>CANIUD010000361.1:0-362837 GCA_947470075.1 Closterium sp. Yama58-4 | reverse complement strand
AACCCTAAACCCTAAACCCTAAACCCTAAACCCGAAACCCTAAACCCTAACCCTAAACCCTAAACCCTAAACCCTAAACCCTAAACCCTAAACCCTAAACCCTAAACCCTAAACCCTAAACCCTAAACCCTAAACCCTAAACCCTAAACCCTAAACCCTAAACCCTAAACCCTAAACCCTAAACCCTAAACCCTAAACCCTAAACCCTAAACCCTAAACCCTAAACCCTAAAGTTGCCCTTCGGCAGAGTCTTCCTCTTGAAAAACACCCACGGCTTGAGCTTCACCCCGTCCGCCATGCACGCCAGCATCACGGTGACACGCTCCTTCTGGTAGCCTCCACTCCTTATCGGCACCGAACGTACGCCCGTCTGCTCGACGGTGGTGGTGGCGGGCATATCCAGCCACTGCGGCGTTTGGTCGGCGTTGATGATCCAGCAGTTCTCGATGTTGCGCTCGCGACGCATGGCTCGCACAAAACGCCAGAACAACTTGCACTGCGCCTCGACATCTGTGAGAGGGAGTATGAACAGGCGGGATAGACGGCAGGTTAGTACGTGACAAAAACTAGGGGATAAAAAACCGGTGAACAAACTCTTGCGAGCGGCAGTTTTCTGGGCAACCCGCGTCTTCATGCGGACGCTCAGATTCCACCTCTTACGAAACGGCTCCGACCACCTCTGACTCCCACGCCATTTGTCGTGCGGGTAGAGCTCCTTCATGAACTCCCGCGACCACTCCTGCAAACGGCCGACGGACACGGCGGTTCCTTTGCGGCGCCAGTCAAGGAGACGCTCATACACCTTCAATTCCATCGGGCGGTACCACGAGGACCTCCCGCGACCGTGCATGCGCTTCCGTGCGGAGTGTGCTTCTTTGAGAAACGCCGCGGCGGCCTTCCAGTTGGCGAGACACTTCCGGTGAATCCCAAGGTCCCGGGCCAGAGAGCGCACCGACACCGTCCCGTTCATCAGCGTGACGTACTTCAACTTCTCCGCGGCGGTGTAGCCCTTACGCTTGTGCGCGCTGATCTTGTGCCTGGGAGAGGGGGGGCGGGCATCACGGTTCTGGGTAGACGGGTGGGGCCGCTTGCGGTTAGCTGGCGGAAACGAAGGTATCGGCAATTCCTCTGGGAGCCCGTCACGTGACCAGTACTCCACTCCGTCGTCGTCGTCGCCACCCGGGAACACCCTATGGAAAGACTGTCAAACATTGCATGTTTATATTATGTAGGCTGTAGTGGGTTACACCTTAGGGGGTACTCAAAGTTAGGGTTTCCTACTTGTACCAAACTCTGTGCTAGTTCATCCCATTCCTGCTCAGTTATTCTGACATGGTATCAGAGCAGGTCCATCGCTAGGACCGCTCTTAGGGCCCACCGCTACCTACCTACCTACCTACCGTGCGCCTCTTGCGCCTACGCGCTCTCGTGCGCCCTACCCTACGTGCGCCCTCGTGCGCCCTACCCTACGTGCGCCCTCGTGCGCCTTTCTCTCCTTGTGCGCCTTCGTGCGCCCTCGTGCGCCCTCGTGCGCCCTCGAGCTGCCCCTGCAGGTCCGTCAGGCCACCGAGCCGTCGCTGCAGGCCTGTCAGGCACCTGAGCCGCCGCTACAGGCACGTCAGGCACCCGAGTCGCCGCTGCAGGCCCGTCAGGCCCCCGAGCCGCCGCTACAGGCCCGTCAGGCCCGAGAGCCGCCCCTGCAGACCCGTCAGGCCACGCGCGCCGCCCCTGCAGGCCCTAGCCGGCCGCCGCGTCGCTCTGCCCGCAGCGTCGCCGCCTCTCCGCGGCGTCGTCGCCTGCCCGCGTCGAAGCCGCCTGCCCGCGACGTCGATCCCTGCCCGCGGCGCCGTCGCCTGCCCGCGGAGACGTCGCCTGCCCGCAGCATCGTCGCGGCGTCGCCACCTGCCCGCGGAGTCGTCGCCTGCCCGCGCCACATGCACGCGGCGTCGCCACCTCCTCGCCGCGTCGACCTGCCCGCGGCGTCGCCACCTGCCCGCCGCGTCGACCTGCCCGCGCCGTCGCCACCAAACCCTAATCCGTCGCCCTGCCCGCGGCGTCGCCACCTGCCCGCCGCGTCGCCCTGCCCGCGCCGTCGCCACCTAACCCTAATCCGCCTCTCGCCCCTGGAGCAGCCGCCACTGCAGTAGCAGCCCCTGGAGCCGCCGCCACTGCAGCAGCAGCCCCTGCAGCCGCCCGCCACTGCGTCAGCAACCACTGGAGCCGCCCACCACTGCAGCAGCCGCCCCTGGAGCCGCCCGCACCTGCAGCAGCCGCCCCTGGAGCAACTGCCGCCGTAGCCCGGTCTAGCTCTGCAGCAGCTGCCGCGGAGCTTCCTACTGCGCCTGCCACGCCGACCACTGGTGAGCATTGCCCTGCCAGCACTGCTACGCTGCTACTGCTACCGCTGCTACTGCTACTACTGCCGTTTCTACTCCCACTCCCGCTACTCCTGCTGCTCCTGACGTGGCCAGATGCAGCCACAGGACCGTGCGCGTGAGTCCCTCACGCTCCAGCAGGCTCGTGAGTGGTACGCCAGTTGGGGCTATCGAGGTGGCCGTAGTGGTAGTCGCTCTGACGTGCGTCGTTCGGGAGCCCCTGGTAGTGGACAGGTGCAGCAGCCGTGCCCTCCTACGGTCCAGCAGGCTCGTGAGTGGTACGCCGGTTTGAGCAGTCGGGGTGGCCGTAGTGGTAGTCGCTCTGGCGTCCGTCGTTCGGGAGGCTCAGGTAGTGGACAGGTGCAGCAGCCGTGCCCTCTTCTGGTCCAGCAGGCTCGTGAGTGGTACGCCGGTTTGAGCAGTCGGGGTGGCCGTAGTGGTAGTCGCTCTGGCGTCCGTCGTTCGGGAGGCTCAGGTAGTGGACAGGTGCAGCAGCCGTGCCCTCTTCTGGTCCAGCAGGCTCGTGAGTGGTACGCCGGTTTGAGCAGTCGGGGTGGCCGTAGTGGTAGTCGCTCTGGCGTCCGTCGTTCGGGAGGCTCAGGTAGTGGACAGGTGCAGCAGCCGTGCCCTCTTCTGGTCCAGCAGGCTCGTGAGTGGTACGCCGGTTTGAGCAGTCAGGGTGGCCGTAGTGGTAGTCGCTCTGGCGTCCGTCGTTCGGGAGGCTCCGGTAGTGGACAGGTGCAGCAGCCGTGCCCTCTTCTGCTCCAGCAGGCTCGTGAGTGGTACGCCGGTTTGAGCAGTCGGGGTGGCCGTAGTGGTAGTCGCTCTGTGAGTGAGGCAGCCGCTCTCGGTGCCAGTACGTCTGTTGCCCTCGGAGCAGGTGAGGCTACCACTCCCGGTACTCGCGTGTCTGCTACTCCAGATACTGGTGAGCCTACTGCTCTAGGTGCTAGTGCGTCTGCCGCTCCAGGTGCTCGCGTGTCTGCTACCCCAGGTGATGGTGAGGCTGCTGCCCTAGGTGCTAGTGCGTCTGTGCCCCCTGGTACTGAGTCGACTGCAGCACTGCACACCTTCACACTGGACTCAGGTGCTTCTCGCTCTTTCTTTCGTGACCGCACTGTCCTTGAGCCACTCGCTCGGCCAGTTGCTGTCTCTCTTGCTGACCCCTCAGGGGGTCCGGTCATTGCGACCTCCTCCACTACACTTCCGTGTCCAGCGGTTCCGTCCGGCACGCTCTCAGGTCTCTACCTCCCCTCGTTCTCTACGAACTTGGTGGCGGGCTGTGCTCTGCAGGACGGGGGTGTTCACCAGTTCACCCCTGCCTACGAGCGTGTGACACATTGCACGTGTGCTCGGACGGGCCGCCACCTGGCTACTTTCACTCGGGAGCCGGGGTCGGACCTGTACACACTGACCACTGAGTCCCCTCAGGTGGCTGCGTCTGCGTCTGCGTCAGGTCAGCTGTCCGCCCCCTGCTCATGTCGCTCTCTGGCGCATGAGACTGTCCTCTGGCACCACCGCCTTGGTCACCCGTCTGTGCAGCGCCTTCGGGCCATGCACAAACGGGACCTTGTTGCTGGTCTTCCCAGGGTGCTCCCTCCCCTTCCCGACTCCCCTGCTCCTGACTGCATTCCCTGTGTCGAGGGGCGGCAGCGCGCCGCTCCTCACTCCTCCTCATTTCCCCCGACGACTGCTCCCTTGCAGACGCTCCACATGGACGTGTGGGGCCCAGCCCGCGTCCGTGGTCAGGGTCAGGAGAGGTACTTCCTGATAGTTGTTGACGACTACTCGCGCTACACCACGGTCTTCCCCTTGCGCGCCAAGGGTGACGTCCCTGGTGTTTTGATCCCCTGGATCAGCCGAGCCCGTCTCCAGCTAGCCAAGCGCTTTCACTCGGACTTTCCTGTCCTGCGCTTGCACTCTGACAGGGGTGGTGAGTTCGCCTCCGACCTCTTGGCAGCCTACTGTGCTGAGCACGGCATTGAGCAGTCGTTCACGCTTCCGGCCTCTCCACAGCAGAATGGGGTCGCTGAGCGCCGCATTGGCTTGGTCATGGAGGTCGCTCGTACCTCCCTGACCCATGCGGCTGCTCCCCACTTTCTGTGGCCGTTTGCGGTCCGGTACGCAGCGCATCAGCTCAACCTCTGGCCCCGTGTCTCCTTGCCGGAGACTTCCCCGACTCTACGGTGGACGGGAGAGGTTGGCGATGCGTCGCGTTTCCGGGTCTGGGGATCTCGAGCTTTTGTCCGCGACACGTCCGCGGACAAGCTCTCGCGTCGCGCTGTTCCCTGTGTCTTTCTTGGCTTTGTTCCCGACGCGCCTGGTTGGCAGTTTTACCACGTCACCTCGCGCCGGGTTCTGGCCTCTCAGGACGTCACTTTTGACGAGTCCGTCCCCTTCTACCGCCTCTTCCCCTACCGCACTGCCCCGCTCCCCCCCCCCCCGCCTCTCTTCCTCGCTCCAGGTGCTGAGGTACCAGACCCCCTCCCCCCTCAGGGTGCCGCTCCCTCAGGTGTGTCCCAGGTAGACCCGGGTGAGCCTGTCGAGGTAGCTGTTGACTCGCGTCCTGCGTCTGGGGGTGCTGAGCCTGGGAGTACTGCGTCTGAGGGTGCGGAGCCTGGGGGTGCTGAGTCTGGAGGTGCGGAGCCTGGGGGTGCTGAGCCTGGAGGTGCGGAGCCTGGAGGTGCGGAGCCTGGGGGTGCTGAGTCTGGGGGTGCTGAGTCTGGGGGTGCTGAGCCTGAGCGTGCTCCACCTGGAGGAGCCCTCTCCTCCCAGCAGCTGCAGGAGAGGTACCTCGAGTACTGCCGCCTCCCGAGAGGTGCTTCTGGAGCTCGTCCCGGTACTTCCCCTCCTACCCAGGAGCTCCCCCCCATTCAGGTGATCCGCGAGTGGTACACGCGGCGCTGCAGTCTTCGTAGTGGTGCTCCTGGTGCTGCGGACCCGAGCAGTGGTGCTGTTGCTGGTGCTGAGGACCCGGACGCTGGAGCTGCTGCTGGTGCTGAGGACCTGGGGGCTGGAGCTGCTGCTGGTGCTGAGGACCCGACCGGTGGCGCTGCTGCTGGTGCTGAGGACTCGGGCGTTGGAGCTCCTACTGGTGCTGAGGACCCGGGCGTTGGAGCTGCTGCTGGTGCTGAGGACTCGGGCGTTGGGGCTGCCACTGGTGTCCCTGCTGCTTCTGGAGACGCTGCGCGGCCGCGACCGTACTTCGTACCGCTCCTTCAGCAGGTTCTTGGTCAGGCTCCTCCTCCTAGTCCTCCTCCCTCCGTCGAGTGTCCTCTGCCTGTCCAGCCGCAGTCACAGTTACCGCCTGCCTCGCCTCTCCCTGCTCCCTCCCCTTACGCTGGTCCCACAGGAGGTCTTACAGAGCGTCGTGAGCCTGAGTCTCGTCCTGCGTCGCCTGTTCGTACTGCTCGCACTGGTCGTCGTGTCCCACGTGAGCGTCCTCCTCCTGTCCTTGGCACTCACTACATGACTCTGCGTCCCTCCACTGCTCCGCAGCGTGTCCCGCTGCCGTCTCCTCCTGCGTCCTCTCTTCCTACTCTTCCTGACCCGGAGTCTGACTCCCGTCGTGCTGCCAGTCCCACTGTTACGCGTCTCCTCGCTACAGTTGTCACTGACCCGACCTTTGAGTCCTCTGCTGCGTCTGCTCTGGTCGCTGAGTTGGTTGACTTTGCTGCTCGCTGTCGCCTAGACTACGCTGCCAGCCTTGTCGCTAGGTCTGAGTCTGCGTCTGCCTGTCCTCCGTCCGTCGGGGGTGAGTGTGCCCTCGGCACGGACGTCCTTGAGGACAGACAGGAGGAGTTCCACTGCCTTGCTGCTGCTTTGCCCCGTCTCGTGTCCTTGCTAGTTGCCCCTGAGGGAGACCCGGATGCACCAGACATCCCGACCCCACGCTCTTACGCTGAAACGATGGCGGGTCCCTACTCCTCTCAGTGGCAGACAGCCATGGACGCAGAGATGGCCTCCTGGAAGTCCACAGGCACCTACGTAGACGAGGTTCCCCCTCCTGGGGCGAACATCGTCAGTGGCATGTGGATTTTCAGGGTGAAGCGGCCGCCGGGTTCTCCACCTGTCTTCAAGGCGCGCTACGTGGCTCGAGGCTTCAGTCAGCGAGAGGGAGTAGACTTCTTTCAGACCTTCTCCCCCACCCCGAAGATGACTACTCTTCGGGTGCTGCTGCACATAGCCGCTCACCGCGACTACGAGCTTCACTCTCTTGACTTCAGCACTGCTTTCTTGCAGGGCAGCCTGCACGAGGAGATCTGGCTGCGCCGCCCCCCTGGCTTCACTGGGTCAGTTCCTCCTGGCACCCAGTGGAGGCTTCAGCGGCCGGTCTACGGTCTCCGCCAGGCGCCACGTGAGTGGCACGACACACTGAGGACGACACTTGCGGCTCTTGGGTTCGCTCCCTCTACTGCTGACCCGTCGCTGTTTCTACGCACCGACACCTCGCTGCCGCCGTTCTACATCCTCGTGTACGTCGACGACTTGGTCTTTGCCACTGCTGACACCGCGGCACTCGCTCACGTGAAGTCGGAGCTGCAGAGGAGACACACGTGCACAGACCTGGGTGAGCTGACGAGCTATCTTGGCTTGCGGATCACCCGGGACAGAGCACGGCGCACCATCACCCTGACTCAGTCACACATGGTGCAGCAGGTTCTCCAGCGCTTCCGCTTCACGTACTCCTCGCCTCAGTCCACTCCTCTGCCTACCGGTCACTCGCTCTCAGCTCTGCCTTCGGATGAGTCCGTAGAGCCGAGTGGCCCGTATCCAGAGCTTGTGGGCTGCCTCATGTACCTGATGACCTGCACTCGACCTGACCTTGCATACCCTCTTAGCATCCTAGCACGCTATGTCGCTCCTGGCCGTCACCGGAAGGAGCACATGGATGCTGCTAAGAGGGTGTTGCGCTACTTGTGCAGTACGTCGGGCATGGGGCTTGTGCTTGGAGGGCGAGACCGGGTTGTTCTCACAGGGCACTCAGACGCTTCTTGGGCAGACGACCAGGCTACTCAGCGGTCGTCCCAGGGTTACACCTTCAGCCTTGGCTCTGGCTCAGTTTCTTGGCGTTCTACTCGCTCTTCTTCTGTTCTCAGCTCCAGTTGTGAGGCTGAGATCTACGCCACAGCCATGGCTGCTCAGGAGCTACGCTGGCTGACCTACCTGCTGACCGACCTCGGAGAGCGGCCTCGTTCTCCTCCAGTGCTGTACGTCGACAACAAGGCTGCCATTGCCTTGTGTGAGGAGCACAGACTGGAGCACAGAACGAAGCACATCGCTCTACGGTACTTCCTTGCTCGAGAGCTGCAGCAGCGTGGTCAGCTTTGTCTGCGTTACGTGGCCACGGAGGCCAACACTGCTGATGTGTTCACCAAGGCGCTTCAGCCTTGTGACCATCAGCGCTTTTGCACGCTGCTAGGCCTTGTACCTACTGGGCCTCACTTGCTTACCTCTTGACCTTGCTTGTACTGTGATCACTATATATATATGCCTACTTGTTTACTTTTGCTAGGTTGTGATCACTGTATCTCTTACTTTGTTATAAACCTGCATGTGAACTGGTCTTGTGACCGCTTGCTTGTGCTCGGAATTTGTGTGGAATCCTTGAGATCCACCCTGAGCTTGCTTTGCTTTGCTTTGACTGGTCTTGTGACCCTGTGGTTGTCTCCCACTGCGCCTATGGGGGTGTGTCAAACATTGCATGTTTATATTATGTAGGCTGTAGTGGGTTACACCTTAGGGGGTACTCAAAGTTAGGGTTTCCTACTTGTACCAAACTCTGTGCTAGTTCATCCCATTCCTGCTCAGTTATTCTGACAAAGACATCCTCGGCGGTGCCGCCTTGCGCGCCACCCTCCTCATCATTCTCGCCGTCAGAACTGCTCGTTTCGTCGTCCTCAGCCACGGCGTCGTCAGCTCCGAGTGCAGATTCGTCCCACGTGGTGCAATCTTCGGGCCGGCCCCAACATGGTCCAGTGTAAGGTGCGCCGTGAACCCACTCGTCTGGGCCCTTGTTGCTTTCCGGTTCCTCCAGCCACTTGTCGAACTCAGACGGGGTCAGGAGCGTGAGCACGGGCGGACCCCCCGTCTGCTGAGGAAACTCCCGAATCGGCGGCGACGGAGGTAGAGGAGGCTGCGGAGGTGTTGGCGGCACAGGAGGAGCAGGAGGAGCAGGCGGCTCAGGAGGCGATGGAGGCTGAGGTGGCTCTGGTGGCTCTGGTGGTTCAGCAGGGACACGGGTGTACCATCCGTCGGCGTCGACTACGAAGGCGGGTCTACGACTGGGCTTCTTCTTGAATAGAAAATGGGTGCCTGTGAATTCCGCCATGGCTGGCGCAGCCAGGCGGGAGAAAACAAGAAACAGAATGCCTTCACTGAATGAAACGAGTGCCCAAATGAGCAATTGGAGGGGACCCCTTCAGGATTGCGGTGCGGGGTCCTCGTCGGGGAAAGACGACTGCCACCCTGCCTAAACCCGGAGAGGAGGGTATCATGGCTCATTCTTGCCGCGCTGGCAGCATATTCCACCCCCTTCTAGAGGGTTCGGGTGGTTTGTTGCAGCCTGGCAGCGCATGAGTCTCCTATTGGGCCGCACGGCAAGATGCACGTCACCGCTGGCAGGTTCGTTGCTCTGGGACAAGATTCGAGCGGTGGGAAATCGAAGCGCCTCTGTTTTCGCGGGATTTCCATGCACGAACGCATGCGCATTGTACACAGTTGTGTTCGCCTTATTGTGGGCTTCAGTTTGGTACTCTTAAAAACTAAATTCAATTTTGCCATTACATTAGCGCCGGCGCTTATGGCCGTTACTCAATTACAAGCGCCACCCCTAAAAAATCAATACTTATTATAAGCGCATATGCGCTTTTATCCGGGGCCATACGGTACTTACGAGCTTCCGGATGGCCAGGAGGTTACTCTATCTTCTGAGCGGTTTAGGTGCCCGGAAGCTCTGTTCAAGCCCTTGCTGGCTGGCGTGGAAGGCTCGGGTATTCACGACATGTGCCACGACTCCATCCTGGCGTGCGATGGCGATGTCAGGAGCTACCTATATGAAAACATCTTGGTTGCGGGTGGTAACGCTGGAATCCCTGGAATTGTTGAGCGCTTGAAGAAGGAAATCAAACAGCAGATAAGCATAGAGGTTAATGTTTACAAGCCCACCTTTCACCAGGGGGATTACAATGCCTGGATTGGTGGAGACATGCTTGCGTCCCACAGCTCCTTCAAAGAGGTATGTGTGTGTGTGTGTGTATGTGTGTGTGTGTGTGTGTGTGTGTGTGTGTGTGTGTGTGTGTGTGTGTGTGTGTGTGTGTGTGTGTGTGTGTGTGTGTGTGTGTGTGTGTGTGTGTGTGTGTGTGTGTGTGTGTGTGTGTGTGTGTGTGTGTGTGTGTGTGTGTGTGTGTGTGTGTGTGTGTGTGTGTGTGTGTGTGTGTGTGTGTGTGTGTGTGTGTGTGTGTGTGTGTGTGTGTGTGTGTGTGTGTGTGTGTGTGTGTGTGTGTGTGTGTGTGTGTGTGTGTGTGTGTGTGTGTGTGTGTGTGTGTGTGTGTGTGTGTGTGTGTGTGTGTGTGTGTGTGTGTGTGTGTGTGTGTGTGTGTGTATGGGGGGGGGCGTGCGTGCGTGCGTGCATGTATGTGTGTGTATGTGTGTGTGTGTGTATGTGTGTGTGTGTGTGTTGTGTGTGTGTGTGTTTTTTTTTTTTTCCTTCCTTTCTCTTGTGCTGTTGGCAGATGATGTGACACTTGTTTTTCCTCTTTCACACAGATGTGGATTTCCAAGAGCGAGTTCCAGGAGTCAGGCGCAAGCGTTGTGCAGAGAAGGTCCCCAATCCCTGCTGTCTGATGCACACCACAGTTGCCCTGCTTGCATTGCCACACATTTTGGCGCTGTTCTGTAGGCGTCAATTTTCCAAAAACTGGGTCCGCGGAATTCTCGTTGATAAGAGGTCTTCTCTCCCTATCAAGGTTTGGTGATAAGGGAGATCCTGCCAAACCTGTTCGCGCCAAATTTAACGCTTCCGCCTGCAGAACACCCCTTTTGGGGCGCACAAATTTAACCGTCTGCAGGTTCGAAGTTGTTGCTTCGCCGGGCAAATGGTCGCACAACTAGTGCGGTGCTGATTCTACCTCGGGAGCTAGCACCAGCCTCCGCACAAGTTATGCGAGGCAGCAATGTCCGCGAAACGCAACTAGCATGAATGCGCCTCGAAGTTACACGGAAGGCAACCGCGGTCAAATTGGTGCGACAAGAATAACGCCTGCAGAACGACGTCTTAGATTCCAGTAGCAGATGTGTCTGGTGGTTTTTTTATGGAATCTTGGCATACTGCAGATGGTCAGATTTCTCCATTCCATTCGGAATTTGTGTTCAGTCTAAAGTACGGTACGGTACGGTAGAGAGGGGTCACAGTTTGGTGTGCACTCTTGAGCGTCGTTTGGTTGTTCCATCTTTGTGAGCTGCGAAATCGGTGACGGTGAGCGTGAGCATAAACTACCCCTCAGGGCGTGTGTCCTGCAAATTTTGTAGAGTTTGCTTTTTAAACTCGACTTTTAACACTTGAACTTGGTTCGAACTGCAGTCGAATTTAGAACTTCCCATGGTCTAGCCGCGAGTCACCTTTCAAGGCAAAACATGTCACATCGTAGGGTCGACTATTGAGGGTCGAGTTTTACAACCCAGCTCGCGTCGCCGCGCAAACGACTCGTAGGTTACCCGGTTTTCCATCTTGATAGTGCGCCATGTCTGATTCGATAGCGGGCCGTGAAACCTACATATGATTCGAAAGCGAGCGGGATGACATTTGCAAGTGTCGCCAGTTTCGCTGCAGCTGCAAACGTGTGCAGGACACACGTTTGCATAAACGTGCGGGCGCACGCTCGAATGGAAACTCGACTCTAGTTCAGTGTTCATGTTTGGTTCCTTCTTTCCTGCCTCTTTTGACGAAGCTCACAACCACGCTTGACGAGATTAACGAAACAAGTTACCACCTTAAGTTCGAACCAAATTTCGAGCTCAGCCCGCCAAGGACACAAGCCCTCAGTTTCGCGCGTACCTACCCAACTGCTGGTACTGTAGCTGATGCCACGAAGCATTCACGAAAAGCTTGCGACAGTTCACACATTACCGATTGCCATACGAAAGTTCGCACAACAAGTGCAATAGTACGCACAAGATGCCCTCCCTTCGCAGCTGTGTTCTTCAGCCGCAAGTGATAGATTATGGTTTGGTTGATCTGGTTCATCACTTGCACTAACACCCAGCGTTTCATTCTCGACTAGGTAGGTCGAATGCCTTCGGGTCTTCTATTACCTCCAGGGGTCATACAAGCCATGATTTCTCTGAATCAGGGAAGATTGTCCAATAGTCCAATTGAGCCACATAGCGTCGTCAAGTGACCATGCCATGCGTTCGTTGTCCCACGGAAACGCGCACTGGAGGGCTTCTCACTGCTCCTGCTCTGATCGCAGCCGTTCAACTTGAGCTCATCTGAATCCTCGCTGCCGAGCCCTCTATCCAAAGTCTTCTCGCACCGCCCCACTTTAACCCCCACACTCTTCGCGCGGGTCCCTACTTACTCCGCACCGCTCACATCCGTATCAATGGCGGCAGCGCGAGCCTCCTCCCCTCGTTCCTCCTCCAATATCCCCCCCGGCCCTTCCCCCGGCTGCCGCGGACCCGCCTCATGGATCTCCGCCAACCCCTCGCGCCCGCGCCGCGTGCATACAGGATCAACTTTCGGCAACAGCAGCAGCACTGGCAGCATTGATGCCGCGTTTGGCGGTTCCCCCACCAGAAGCGGCAGCGGGTTTCCGCAGCCGCGCTCCCCCTCCGCGGTCGGACTTGCGCGGAGCGTCACTTCCCCCAGCAGCGGGCGCGCGTTCTTTGCGCTTATCTTCGTAGCGGTTGCGCTTGTTATGGTGTATATGGCGGCTCTCCCCACCGTTAATAGCGGCGGTTGGGCCGCCGACGGCGCCGCAAGGTCCGCCGTGAGACCCGGCGGGGTTGACGGGGACGCGCTAGGCGAGATGGTTCGGCGGGAGGATCTAGAATGGGGGGCCGCGGAAGGAGCGGACGTTGGCGGGGGAGTAGGCGCAGGTAGCGGCGGAGAACCAGCCGCGGAAGGGCGCGCGGGAAGCAGCAGCAGGTGGGGGGTTTTCTCCTGGGGCGGAGGGGGGAAAAGCGCAGGCGCGGAGACAGGGACGGGGACGGGCGCCGAAGCCAGGAGCGCGGAGGCAGAATGGGCGGCGCAGCAGGCGGCGTTCAAGCAATCCGCGGAGAGGCTAGCCGCGGACAGCGCGTGGGACGGCGGCGAGTGGTCGAGCTCCGCGTCCGCGCGCGGAGCCTCCCAGTTCCGCTCCGCCGCCGCTGCGGGCGCCGCGCTAGACGCGTCCCTGCAACGCCCGCTCGCCCTCACCTTCTTCTCCGCCCCAAAACCCCAACCCGAAGAGCTAACCTCCGGAAGCCTACAGCAGCAAGCGGTCCTCTCCTGGCTTAGGCTAGAATCGCCGACGGTAACAGTTAACGTGGTGCTCTTCGGTGATCCGTCTGACGCGGTTCTGACGTCGTTTGCGGCGCAGTTCCCCGAGGGGCGCGTGTGGGTGGAGCAGGTGGATGGGAACTTCATGGGCACACCCATGTTCCAATCCATGGTGGCCCGCGGGTTAGTTGAAGGCCCGGGCTTGGGCCGCCGGTTTGATGATGGGCGCGGGGCGGGCGGGAGGGGGAGCGGGGGGCGCGCGGGAGGGGGAAGCGGCGCGGGAGGGGGGGCGGGGGATGGTGGGGTGATGAGCGTGTCTGTGCTGATTAACGCGGATATTATTCTGCTCAAGGATTTCCCTCTGGCGCTGCGCAAGGCGGCGGCGCGCTTCCCGTACTTCCTCCTCACTGCCATGCGCTGGGACGTCTCCTCCACCCCCTTCACCTTCCACAAACCCTCCTCCTCCGCTTCTGCTTCCTCCTCTGCTTCCTTCTCACAAACGGCAGACAGGGCGCAAGGGGAGGGCGGAGAGGAGGGCGCAGGGCCGGCGGGGGGGGAAGGAGGGGGGGAGGAGGAGGACGGGGGGGGCGCGGGGTGGGTGCCGAGGCTGACGCGGGCGGACGGGCGGAGGGTGAGTGATGCGGAGGTGGTGGCGTGGGCGAGGGAGGAGGGAGTGCTGCACACGTATGGCGGGCTGGACCTGTGGGCGTGGAACAACCCGCCCCTGCAGATTGGACTCACCACCAAGCCCATCCCACCGTTCACTTTTGGTCGCGGCAGGTGAGAGGGAGGGAAAGAGGCAGGGAGGGCGGGAGAAAGGGAGTAAGTCTCTGGAGAGGCTCACATATCCATTGCACAGGGATGTAAGGGACTGCTGCTTTGCATATGTATTTGGACCATATCCTTTTTGCATCATATCCTCCTCCCTGCTACGGCAGGTACGACAACTAGCTGTTGAGCGAGGCAGTGTGACTAGGCTGTCCACCTCTGTCCACCGCTGACCACCCCTGTGCACCCGTCTCTCCTCCTCCTGTGTGCATGCACAACAGGTACGACAACTGGCTGCCGAGCGAGGCGGTGTCATCGGGGGTGCGGCTGTAGTACACCCTTCTGTTGTTGGTGATAGACGCCAGTGACGCGCCCTGTCTGTACACCCTTCTCTCCCCCTTTTGCACTACCCTGAGCGTACAACAGGCACCACAAGTGGCTGCTGAGCGAGGTAGTGCGAGCAGACCGTCAAAACCTCTGTCCACTGCTATTGACCGCTCTCTCCTCCTGTGCACTCCTCTGTGCGTGTGCGGCAGGTATGACAACTGGCTGCTGAGCGAGGCAGTGTCATCCGGAGAGCGGCCGGTGATCGACGCCAGTGACGCTCTGTTTACTCCCCACCCCCCACACCAACCCCACTGGCCGTCCGCCCCCCCCCCTTCATCCTCCCTCTTTCCACCCCAGGTACGACAACTGGCTGTTGAGCGAGGCAGTGTCATCCGGAGTGCGGCCGGTGATCGACGCCAGTGACGCACTCACGTCTATCCACGTGAACCACTCTTACCACCACATGCAGCGCGGGGTGAGTGAGGGAGAGGGTGTGGGGCGAGGAGCACGGGGGGAGAAGGGGAAAGGAGTGAGCTGGGAGGGGGTTTAGGGTAGCAGACAGAAAGGGAAGGTTCCTCTATGAGTCATACATAGGGTCTGCACTGCATGTGTGCCCCATTCAACCTTCTCCCACCCACCACGCACAACCCTTGTCGGGGGTGCGGCCGGTGATAGACGCCAGTGATGCTCTCACGTCCATCCATGTCAACCACATGCAGCGCGGGGTGAGTGAGAGAGTGTGTGTGCGGCGAAGGCTTAGGGCGGTTGGTGGGGGCGATGGAGTGAGGGGTATGGTGTGGGTTGAGTCGTCTCAACTTTCTTGTGCTCACGTCTATCCACGTGAACCACTCTTAGGAGGGGTTATGAGTAATGGGGGGGAAGGCAGAGGGGTGACTGGGGAACAGGGAATGGGCATGTTGCGTAGCGATGGACCGGGGAGTGAGAGAGAGAGGGAAGGAGAGGGAGCCCTGAGGAAGTGAGCAAGGGAGTGAAAGAGAGAGGTATTTTGAGTACATGAATCTCACTTAAGACCAACCTCTCCCCCTCTCCTCCTCTCCTCTTTCCCGCCTTCCCACCTTTCCCGCCCTCTGTCCGTCCCTTCCCCCTACCCGTCCCAGGACCAGAACCTTCTCCAGGAGAAGCAAGGCAACGAGGTGACTTTTCAGCTGACTCAAAAGTCGCCTTCTCCCCTCCACCCCACTCTCCCCCCGCTCATCCCATGTATGTTTTTTGAGAATTCTCAAAAAACATACCCTCCACCCCACTCTCCCCCCCGCTCGTCCCCCGACCCATCCCAGGACCAGAACCTACTACCAGAAAAGGTGGGCAACTTCTGGTCTGTCAACAAGCGCAGCAGCTGGGAAGTCTTCGCCAACATCCACCTGTCCCACGTGCACGGCTCGTGGTCGTCGCAGGAGGGCATGGCGTGGCACGCGCCCTGGAAGCTCATGCGCTGCGATGAGCCTGCCTCCGCGCACCTCTGCCTGCTGCGCCGGGTCAAGCCGGGGTCGTGCCGGTGTGAGAGCTCCCCGTTTGTGCACAAAACACAGAGCGAGCCGAAGCTGCAGGGGAGGAATATCGTGTGCGGGGTGTATAACACGGAAGGGAAGCCGGATTTACCAGTGATGATGCCGCTGAATACGGCCGCGCCGGTGGTGGGTTTGCCGCATTTGTTGGAGCAGCTGCTGCCGCAGGTGAGCTGAAATTTGGGCTGATGGGAGGAAAAGTTTTGAGACGGGATATGTGGTGTGGTATGGTATTGCTGGGATGGGGTATCTGCCACTGGTGGTGCTGCTGGGGGTCGTGCCGCTGCGAGAGCTCCCCGTTTGTGCACAAAACGCAGAGCGAGCCGAAGCTGCAGGGGAGGAATATCGTGTGTGGGGTGTATAACACGGAAGGGAAGCCGGACCTGCCGGTGATGATGCCGCTGAATACGGCCGCGCCGGTCGTGGGGCTGCCTCACCTGCTGGAGCACCTGCTGCCGCAGGTGAGTGGAAGGGACGGCGGTGGTGCTGATGCGAAGAAGACTTTCGATGGGATGCTGAGTCAGGGTGTATGTGTGGTATTGTTTTTATTTGATAGGATGCTGAAAGGATCAGCTAGAACAGCTGCTGCTGCTGTATGTGAGTGGGTGGAAGTTCACCAATTTACCACCAGCCTCAAGTGAGTCAGTGAATCCAAGTTCGTCCAACCCATCTCCCTCCCATCATCAGGAAGCTGACTTGACTCCAGTCGAACGTGGCTGGCAGCATGGTTCTGAGGTGCCTCAATTCGTTATAATCCCTCTTCATCCCTTTCCACCCCTAGCCATCCGTCCCCATCCCTCCTCTCCCAACCTCCCTCCCATACAGGTAGCTGACTCCAGTGGCACGGTCACCATGCTGGCAGCCACCTTCGACTCAAAGGAGGTGGTTGCCGACTCCATGCTTCTGAGGCACCGCAATGTATACTAATCCCAATCCACCCCTCTCCACTCCTCTCCACCCATCTCCACCTCTCCAAATTCCCCCCTTCCCATACAGGTAGCTGACTCCAGTGGCACGGTCACCATGCTGGCAGCCACGTTCGACTCCAAGGAGGTCGTCGCCGATTTCGTGCTTCTGAGGCTCCTCAAGGCTCAATCTAAAATATTCCCAATCTGTCCCTCTCCACCCCTCTCCACCCCTCCCTACCTCTCCCTCATCAGGTCGCCGATTCAAGTGGCACGGTGACCATGCTGGCAGCCACATTTGACTCCAAGGAGGTCGTCGCTGATTTCGTCTGCCGCGCCGCTCGCCTCGCCACGCGCAACATCGTCGTCGCTGCTCTCGACGCCGCGGCCTACCGCTACCTCTTCCTTCAAGGCATTGCCGTGTATTACCAGAGCACGAATCTCGACGGGTACTTTTTGCCTCCGGAGCAGATGGATAGTGGGAAGGGCAGTGGTGGCGGAGGGAGTGGGGGAGGCATGTGGAAGGTGCTTCTGGGGAGGGTGGGCGCGGGGAAGGGGGCTGCGGTGGCGGCAGGGGCGGCGGGGGGAGGTGCGGGGGCGGCGCAGGGGGAGCGCGTGGTGGAGGGGACGAGGGATTGCTTCCATGGATCGCTTTGCTTCTCGCGGTTCCTGCTGGTGCGTGATAATTCAAAAGTCCTTGTTTTTTCAGTTTGTGTCTGTTTTTGTTTTTGTTTTTTTGTTTTTTTTCTTTCCTTCACCAAAAGACGGTTTTCAGGTGGTTCAAGTGTTTCAGTTCCCTTCACACCCCCTCCACCCTCCAACTTCCACCTTCCACCTTCTCTTCCCCCTTCTCCCCTTCGCACCCCACCTTCACCCATTGCCAAAACCATCCTTCACAGGCGAAGGTGACAGCAATAGCATCAGCACTGCACCTGGGATTCAACGTCCTGTGGCTGGACACAGTCTTTGTCGGCTGGCTTGCCAGTCCCTACCCTGCCCTTCACGCCCTCCCATTCTGAGTCGCCTTACATCTCAACATCTCGGCATTTCACACATCTCAGACCCCTTTCCCCCACCCCACACCCCCTACCCACCCCGGAATACCATCCTTCACAGGCGAAGGTGACGGCGATAGCATCAGCACTGCACCTGGGATTCAACGTCCTCTGGCTGGACACTGTCTTTGTCGGCTGGCTCGCCAGTCCCTACCCCTCCCTGCACGCCCTCCCAGCCAACCACAGCCTACTCTTCAACCCCCCTCTCGCTCCTCTCGCTCCACTGCCCTCTTCCTCCTCCTCCTCTTCGTCCCTCCCCCGCCGCCGCTTGCTAACGGACGGTACCCCCGGCACAACCTCAGCTGGAGCAGCAGCAGCAGCTTCGGCGACTTTTGAGTCGACTCAAAAGTCTTCCACCTCCTCCTCCCCTTCATCCCTCCCCCGCCGCCGCTTGCTAACGGACGGTACCCCCGGCACAGCCGCAGCAGCAGGAGCAGCAGCAGCATCGGCGTCTGCCAGACCAGGCAAGGCCCGGGCAGCGCTAGGCTCGGCAGACTGGCACGGGCGACCCGGCGGGATCGTGTTCGCCCGCGCTCTCCCTCGTGTGCTAGAGCTGTTTGAAGATATGGTGGCTCTCCTCTCCCCCCCACCCTCCTCCTCCTCGTCCTCCTCCTCCTCTGCACCTCCCACCTCTCCCGCGTCTCACTCCTTTGCTGAGTTGCTCTGTGGGCCTGCTGCTGATTCATGGGCTCCCAACGATGCTGCAGCTGCGGCTGGTGGTGGTTCTTTGTCCTCCTCCTCCTCTTCCCCCTCTTTTGTGTGCAAGCGCAATGCCGCAGCACAGCCAATATCTGTTGGTTTTTTCGACCCCTCAGGATTCTTGCACCCATCTCCTGCCTGCACCCCTCCTCCTCCTGCTGCTGCTGATGCCGCTGCTGGTGGTGACACAGAAGCCTCTGGAGCAGCAGGAGCAGCAGCAGCAGCAGCCGGTGGGATGCCTGATAACATTCCCCAAGGCACATGGATAGTTCCTCTAGTGTGTCCGGAGCAACAGGCACAAGATCAACAGCAGCAAAGAATAGGGGACGCAGGGGGGGGTGCAGTGACGATGGCAGCGATTAAAGCGCGTATAGACGCCCTTAGGTTGACCTCGTACGACCCGCGGTCACGCGTGTGTGCGCGGGCTTGGACGGGGTCCTTCTTGCAAGCCATGGCCACCGGGAAGAACCTAGAGAAGAAGAAAAAGGCCAAGATGAGGAGTCGAGAAGGAGAGGCCGGGAGTGAGCAGCAAAGAGGTGGATGATGAGATTGGAGGAGGGTAGTGGTGGCTTTTATGGGATGTGGTATTGAGGCATGCGGATGCGCTTCTTTTTTCAACGTTGACGTATTTCTTACATGTACTGCACGATCTGTGTATGGATAATATTGCATGAGCTTACGTTATATTGTATGAATATGTGATATCCATTGACATCCAATAACTAAGAGTTATTCTTTCTTTCATTTCTTTTATTTTGTAAAGAGTACACTGCACCCTAAACCCCAAACCCGCTTTTGGATATGCCCTCTTTTTGCATGATACACTTGCTACAACTCCGAGCGGGTGTATCCAAAAGCGAGTCGATCACGTGCTGTCATCCCTCGGCTCGGCAAGCAGTGCTGACTTGCACGCGCGCATCTTTCCTTCCCCACACCAGACCTCTTCAAATCTTCCCCCACCCAGAAATATGCTGCTGCGCGCAGTCCTTTCCGCCACCGCCATTCTCCCCGCGTGTACGCGCTCCGCAGCGCCATCGCAGCCTCGACCCCTTCCGCGTCCTTCTCTTTCGTTTCCGCTCCCGCGCTCAGACCGCGTTCCACTCTCCCGCCATTGATTTCTTCCGCTCTTGCGACCGAAGCTTGTTCCGCTCTCCCATCGCGGACCGCAACCGCGGGGGGCTGTTCCGCTCTCCCGTTGTGGACCGCAACAGCAGGGGTTCGGGCTATGGCGAGCAAAGCCAAGAAGAAGAAGCAACCAGCAGGGGGCGACGGTGGGGGAGGGAACGCTGCGGCGAAGGGAGGAAGTGGCGGAGGGGACGCGGAGCTTCCGGGATTTCTGCGCGTGACGGCGAGCGGTGCTGTGTCTGTGGCGATTCACGCCAAACCAGGGTCGAAACAGGCTGCTGTGATGAGTGAGAGGGGGGAGTGAGGGCGGGGAGCGGGGGGTGGATGTGTGGGGGGTGAGAGCGGGGAGCCAACGGGGAAGCGGGCAGGGCAAGGGAGAGGAGGTGGTAGGAGGAGGTTGGGAGTGGTGAAACATGAGGGGTGGATGTGACAAGGCAATAATTGTCCACCTGCTGCTGTGCATGAGTCATGCAGCATGACTCTGTGTGCATTGCACTGTGCATTGCTGTGTGTGTGCATGTGTGTGCATGTGTGTGCATGTGTGTGCATGTGTGTGCATGTGTGTGCATGTGTGTGCATGTGTGTGAGCAGGTCTGACTGGAGACGCAGTGGGTGTGGCCATTGATGCTCCTGCAAGGGAAGGCGAGGCGAATGCGGCTCTTCTAGAGTTCATGGCTGATGTGAGCGCATTGGGGCATATGGGGCTGCATTGGGCCGTATGGTGCTGCATTGGGACGTGTGGTGCTGCATGGGGGCCTACATTTGAGTCGACTCAAAAATAGAGAAGGGAGGCAAATGCAGCTCTACTAGAGTTCATGGCTGATGTGAGCGCTTGGGGGCATATGGGGCCGCATGGGGGCATATGGGGCCGCATGGGGGCATATGGGGCCGCATGGGGGCATATGGGGCCGCATGGGGGCATATGGGGTAGCATGGGTGCATATGGGGTAGCATGGGAGCATATGGGGTAGCATAGGGCCACATGAGGGGAGGGAATGGAGATTGTAGTGTGGAAATTAAGAAATTCCGCCAGCAACATGATGCAGGTCTTGTGATTCCATACCCTCTTACTTGTTAGCCATTTCCCATTCCCCCGTAGGTGCTGGGAGTACGCAAGAGGCAAGTAAGTCTGCAAATAGGTTCAAAGTCTCGAGGGAAGGTAGTGGTTGTGGAGGGTGTATCTTCTCAGGAGGTGCTATCTGCCCTCCAAAGAGCAGTGAAACCCAGTGCGTGATAAACTCAGTGCTGGATGGCGAACCATCTTGATACAGAGAGGTATACAGTTGTATGAATATATAATGTACTGGGAGTTTTGTATGTGGGGATGTTCCCACTGGCTGATGCACATTGATGCTGTGCATTCTTGGCAAAGTCTCATACAATTGCAGACCTTGGCCTTGTGTTCCAATCCAATCCAATCCAATGCACATTACAAAACTCCTGGCATATAGACAGGTTGAAATTTCTCTCAAGGCTCCTCAAAACTTGCACCCCCACCTATAAAAAGGTTGCCTCAGATGCCTACGTAGGAACACTGCTTTGATATTCTGATTTCCTTCTGTGTTTACAGCTCTCGTTTTTTAGGGAGATGTCAGGTTGTACATTTCTCGTGGGTGTTCAATTCTTGTATCGTGGCTCAAAACGGTTCCACATGGTGGAAAGCTGCTCTCATGGGTACCCGTGTTGCACCCAGGGCCCAAAATTCAAGGGTATTTTACCCTTTCTACCCTTGCTATGGGCCGCTTTTTCAGGATTGCCCTGATTCAGTAAGTGTATTTAACAATTGACCCTGACTGTGAAAATGTACTTTTTGAAATACCCTGTCAAAATCAAGAGACCTCTAGTTTTCCCCTGTTTCGTCAGGGTACTTTTTGAAATGCACTGAAACAGACTTTCTTCGTGTCGTTTCGGTACAACAGGGCCCAGCTGGCCACTAGCCCGAGATGGTTACAAAACCGGCCCCACCAGTAGATGTTGCGCTGTCACCTCAACAAAACAGACCACACCACAAAACTTGTGATTCGCTGCCTCGACAGCATTTACATCCAGCACGGCAATTCAGCCCACACCACCATTCCACGGACTGTCCTTGCAGACTGTGGGTGGTGGGGCTTGCGCAGCGCAACACCTTCTGGTTGCGCTTTGAGAAAGGACCGACCCTTCGATCCAGAGCCTTCCCTTTCATAAACACCTTCTCTTCCACACCGTCTTCCATCCGCCACTCAGTTCCATTAGCACCACCTTACCATGCCAGACGAGGAATCAGGAGAAGCACCTGCTTCTCCTCGCAATGGACTTTCTGTGCTCGGGGTTTTCCCCCGCCTGGGCAGAGCCTATGCCACTCCTGTCAACGATCCTCCTCGCCCCGAATCACCAGTCCGTTCTGTCGGCATGGTGTATGCTTGGGGGGCACCGAGCTCGCCGACCGAGCCACATCCGTCCGTGACTCTGGTGCCTGGTGGTGACGAGGGCCCTTCAAACCGCGGCGAGAGCACTCCGTCAACGGTCAATAGCGCTCCTGCCAAGCGTCCTCGCACCGGTGGTGTGAAATACACCCAGCAGCTTCTGTGGGGTGCAAAGCCCCCACGCAAACCACCAAGTCCTCCTCGTGCAGCACCGCTTGTGGATTCTGATGAGGAGTTACAAAAGTCGGATGCTGACGCTGAGTATGCTATAATGAAACATCGTTTTGATTCTGACTGGGCCTCCCGTTTTCCGTGGCTTCGTTTGCATCGCACGAAAGCAGGCCGCCCCTCCCTGAAGTGCAACATCTGCATGCTGCATGGCGATCCCGCTGCCAACACGACATACGGCGTCAAGGGCGAGGGTGGCCGCGATCTTCAGCTTGGCAGCATGCGCGCCCATGTTGCGACTCGGGCGCACAAGGCCGCCCTGAAGGTGGAAGCTGAGGCTGAGGCGCGTCGTGAGCGTCAACAGACTCTGACGCGTTGGCAAGCCACGGACGCTTCAACACGTCACATAATCCGCTGTCTGCACATCACCATGTTCATCTGTAAGGCGGATGCTCCAATCGCCCTCTTTGTTCCTCTCTGCTGGTTCCTGGCCAGAGAGGGACTTCCAGATCTACCGCCCACAGGAGGCTACGGCTCGTACTACACGGAGTAAGTAAATGCACTTCTGTTTTTTGGCTAGCATGTGGTATTCACTGTACAAGCGGCACCTACTAAAACTTCCTCATGTGTCTGTCGTCTTTGCAGCTACGGTTTCAAAGAGAAGATCAGATCGATGTCGACTTACCTCCAAGACCTGCAGCTGCAGCACCTCCTGGCCTCACCGTGGTTCGGCATTGGCATCGACGAGAGTACGGATCGCATCCACGGGAAGCACCTGATCATCTACGCCACGTTTTTCAAGGGAACGGTGGTCGCGACCGAGTTCTTAAGTCTTCTCACGGTCGAGCGGACTAACGCGGCTTCGCTCACATCGGTCGTTGTTCAGTTCCTGCAGCATATTGGTGTGGACCTGCAGAAGATGGTCGGCATCGCCACGGATGGCGCGAGCGTGATGGTCGGGGTTCACAATGGCGTGGTCGCGCGTCTTCGCGCCCAGATTCCTCATCTCGTTTCCACACATTGCATAGCGCATCGGTTCGTTTATATGATGTGCTGTTTTTTTTGCCTTACCCCTCTGCTATGTGGTGTTTATGTTTCAATCCATGTTTGAGCCTAATGCGGGGGCAACATGTTCCCATCTTCCCTGATCCCCTGTCGTGCAGTGAAGCTCTGGCCGCGAAAGATGCTGCGACTGCTGTGAAGGATCTCAACATCGTCGACGACGTCGTGCGCGGTTTAGGGTTTCATGAATCTCCAGCTCATCTTCTGTCAAACCAACCTTGAGGTCCAGGGCATCAATACAGTTCGGTGGTTATCTCGCGGGGAAGCCGTGTCTCGTCTGCTGGAAGTTCTCCCGGCTGCCATTGTTTTGATGAAAGACCAGGCGCCGAAGATGTACGAAGTGGCGACGTCATTCAAGTTTCATTGGCTTCTGCGGCTTCTGGCGGACGTTCTGTTCGAGCTAAATCAGCTCAACCTTCGGTTCCAGGAACGCCAGGTTGGTACGCTTTATGTTTATGTATCACAATCAGCTCAATGCTTGCTTTCCATGTGACATTTCGATTTAAAAACAGGCACACACTGATTCCTGCTTGCACGTGCGTCGCAGGTGGACGTGACTCTGGTGGCGCACCTTGCCGAGCAGACGCGGATGCGCCTGACCCAACGCTACCTCCGTGTCCCCGAGGGACACACATTCGGTCACGGCGACAAGATGCATCTGCCTGCCTTCATCCGTGCACATGGGAAGTCGGACCCAGACAAGCGGAAGATGAAGGTGGAAGGGGTCGATAGAGATGGGACCCCATCCTCTCACGAGTTCGTGCTCCATGAGCGACCTCTGGTCGAAGAAGACCCAGACGGTGAAGAAACGGACGGTGACGCGACGGGTGGTGACGCGACAGCATGCTACGAGCTGTCGGTGAAGTTTGTGCGGGAGGTTGTCAAGCAGCTTGAAAAGCGCCTGAGAGATCTGTCTCACCTCGATGGCTCGAAGCTCTTCTTGTCGTCGAAGTACCTTTACGACGATGACAAGCGTGTCGCGGCTTTCAAGCGCTGGCTGAAGCAGCTCCATGTGCTCTTCCGCGAGACCCTGCCCGATATGTGCCCCGTTGGTTCTGTGAAAATTCATTCTGCCCTGTTGTAATAGTCTGCACAAGGCCTGCATCCCACGACTTATGCTCCTAATGACCAACACCACCCCCCCCCCTCCCCCCTCCCTAAGCTAATCTGCTGCTTGCTACTCCATTGAGAATCACTTCCCCTATTCCTCAGGCTTCAACTACACGAAGGCTGTCGCTGAGCTCTGGATGTTTACATCGACTATGCATTCTCAGCACCATGACGAGGATTTCCATCAGGCGCTCAGCAACACCCTGCGCGACGACCAGTGGCAGCGCTCCTACCCCAACATCATGCTCCCGAGGCAAGCAGTCGCTGCGCTGCCTCTGAGCACGGTGGAGTGCGAGAGGGGGTTCAGCAAGCAGAACATCATCAAGACGTGGGGCCGGGGGAGCATCTCAGACACATCACTGGGACACCTCATGCGCTGCTCTCTCCTTGAGTACACCATGGACTGGTTCGAGGTCGCACGCATCTTCCGTGGCGACAGAAACAGGCGGCCAATCCGAGACTTCACTGGCAGCAACCCAAGTGATACTCAGTTTAACCCTGCAGCAGTCCCTGACACAACTGCAAGTGCAGAGCACCAGGAGGGACCCGAGAATGAGTGATGCAATCTTTTGTTAGTGGTGGGTTATGTAAGGTTGCATGTAGAGGAAGCAGTAGTGTCAATTTGTTTTTCTCTAGCAAACAGGGTGGTTCCATAAATACCCTTACAAAGACAGGATACTAGCAAAAACACACTGACTAGCACCGGGCAAAAAAAAAAACCACCCTGACTGTCAGGCAAAGGGCTCCGGGAGACCCTGATATGGCAGAGTGCCCCAAAACCAATTTTGGGCCCTGGTTGCACCATGACGAAACGAAGTTGAGCGTCGGGAGGCTGTACAACCTGACATCGCCCACTCATACGTAACATTGACAGTTTCGGCTGGGACTGAACACGCGCCAAAACAAGGGAAAATATGTAACAAGTAATCAATATGGGACTCGATAACACGAATGGAAAAAAAAATAACGCGTACGGTCACTGTATCGGGTTTGCTGACGGGTTTGGTAAGTGGGGTCACGGATTCAGTCACTAACAACAGGTAAAAAATCACGCGAATGGTCACACATGTAACTCCCACCAAAAAATCTTGAAACTCTACAAATTTCCCGCTCGCGCCCAACCAATCTGCTAAGTTCTAACAAAACTAAAACCCAATCGGAATCGGATGCGGTTTGGGAACGGATCAACCCTAAACACCTGGCGATTTACGTGTTTAGGGTTGATTCGTCCGAAAATGAATCCAGGTTCCATTTGGGTTATATTTTTTGGCGGGAGTTTCATCTGTGACCATTCGCGTGATTTCTTACCAGTTACTAGTTACTAATTCCGTGAAACGTTATATCAGTCGCGTGAAAACACCGTTTGCAGTGACCTTACCCGTTATTTCTTACCAAAAATGTTTTCGAGTCCCATTTTCGTTACGAATGGCATATTTTCCCCCAAAACAACCCAGGCATCGCTTACCAAACGCGAAGAGAACGAGAGCGATCCTCCACATCTACCGCCAGCGTACCAATAGCTGAGGAATAGGCGCCTGGAAACATGGTTGATAATAAATTCGGTATCTGTAGTTTTGATTCGCATATTGCAAAATTGCGTTGCGTTAGACTTGCCTTGTTGTCCGATTCCACTTCGTCTCGCCTCACCTCTGCCCGCACGCAACACAACCCAAACCAACCATTCCTTGCCGTACACTGTTGACTAATCGCATGTGCTTTCGCCATGCTGAGCTGAGCCAAGCGTTGTCGACTCTGCGACGAGATGGACGCTGGTTGGTTGTTTTTCGGCGACAGGTCCCCCGCGACTTGTTGAGCAATGCTTGCCGCATATTCACCACCCCGTGGGCGTCGCTCAATCCTTCTTCGACCTTCACGTGTCATCCGGGCAGAAATTGAAAAGATTCCATTCGCTTCTCGTCTGCCGGTCGTGCTCGCAACACGTTCTTCCTGGTTGCCCGCCATGCATTGCTGGCTGGAGTGCGACAGTTTCCAGGAATACGACACGTTGCTGGAGTCGCATAGTGACGTAATCATCGCCGAGCTCTTTCCACAACCCAACCAGGAAAAGTCTTGAAGTTGCAATTTTTTTTTTTCACATCCACTCCAGCATCAGCAAGAAAGAATCTCAGAGCTGTACTGTATCGCAAAGCATGCACTTCTGTTATGCCAACCACCAATGAACCCCCCCCTTCCCATTTCCACCTCCGCGACGCGAAAAAATTCCCAACCCGTCAAGCCGCGTGGCTCGACGCGCCGAATGAGCGGACGGGCCGTGTTTGTTGGTCCAACTCCATCCATTGGCTGATCACCCTTCGTTTCTGTCTGAACGGCCTCAATTCGCCGCATCTGTTGGCATCTTTTCCCAGACGCACCTCCTTCCGTCGCTCCTTCGCCTTCGCCTGGCTCTGCTGACACACCACCTCTGCTCTCTGCGCCCCACCAACGGCTTATTGCGGTAGGTGTGTTCGTCGTGAGACGATTCATCTCAACGCCAACGCAACGCCCAGCCACAGCTCGTTCTTCTCCACACGCCAACTAGCCCACATCGCGTGCCCACGCTACCCACAACAACACTTTTTCGGTTGTCCAGCTCCGCGTGACCCGCGTCGACGTGCTTTCCAGCCGTCGTTCCGTTCATATCTTCCTGTTAATTCAACTCGTTTCACCACGCCATTCACGCTTTTTCCCTTCCTGACTGCGCCGCCAGCCCTGGAAGCCTGTTCAGCCATTCTAGCCTAGGTCAGCGTCACTTTCATCGTCACCCTTCCAAGATCTCGGCTCATCCTCCCGTGAGTCGTTCTGGCACAACCAATTCAGATCCTAGTGCTTTTCAAAATCGTCCTTCAGTTGTACAGTCAGTGATCCGTAAAAGCTAATCGTCACTCGAAGTCCAACCTGATCCGCTCGTTCGTAGTCCACTGCAACGCTCTCTTGTCTGATCGCTCTTAACGATTTCTCCCAACAAGACTTTCGTTGATCCGGACATCTCCGATCCACCATACTAGCCTGCTCTAGCAGTTCTGTGGAGATTACGCAAAAGAAAGAAAAAAAAAATCTTATGTGGTAGTCCTGACCCGTTCTGACAACGTCTCGCACATTACAAGAGAAGACAGGCCGTTACATCGCAAGACAATACAAGACTAGACAAGTCAGTACAAGACACAGTTAAGCCAAGGCGCGAAGAAACAAGATGGAGATTCTCTCGGCCATAGACCATGGCGCGAGCCAGGAGCTTCGGCGGCGAGTAGACGAATCAATGGACGCCATTCACCGCACGCTCACCAAGTACAAGCCCAACGAGATCGCCTTCAGCTTCAACGGCGGCAAGGACTCCACTGTAAGTCTCTGCCTCCTACGCTTTTTTAGGCGCCTATGAAAAGCTTCACCAGCGGCGTCAAGGACTCTACCGTAAGTCTGTGCCTCCGCAGTCCGGCGATCCGCGAGCCTCGCATTAAAAAGCTACGCCCCATTCTCCCGCTTTCCTTTACCCCGCCCCATTCTCCCTCTTTCCATCACCCCGCCCCATTCTCCCTCTTTCCATCACCTCGCCCCATTCTCCCTGTTTCCATCACCTCGCCAGATTCTCCCGTTTTCCATCACCCCTCCCCATTCTCCCTCTTTCCATCACCCCGCCCCATTCTCCCGCTTTCCATCACCCGCCCCATTCTCCCGCTTTCCATCACCCCGCCCCATTCTCCCACTTTCCATCACCCCGCCCCATTCTTCCGCTTTCCATCACCCCGCCCCATTCTCCCGCTTTCCATCACCCCGCCCCATTCTCCCGCTTTCCATCACCCCGCCCCATTCTCCCGCTTTCCATCACCCCGCCCCATTCTCCCGCTTTCCATCACCCCGCCCCATTCTCCCGCTTTCCATCACCCCGCCCCATTCTCCCGCTTTCCATCACCCCGCCCCATTCTCCCGCTTTCCATCACCCCGCCCCATTCTCCCGCTTTCCATCACCCCGCCCCATTCTCCCGCTTTCCATCACCCCACCCCATTCTCCCTCTTTCCATCACCCCGCCCCATTCTCCCTCTATCCATCACCCCGCCCAATTCTCCCGCTTTCCATCACCCCGTCCCATTCTCCCGCTTTCCATCACCCCACCCCATTCTCTTGCTTTCCATCACCCCGCCTCATTCTCCCTCTTTCCATCACCCTGCCCCATTCTCCCGATTTCCATCACCCCGCCCCATTCTCCCGCTTTCCATCACCCCGCCACATTCTCCCGCTTTCCATCACCCCGCCCCATTCTTCCGCTTTCCATCACCCAGCCCCATTCTCCCGCTTTCCATCACCCCGCCCCATTCTCCCGCTTTCCATCACACCGCCCCATTCTCCCTCTTTCCATCACCCCGCCCCATTCTCCCGTTTTCCATTACCATGAACCATTCTCCCTCTTTCAATCACCCCGCCCCACTCTCCCGCTTTCCATCACCCCGCCCTATTCTCCCGCTTTCCATCACCCCGCCCCATTCTCCCGCTTTCCATCACCCCGCCCCATTCTCCCGCTTTCCATCACCCCGCCTCATTCTCCCTCTTTCCATCACCCCGCCCCATTCTCCCGCTTTCCATCACCCCGCCCAATTCTCCCTCTTTCCATCACCCCTCCCCATTCTCCCTCTTTCCATCACCCCGCCCCATTCTCCCGCTTTCCATCACCTCGCCCCATTCTCCCGCTTTCCATCACCCCGCCCCATTCTCCCGCTTTCCATCACCCCGCCCCATTCTCCCTCTTTCCATCACCCCGCCCCATTCTCCCTCTTTCCATCACCCCGCCCCATTCTCCCTCTTTCCATCACCCCACCCCATTCTCCCGTTTTCCATCACCCCGCCCCATTCTCCCGATTTCCATCACCCCGCCCCATTCTCCCGATTTCCATCACCCCGCCCCATTCTCCCGCTTTCCATCACCCCGCCCCATTCTCCCGCTTTCCATCATCCCGCCCCATTCTCCCGCATTCCATCACCCCGCCCCATTCTCCCTCTTTCCATCACCCCGCCCCATTCTCCCTCTTTCCATCACCTCGCCCCATTCTCCCTCTTTCCATCACCTCGCCCCATTCTCCCGCTTTCCATCACCCCGCCCCATTCTCCCTCTTTCCATCACCCCGCCCCATTCTCCCGCTTTCCATCACCCCGCTCCATTCTCCCGCTTTCCATCACCCCGCCCCATTCTCCCTCTTTCCATCACCCTGCCCCATTCTCCCTCTTTCCATCACCCTGCCCCATTCTTCCGCTTTCCATCACCCCGCCCCATTCTCCCTCTTTCCATCACCCCGCCCCATTCTCCCTCTTTCCATCACCCCGCCCCATTCTCCCGTTTTCCATCACCCCTCCCCATTCTCCCTCTTTCCATCACCCCGCCCCATTCTCCCGCTTTCCATCACCCCGCCTCATTCTCCCGCTTTCCATCACCCCGCCCCATTCTTCCGCTTTCCATCACCCCGCCCCATTCTCCCGCTTTCCATCACCCCGCCCCATTCTCCCGCTTTCCATCACCCCGCCCCATTCCCCCTGTTTCCACCACCCCACCCCATTCTCCCTCTTTCCATCACCCCGCCTCATTCTCCCTCTTTCCATCACCCCGCCCCATTCTCCAGCTTTCCATCACCCTGCCCCATTCTCCCGCTTTCCATCACCCTGCCCCATTCTCCCGCTTTCCATCACCCCGCCCCATTCTCCCGCTTTCCATCACCCCGCCCCATTCTCCTGCTTTCCATCACCCCGCCCCATTCTCCCGCTTTCCATCACCCGCTCCATTCTCCTTCATTCCATCACCCCGCCCAATTCTCCCGCTTTCCATCACCCCGCAACGTTCTCCCTCTTTCCATCACCCCGCCCCATTCTCCCGCTTTCCATCACCCCGCCCCATTCTCCAGCTTTCCACCAGACCGCCCCATTCTCCCGCTTTCCATCACCCCGCCCCATTCTCCCGCTTTCCATCTGCCCGCCCCATTCTCCCTCTTTCCATCACCTCGCCCCATTCTCCCTCTTTCCATCACCCTGCCCCATTCTCCCGCTTTCCATCACCCCGTCCCATTCTCCCGCTTTCCATCTCCCCGCCCCATTCTCCCGCTGCACTTCCTGCACATGTGCGGATCCTTCCACGTTTTGGGGGTGATAGCACTCATTCCGAGCGTTTTTCTTCCAACAGATCATGTGGCTGCGCTTGTCTGGTCCTCTTGCCAAGCCAGCAAGGGCATGGGAGGGTTGCGAGCATCATCGGTCATCGGCGCTCGCGAATGAAGAGCGCCCGCTGCACTTCCCGTACATGTGCGGATCCTTCCACGTTTTGGGGGTGGTAGCGCTCATTCCGAGCGTTTTTCTTCCAACAGATCACGTGGCTGCACTTGTCTGGTCCTCTTGCCAAGCCAGCAAGGGCGTGGGAGGGTTGCGAGCATCATCGGTCGTCGGCGCTCGCGAATGAAGAGCGCCCGCTGCATTTCCTCCACATGTGCGGATCCTTCCGCGTTTTGGGGGTGGTAGCGCTCATTCCGAGCGTTTTTCTTCCAACAGATCACGTGGCTGCGCTTGTGTGGTCCTCTTGCCAAGCCAGTAAGGGCGTGGGAGGGTTGCGAGCATCATCAGTCATCGGCGCTCGCGAATGAAGAGCGCCCGCTGCACTGCCAATACATGTGCGGATCCTTCCACGTTTTGGGGGTGGTAGCGCTCATTCCGAGCGTTTTTCTTCCAACAGATCACGTGGCTACACAAGTCTGGTCCTCTTGCCAAGCCAGCAAGGGCGTGGGAGGGTTGCGAGCATCATCGGTCATCGGCGCTCGCGAATGAAGAGCGCCCGCTGCACTTCCTCCACATGTGCGGATCCTTCCGCGTTTTGGGGGTGGTAGCGCTCATTCCGAGCATTTTTCTTCCAACAGATCACATGGCTGCGCTTGTCTGGTCCTCTTGCCAAGCCAGTAAGGGCGTGGGAGGGTTGCGAGCATCATCGGTCATCGGCGCTCGCGAATGAAGAGCGCCCGCTGCACTTCCCGTACATGTGCGGATCCTTCCACGTTTTGGGGGTGGTAGCGCTCATTCCGAGCGTTTTTCTTCCGCCAGGTCACGTGGCTGCGCTTTTCTGGTCCTATTGCCAAGCCAGCAAGGGCATGGGAGGTTTGCGAGCATCATCGGTCATCGGCGCTCGCGAATGAAGAGCGTCCGCTGCACTTCCTGCACATGTGCGGATCCTTCTGCGTTTTGGGGGTGGAAGCGCTCGCTCCAAGCGTTTTTCTTCCGCTGGGTCACGTGGCTGCGCTTGTCTGGTCCTATTGCCACGCCAGCAAGGGCGTGGGATCTTTGCGAGCATCATCGGTCATCGGCGCTCGCGAATGAAGAGCGTCCGCTGCACTTCGTGCACGAATGCGGTTCCTTCTGCATTTTGGGGGTGGAAGCGCTCGTTCCGAGCGTTTTTCTTTTGCCGGGTCACGTGGCTGTGCTTGTCTGGTCCTCTTGCCAAGCCAGCAAGGGCATGGGAGGTTTGCGAGCATCATTGGTCATCGGCGCTCGCAAATGAAGAGCGCCCACTGCACTTCCTGCACATGTGCGGATCCTTCTGCGTTTTGGGGCTGGAAGCGCTCGTTCCAAGCGTTTTTCTTCCGCCGGGTCACGTGGCTGCGCTTGTCTGTTCCTACTGCCAAGCCAGCAAGGGCGTGGGAGGGTTGCGAGCATCATCGGTCATCGGCACTCGCGAATGAAGAGCGCCCGCTGCACTTCCTGCACGCGTGCGGATCCTTCCGCGTTTTGGGGGTGGAAGCGCTCGTTTCGAGCGTTTTTCTTCCGCCAGGTCACGTGGTTGTGCTTGTCTGGTCCTATAGCCAATCCGGCAAGGGCGTGGGAGGGTTGAGTGTCAGAATGTTATTTGTCTAGCCTGCAGTGGGGTGCTCAATAGTGAGTACAACCCCTTAGGGTTTGCTATTTGTGTGTCCTGCTGCTTGCTAGTCATCATCATTCTTCATTCCAATTCTCCTTCGTAAACCCTAACTCCTAGTTCTAGAGCGCACCCACCTACCTCCTAGTGTGGGCCTAGGCTACTAAGCCTAGGCCCCACACCTACGATTCTAACATGGTATCTAGAGCCGGCGAGATCCTGCCGCCTAGTTCATCGGGCCCACCAACTCCTTCCGCTGTCGTACTATCCGCCGCGCGCCCCGTGGTGCGCGGCATTGCATTTTCTTCCCGCCACGCGCTCCGAACACGTGGCGGCTTCTTCTGCCCGCCGCGCGCTCGGGGCGCGCGGCGGTTATCCCGTCCGTCGAAGCGTCCTTGGGGGGGCCTGCGCGCTGCCCTCCCTGCTGCTCGTCGCGACGCCCGTGCGGGACCCGCGGGGCGTCGCCCTTACTCGTCGCGGCGCCCCCTGGGTGCTGCCCCTTCTCGTCGCGACGCCCGTACGGGACCCGCGCAGCATCGCCCTGCTCGTCGCGACGCCCGTGCGGGACCCGCGGGGCGTCGCCCCTGCTCGTCGCGACGCCCGTGCGGGACCCGCGGGGCGTCGCCCCTGCTCGTCGCGACGCCCCCTGCGGGACCCGCGGGGCGCCGTCAGAGCCTGCAGCAGCAGCCGCCGCCAGAGCCTGCAGCAGCAGCCGCCGCTCTACCAGCAGCAGCAGCCGCCGCCGCTCTGCAGCAGCAGCCGCCGCCGCCCTGCAGCAGCAGCCGCCGCCAGGCCTGCAGCAGCAGCCGCCGCCAGAGCCTGCAGCAGCAGCCGCCGCCAGAGTCTGCAGCAGCAGCTGCCACCAGAGCCTGCAGCAGCAGCCGCCGCTCTACCAGCAGCAGCAGCCGCCGCCGCTCTGCAGCAGCAGCCGCCGCCGCCCTGCAGCAGCAGCCGCCGCCAGGCCTGCAGCAGCAGCCGCCGCCAGAGCCTGCAGCAGCAGCCGCCGCCAGAGTCTGCAGCAGCAGCTGCCACCAGAGTCTGCAGCAGCAGCCGCCGCTCTACCAGCAGCAGCAGCCGCCGCCGCTCTGCAGCAGCAGCCGCCGCCGCCCTGCAGCAGCAGCCGCCGCCAGGCCTGCAGCAGCAGCTGCCGCCACCGAGCCTGCAGCAGCAGCCGCCGCCAGAGCCTGCAGCAGCAGCCGCCGCCAGAGCCTACAGCAGCAGCCGCCGCTCTACCTGCAGCAGTTGCCGCTGCCGAGCCTGCAGCAGCAGCCCCTGGAGCAGCCAGTCACTGCAGCAACCGCCCCTGGAGCAGCCCGCCACTGCAGCAGCCGCCCCTGGAGCAGCCCGCCACTGCAGCAGCCGCCCCTGGAGCCGCCCGCCACTGCAGCAGCAGCCCCTGGAGCAGCCCGCCACTGCAGCAGCCGCCCCTGGAGCAGCCCGCCACTGCAGCAGCCGCCCCTGGAGCCGCCCGCCACTGCAGCAGCCGCCCCTGGAGCAGCCCGCCACTGCAGCAGCCGCCCCTGGAGTTTGCCCGCCTTTGTTCGTACGTCCCCTTGCTACTCGTGTCCGTTCGTGTCTCGTGTTGTGTCCCGTGCCGAGCCATACCGTGCAGTGCCATGCCGTGCCGTACCGTGTCGTGCCGTGCTGTGCTGTGCCGTGCCTGTGTTCGTTTTACCTACCTACCTACCTACCTACGCCCTGTGCCTTGTGCCTTGTGCCTTGTGCTTCGTGCCTCGTGCCTCGTGCCTCGTGCGCCCTGCTGCTGCCCGCGCCCTCGTGCGCCCTGCTGCAGCCCGCGCCTTGTGCGCTTTACCTACCTACGCCCTGTGCCTTGTGCCTTGTGCTTCGTGCCTCGTGCCTTGTGCCTCGTGCCTTGTGCGCTTTACCTACCTACGCCCTGTGCCTTGTGCCTTGTGCCTTGTGCTTCGTGCCTCGTGCCTCGTGCCTCGTGCCTTGTGCCTCGTGCGCCCTGCTGCTGCCCGCGCCCTCGTGCGCCCTGCTGCAGCCCGCGCCTTCGTGCGCTACCTACCTACGCCCTGTGCCTTGTGCCTTGTGCCTTGTGCTTCGTGCCTCGTGCCTTGTGCCTCGTGCCTTGTGCGCTTTACCTACCTACGCCCTGTGCCTTGTGCCTTGTGCCTTGTGCTTCGTGCCTCGTGCCTTGTGCCTCGTGCCTTGTGCGCTTTACCTACCTACGCCCTGTGCCTTGTGCCTTGTGCCTTGTGCTTCGTGCCTCGTGCCTTGTGCCTCGTGCCTTGTGCGCTTTACCTACCTACGCCCTGTGCCTTGTGCCTTGTGCCTTGTGCTTCGTGCCTCGTGCCTCGTGCCTTGTGCCTCGTGCGCCCTGCTGCTGCCCGCGCCCTCGTGCGCCCTGCTGCAGCCCGCGCCTTCGTGCGCTACCTACCTACGCCCTGTGCCTTGTGCCTTGTGCCTTGTGCTTCGTGCCTCGTGCCTTGTGCCTCGTGCCTTGTGCGCTTTACCTACCTACGCCCTGTGCCTTGTGCCTTGTGCCTTGTGCTTCGTGCCTCGTGCCTTGTGCCTCGTGCCTTGTGCGCTTTACCTACCTACGCCCTGTGCCTTGTGCCTTGTGCCTTGTGCTTCGTGCCTCGTGCCTTGTGCCTCGTGCCTTGTGCGCTTTACCTACCTACGCCTAGTGCCTTGTGCCTCGTGCGCCCTGCTGCTGCCCGCGCCCTCGTGCGCCCTGCTGCAGCCCGCGCCCTCGTGCGCTCTACTCTGCCCGAGCTCTCGTGCGCCCTGTTCGGTTCCGCCGCCCCTGCCCCCCTCCCCCCCCCCCTGCGTCCCCTGGACAGGAGAGTGTGGGGGTGACGGGTATGGGGGTGCTCCGTGTGCGTCGTCCCTTCCTCCTCCTTCGTCTCCCACAGCTGCAGCTGCCGCTGAGGGGGGTGGATGTGTGGGAGCCGAGGGGAATGGCGCTAGGGGGGTAATGTGGGAGTGGAGCTAAGGGTGGACCAAGGGGTGTGTGTCGAAGGGTGTGGGACTGTTGGGGGCGGTTGAGCGGAGGCCGCCGTCGTGTCGTCTGCAGCGCCTGTATTCCGGGGGTTCTGATAGCCACCGGTAGCTCAGAGAGCCGGTTGCACCTGTCGCCTGTGGGTCCGTTGCTCCTGCCGCTGCTGATCAGCCGCCGAGCCTGTTACTCCTGTATTCCGGGGCCTCTGGCTCCCGGTAGCCACTAGAGTTGCACTAGTGCCGTCTGTTGCCCGTGTGTCTGCAGCTTCAGCCGTCGCCTCCACTCTTCTCTCCTCTCGCCAGCCCTCCTCCTCCTCACCTACCCTCTGTGACTGCCTCTAGCTTTGCTCATAAATTATAAACTATTGCTTCTTGAACTTGTGCTCAGAATGTGTGGTGACATCGTGATCCACCCTGAGCTTGTACTGCTTTGCTTGCTCTGCTGATTACACCCCACTTTGGCTATGGGGGTGTGTCAGAATGTTATTTGTCTAGCCTGCAGTGGGGTGCTCAATAGTGAGTACAACCCCTTAGGGTTTGCTATTTGTGTGTCCTGCTGCTTGCTAGTCATCATCATTCTTCATTCCAATTCTCCTTCGTAAACCCTAACTCCTAGTTCTAGAGCGCACCCACCTACCTCCTAGTGTGGGCCTAGGCTACTAAGCCTAGGCCCCACATCTACTATTCTAACATTGAGAGCATCATCGGTCATTGGCGCTCGCGAATGAACAGTGGTCGCTGCACTTCCTGCACATGTGTGGATCCTTCCGCGTTTTGGGGGTGGAAGCGCTCGTTACGAGCGTTTTTCTTTTGCCGGGTCACGTGGCTGCGCTTGTCTGGTCCTTTTGCCAAGCCAGCAAGGGCGTGGGAGGGTTGCAAGCATCATCGGTCATCGGCGCTCGCGAATGAAGAGCGCCCGCTGCACTTTCTGCACGAATACGGATCCTTCCGCGTTTTGGGGGTGGAAGCGCTCGTTCTGAGCGTTTTTCTTCCGCCGGGTCACGTGGCTGCGCTTGTCTGGTCCTATTGCCAAGCTAGCAAGGGCGTGGGAGGGTTGCGAGCATCATCGGTCATCGGCGCTCGCAAATGAAGAGCGCCCGCTGCACTTCCTGCACACGTGCGGATCCTTCCGCGTTTTGGGGCTGGAAGCGCTCGTTTCGAGCGTTTTTCTTCCGCCGGGTCACGTGGCTGTGCTTGTCTGGTTCTATAGCCAAGCTGGCAAAGGCGTGGGAGGGTTGCGAGCATCATCGGTCATCGGCGCTCGCGAATGAAGAGTGCCCGTTGCACTTCCTGAAGGTGTGCGGATCCTTCCGCGTTTTGGGGGTGAAAGCACTTGTTCTAAGCGTTTTTCTTCCGCCGGGTCATGTGGCTGCGCTTGTCTGGTCCTCTTGCCCAGCCAGCAAGGGCGTGGGAGGGTTGCAAGCATCATCGGTCATTGGCGCTCGCGAATGAAGAGCGCCCACTGCACTTCCTGCACATATGCGGATCCTTCAGCATTTTGGGGGTAGAAGCGCTAATTTGATGCGTTTTTCTACTGCCAAGTCACGTGGTTGCGCTTGTCTGGTCCTATTGCCAAGCCAGCAAGGGCGTGGAAGGGTTGCGAGCATCATCGGTCATCGGCGCTCGCGAATGAAGAGCGCCCTGTTGAGATAAGCGGTAGTCTTAGGAGCCATAGCTAGGAGAGTCCTAGCTAGGCAAGAGAGTTTAGGCGAAAGAGGGGGGTTGCACTAGCAAGAATGGGGATACAAATAGCAAACCCTAGAAGGGTTGTACTCGCTACAGAGCACCCCACTACAGGCTAGAGCATAATATTCTGACACACCCCCATAGCCAAAGTGGGGTGTAATCAGCAGAGCAAGCAAAGCAGTACAAGCTCAGGGTGGATCACAATGTCACCACACATTCTTTTCACAAGTTTAAGAAGCAATAGTTTAAAGTTCACAATTATGAGCAAAGCTAGTGGTAGTCACAACGGGGAAGTGAGGAGGAGGAGGGCTGGCGAGAGGAGAGTAGATGGGAGGCGACGACTGAAGCTGCAGTCACACGGGCAACAGACGGCTCTGGTGCGACACAGTGGCTACCGGGAGTGAGTGCCCCGGAGTACAGGAGTAACAGGCTCCGCGGCTAAGACGAGCAGCAGGAGCAACGGACCCACAGGCGACGGCGCAACCGGCTCTCTGAGCTACCGGGAGTGAGTGCCCCGGAGTACAGGCGCTGCGTACGACACGACGGCAACCTCCCCTCAACCTCCCCCAACAGTCCCACATCCCTCGACACACACCCGCTGCTACACCGCTAGCTCCACTCCCCCTTCACCCCCCCTTAGTACCACTCCGACGGCTCCAACAGGTCCACCCCCCTCAGCGGCAGCTGCAGCACAGGGAGACGGAGGAGGAGGAGGAGCAGGGAACGGCACACAGAAGCTGCACCCCCATACCCCCCAACCCCAAACCCTAATCCAGGAGAACGGGCAGAAGGAGGGGTGGGGCGCCTTCAGAAGCACGGGGGACAGCGGGGAGGACAGGGGCAGCGAAGAACGGGGCGCCCACGGGCCTGGCACAGCCTCCCGAACCGCGCGCAGGCGGTCCGAGCCGCGCGCGGGACTGGCGCAGCCCGTACGGGCCGCGCGCGTGCCTGGCGCAGCCCGTACGGGCCGCGCGCGGGCCTGGCGCAGCCCGTACGGGCCGCGCGCGGGCCTGGCGCAGCCCGTACGGGCCGCGCGCAGGCCTGGCGCAGCCCGCTGCACTTCATGCACATGTGCGGATCCTTCCGCGTTTTGGGGGTGGTAGCGCTCATTCCGAGCGTTTTTCTTCCAACAGATCACGTGGCTGCGCTTGTCTGGTCCTCTTGCCAAGCCAACAAGGGCGTGGGAGGGTTGCGAGCATCATCGGTCATCGGCGCTTACAAATGAAAAGCGCCCGTTGCACTTCTTGCACGAATGCAAATCCTTAGGCACTTTGGGGGTAGAAGCGCTCATTCCAAGCGTTTTTCTTCCGCCAAGTCACGTGGCTGCGCTTCTCTGGTCCTCTTGCCAAGCCAGCAAGGGCGTGGGAGGGTTGCGAGCATCATCGGTCATCGGTGCTCGCAAATGAAGAGCGCCCGCTGCACTTCCTGCACGAATGCGGATCCTTCAGCATTTTGGGGGTAGAAGCGCTCATTCCAAGCGTTTTTCTTCCACCAAGTTACGTGGCTGCGCTTGTCTGGTCCTCTTGCCAAGCCAGCAAGGGCGTGGGAGGGTTGCAAGCATCATCGGTCATCGGCTTTAGATTTTTGTGATTATTGTCTTTAGACCTAAATATTTAAAACCTAGCCTTGCAATTATTGCAGTCACGTCGTGAGTGCAGTGAACGTTCATTTCTATAAATACATCAACTCCGATTAAAGTTTTAATCTCTTTGATATTAATGGAATGAATTTTTCATGCTAGCTCAAGTGCTGGGGTATTTGAATAATTAGAGTCTTTAAGCTCAGTTGACAACAACCTAATCTCTTTATTACTTTTTTCTATAAATTGCTCCGTTCCAACTCTCTTACGGGTAGTTTTTTTCACTACATATCACCCGTAATAGCCTCAATCTTTAATTATTGTTTCACGTACGCTCATATTAGGCGTGGTAAAGGGCTAGCTGGGCAACAGGCGCGAGGAACCGCTGGAGCAGGAGTGGCTGGAGTTAGGAACTGCTAGAGGGAGGAACGGCTGGTGCTAAGAAGAGCCGGAGCACGATGTGACAAGGAATGGCAAGCTAGGGCTAAAAACGGCTGGAGCTAGGAACGGCTGCAGCTAGGAGCTGCTAGAGCAGATGTGGCTGCAGCAAGGACTGGCTGTAAGTAGGAACAGCTAGGACCGCTAGGCCAGGAACGGCCAGCACGAGGAGCGGCCGGCACGAGGAGCGTCTGGAGCGAGGAGTGACAAGGGCTAGGAACGCCAGTTTCGTCGGGGTACTAACTCTAATCCGCGCTACTAGAAGAAACTTCGGCTGCCAGCCACCGCTAGAGATGCCAATGGTAGTAGGCATGTTGGAGACAATGGGCACGGCTGCTGGCTGCAAGGTGGGCCGTAGGTAATTAAGGCGCGGGTGCGTGCTGTCGAAGTGGGTGGCGCGCACTGCTCTGCTTGGGCGCACGCGCGCTGCTCTGCCGGAGCGCGCGCTACTCTGATGGGTGGCGTGTGCTTCTCTGCTAGGGCGCGCGCTGCTCCGTAGGGTGGCGCGCGCTGTTCTGTAAGGTTGCGCGCTGCTCTGCAGTGTCGCACGCTGCTCTGCAGGGGGGCGCGTAGCTATGCTGGGAGGCGCGCGCTGCTCTGCAGGGTGGCGCATGCTGCTTTGCTGGGTGGCGCGCGCTACGTAGGGTAGGCTACTACGGAGTGACGGAGCGACTGCAGAGCGACGAAACGCGGGCAGGCTAGGTTAGGCTGGGAGCGTACCTACTTGTCATACCATCTTAGAAGTTGAACAGCGAAAAGATTGAGTAGTAAAGGAAAGGGAGTACAAATCAAGTGTCAAGAGAATGATGTACCCCCTACTGTGAACTTCACTATATGCTAGAATCCTAACGAACATAAAAACAACATTTGACACAAAAAAATCGGCAATTTTGTGTGTAATAGCTCCGGCGATACTAGAATGAGAAGAAATATATGGCTCGAATCTTAACTTTCAGAAATTTGGGGTCAAAACGTGCAAGCTTTCCTTTTCTCCAATTCTATTGCCATCCTCTTAAGCCCTATTGACCTCAGATTATGATCAATGTGCGGATTGTGAGCTAAGCGTTCCGATTATGAATGCGTGCTTTTAATATGGTATGCATCTGGATGCAATATTGCAATCCTGGTAGTAAATAGACTCTCTGATTGCAGTTGGAAAAAAGATAGATAAATGTATGTAGTATGGTACAATTAGGATAAAATAAAAGGAATTCCTTTCAAAAATATGTACTTTGTCCCTGGGAGGTATTGGCAGGTGTGTATTCTTCATCAAGAGGACGAGGTCGAGGCGCCATGCGGGCCTCCATGTGCCTTGAGCTGTAGAGTGCGTTGGACCTAACTCTTCTCATTCATTGGCTCAGCCTGACGCGGCGAAAGGTTGTCCGTGTCCCCATTGGGGGAACTTCCCTCACACCATCCATTCATAATTGCTGCATGGCTTCTCGGGCTCGTACTTGCCAGCGCTGCACACGCCGTCCAACCCGCCCTCAACTTCTGCCAGCAAGCAAATCACCTTGCCAGAATGTGGCAAGGCGCACACCACGTCGAGAACATCGCGCTTCGACAGCGCAACTGATTTCTCACACCTTGCCCAGCACAGCAACGAGCGGGTAGGACCCAAATGCACGGTGTCCACGAGTTCAGGTCGCACTGTTGTGTTCGCCGGCCACTGCCCACCTTTGTTCATGCGACAGTCACTTTTTGAGTGTTTCCGTCTTCCGTCCCGCTCTTAGGTTCGTAGGCCATGCAATGGCCGTGCCAGTCAATGACACTTTAACATCTGCCCATGGGCCGCGGCTATAATATTAGCCGCGGCCATGAACTTGCCCGCCAATAAAATTGGCCTTCTTACAATGGCGTTCCGCGCCCAGTTTGGTCAGTGCCATTGCTTCCTCTCCTGGTCGTTTTCGTGGGAAGGGGAGAGAAGTAGCGCGGTCCATTTGACCTTTCAGCCATGGCATCTCGTCGCCAAACAGCGGGCCTCGTGTGTTACGGTGTAGTGGATTGAACGATGTAAGAGGGTTCCACGTCTTGCGTGTTAAGCTTCTGGACGTACCCCGCCATGGCCTATGATGCTTTCGTTATCACATATGTGAATGCCGTTCCAAGCTAAAACAAGTGGTGCAATGCGTGATCGTCAAATGTCAACAGAATCTGTTGTGGTCATTGAGCAATGTCACGGCCTACTCAGCCTGATTTTCCAAAACTCAGTAAAACTACCACGTCAGTAACCTCTATGCAAAATCGTTTGTCAGAAAATCTCGCGGCCGCGGCGCTCGCAGCCGTGGAAGAGGAGCATCGGCGACTAGTTGGCGACTTTTTCAATACCGCCTCAACAGGTCCACGAGTCGGAGGATCACGCGAGGTTCCGAAGTCTGCTGATGGAGCTATGTTGTGTGGCACTGCAGCTGAATTGGGTTCGGAGCTGTGCGACATGGCATTAATGGCGGGACCTGTAATGATGAGCAGGGATCAAGGTAGTAATGAGTATGCAATTGGTCCAGAATTCCGCATCCCCGACTTCTCCCGTGTCGCTGACGTCGCTTCGGCTGAGCGTGGATCTCTCAGCGCGACCTTGGCACCGGCCTCGGCCGTTTCCTCCAGTCGCTTGCCTACGTTGCATCCGTTGAACAGCGTTGTAATGGGTGGAAGGTCGGAACCCATGCACTCCACTAATAACGTTGCTGCGATGCTCCTTTCCAACTGTCCCGAGAACGCTGCCTCGGCAGCTGCGGGGATGTTGACGGCAGCAGTAGCCGCGACATCGGCCAGCGCGTCGTCCTTGGACTCGCTCTCTCGCTTCATGACCGCTTCCAGCCTTCCGGTTTCTTCCCACAGCCCCTCCCAGCGATTGCCGGGGTCCGCGACGGCAATTCACGATGGCAGCACCCAAGCAGCGCGCCCGAGATTACTGGGACAGAATAGGGTACCTTCTAGCCCCAGCTGCACTTTCCAGATGGTCCGTAGCCCAGTGCAAGTGGGGGCTAATGGCGGAGCCGGTCTTGGGGCTCAACCCAATGATCAGTCAGGCGCGGGTGCTTCTGTAGCGGGCGCGGAACCATCTGAGCGGGCATCTGCTGCCACGGATGCACTTGACCCACAACGGCCAGCAACCACCAACGCGGCGGTGGAGGGCAGAGGTCAAAGAGCAGTAGTGCCAGGAGCTACAGGAGTGAATGCGATGGAAAATTCCGCCGCGCAAGGTCTGCATGTAACGCCAATTGGCAGGGCGGTTCGAGCCGTGGGAGAATGGGCGACGGAGGCAGGAGGAGGCGATGTGTTGACGCAGGGCATGACCGGCTGCCGTATGCTGGTGCCAGGAGCGGGGCAGACGCTCGCAAACGCCGGGCTGACGTCATGCTCGACTTCGTGGGGACTGAGAAAGGGGCACGCATCGGGAGTCGTGGAGCCGCGGATGGCGAATCATGTGGGGAAGGATGCGCTGCTGCAGCAGCTGTGGATGCAGCAGCTGGGGCTGCAGGAGCAGAAGGAGGCCGGGGGGATGAGCGCACGCGATGGTGGAGTGGACAAGGGTGCGCAGATGGAGGCATGGTCGGCAGCCATGGGGGCAGGAGGGCGCGAGCAGGGAGAGGCGGCGAGAGTGCAGGGTGAGGCGGGCCGTGCGTGGCACAGCGACAAGGAACTCATGGCGCAGCAGATGATGGCGTTGCAAGGCCTGCTCGCTGTCGGTGACTTCTCCACACTGGCACGGCCTAGAGGCGACGGCCTGCAGCAGCAAATCGGACAGCAGCAGCAGCAGCAGCAGCAAGGCCAACAGCGCCCACAGCTGATGAGGCAACTTGAGCCGACTCTGCATCAGAAGGCTCAGGGTGATGGCATGCAAGAAAGCCGAGCAATGCAGGTGGGTGCATGGCTGCGTTTTGTTCCCGATCCACATCCTCATCCCCATCCCAATCATCCCCGTGGCTCCTATCCTGTGACTCCCATGCCCATGGAAATTTGTTCTATGCGTCCCATCTTTATTTTCTAGTAAAATCCGCCCAACTCCGTGAGGCTATCATGCCATTCACACCATCTGCTGCTGCGCGGGGTACGGTAACTTGTCGCCAAGTAAGTGTGTCGACATGCTTTATCTACTTGTGCAACTCTTTCCTCCTCCAAACGCCACTATTGCCCTTGGTGCAATGCAGCAGAGCAATCGGAACGCACAGAGCCCTGGGGATGCGTGGCAATTCGGTGTATTGGAGGGGTCAGTGGCGCAAGGGCGGGAGGAGGAGGGGCGAGAAGGGGGAGGGCTTGTGGCGACAATCGTTAGGCAGAGCAGCATGCAGGTAGGGGCAGAGGCACACGCGGCGCAAGCACAAAGGGCGCTGGAGGAGGCAGCAAAGCAAAAAGGCGACGCATGCCTTGAGGGCAGTGTAAGCCTGGGGACACGTGATTTTGGGCTTGGAGACAGTGGTAAAGAGAAAGTCGACAAGGCAGGAGGAGGTGGTATGGCGGAAGTAAGGGGAGGGAAATGGAGACATGAGATGGGGATGATGGGTTCAAGCTTGATTGGGCGAGGCGTGATTATGGGTGGGAAAGAGATGAAGAGTACAGGAAGTTTGGGATTAAGAGGCGGGATCTTGGGAAGAGGCAGAGTTGGAGGAGAGGAAGGAGCGAGCAGTGGGAGTGATGGGGACGATGTTGACGATGCCTGGGGGCACGCGGGCATGGAGGATGGAGCGTTCATGGATGGGACCTCGGGAGGACATGCCATGGTTGCTGCACGATGCAGCAGTGCGGCAGCAGAGGAGACGGAGGTGGCAGGGGCGAACAGCGACGACCTTGCTCTGGAATGGAGCAGGCGAATGAGAAGGTGACGCTGCCTGCTGCTGTCATTTGCATATGTACGTGCTCGAGCCCTTTCCACTCGAATCTCTTTACTTATTGTTTGTGTTCCCGAATGGGTTCGAACCACGTCATGTGAACAGGATGAAGAGCAACCGCGAGTCGGCCAAGAGGGCGCGCATCAAGCGGCAGCGCCGCCTGCAGGAGCTGGAGGTCCTGGTGAGCTCTGCCACTTCCACTCACACCTTCCTCGCTCGCTCTCACTCTGTGCTTCTTAATAGACCCGGTCCTTGATGCGCAACAGAATCCGGCCTGTCCATTTTTCCCAGTTTGACGTGCTCGCCAGTACCTCTCATTTCGCCTCTAGTCTGGCCACCCCAAGTCATGCCCCTGCTTTCTCACACTGCTTGTCCCCTCTGACCGGCAGACCTCATCACTGCAGCGGGAGAATGCTGATTTGAGTCAGCAAGTGGTTGAGCTGAGTCAGCAGATGCAGCAGAGCGAGGCACAGAAGGAGGAGCTAGAGAAGGAGGTGGAAGCGCTGCGCGCATGTGCCCTGGCCATGGGCACTGGAGGAGCGGCCACACCCACAGCACCCGTCACACACAGCACACGGTCTCCACACACGGCCCCTAACCCCTTCACACTGCCCCCACGCATGGGTGTCACCACCCATGCCTCACAGTGTGAACCTCCAGGAGGAGACCGTACCCGCCAGCCCCATGAGACCACCAGTGTCACTGTAGCCGCACAGGATGCTGTGGTTGGGGATGAAGAGGGGAAGGAGGTCGCAGCTGTGGATGCTGCACTGCTGCCTGTGTGCATAGACGAGGATTCAGTCACGGGTTTCGTGTGACATAACCTGCTGTTTGCAGCACCAGCTTTAAATATCGGCATGTCAAACAACAAGCTGTTGTTGCCACCAGACCTTGGCTGTAGAGAGCTTGTCATACGGAGTTGAATTTTGCTCGACACCCTTACCTGAACCATAAGGGTGATTCACCCTTATGACCCTTACTATAAGGGTGTGTTTTGATTTGGACCCTTACTTTACAAAGTGGATTTTTTTCTAACACTTACAGGAAAAAGTGAATTTGTTTAGGACCCTGATATTTCAGAGTGAAGTGGTGTAGTCGCACTGATCGGGAACATACATCCTCCTCAAAAAGTAGAGAAATAGCTCGAAGAACAGAGTCCAATGGAAAGCAATGCTGACTAAATGCCTCCGACAAGTATCGATCCCGCGTCCCTTTCACAACAAGACCCACTGCGCTAAGTCGCCACGCTAATGGACCACTAGTTATGTAAAATAAAACGTTCTTGCTTGGTGTAAACCCTTACAAAAAAGAGTGGTGCTTGCTTGATACCCTTACAGAAAGAGTGAAAGCAGCTGGTTACCCTTATGACAAAGACTGGTTCAAATCCTATCCAGAGGCCTGCTGAACACTTAATAACAGTGAAGCCGCTCTGACGTGCAGTGCAAGTATCATTGGTTACAGTGCAAAGTATCATAGGTATACTGCAAGAAAGAGAGCTCATGTGCCAAGCCAACTTTCAGGCAGTTGTACCCATAAATACCATAGGAGTTATTTATAACGCCAAAGTCTTCACCAACCTGGTGTGGTAAATCATGTTGGTGCTTTGTGTCTAAGCTACGAGCTTGCAGGGCCATGTAGAACGGTTGGTGCACCTCATGCTCATCAATAACCCTGCACACACTGGACCCATGCCAGTCACACAATAATGCTCAACAGTACCCGTAATATCAATCACTCATTGGCAACGCACACAATTAACTCCACTATGTTTCCTTCTAGGGTAAAAGCCGACTACATCATGCCGACAGCGAGGGAAGTACCAGCTGAATATCACCGGCTTGAGCCTTGCAGATGCGCGTGTGGGGACGTCATTGCACAACCGCTTGTGAGGCAGAGAGGCGTGGAGTGGCCTGTGTTCAGAGGCCAATGTCCTTGACTGCTTGGCAGAACTTGGCCGCTTCTGGTGACAGCAGGGACGACGGCAGGGATGCGCAAAACTCCTCAGCAGACAGCGCCCGAACCTCAGGTTCAGGCTCGGCAGGAGGTGGTGGCACAACAACCTGCGGCGGGAAAGAAAGCAGGGGATGCAGTCAGTGGAGGTTGGCAGCTGTGAGAGCTCATGCTTGCATTGCAGCCTGTTGCACCATCATTTCAGATGCCCGTCCTTGTGGCGCTCTTGGTTGACCTTATGCTCCACTCACCACCATTTCCACTGGACCTTGTCACAAGGCCACCTCTCCTTCATGGCTCGCAGCTCACCAACACCAATCGACCCCTCAGTGGCTCACCAGCCCAATACAGCATATCACCACCTCTCCACTCGCTTCTGCTTCCCCGTCCCACCTTGCCCCTGTGTGACAACGCGGGTGTGCAGCCCATGGCAGCCTGTGCGTACCTGGGGAGCAGTGACAGAGGGAGCGGTGGCGACAACAGTGGAGGACATCTGCATGGGCAGGATGAGCGGCAGCGCGGCCACTCCTATGCCCGCCACCAGCACATTGCGCAGGAACGCTGCCTGCTCCGCCACGCTGCCCTCCGCCGCCCCCTCCGCGCGCCCCAGCAGCAGCTCCATTGCCTCGCTTACCGCCGCTGACTGCACCCCCAATGACGCTGCCTGCTTGCCGCGGGTGAGGGATACGGTTGCGGGTGGGGAGGTGGAGATGGGGAAACGGAGGTGAATGGACATGGCAGGGGCGGGCAAAACGTGTGGCGGATGTTTAAAAAGGAGAGTCTGAAAAGGAGAAAGAGGCAGGTAGAAGGGGAGGGCGAGAGGCGAGGACGAGGGGCGGAGGGCGCACCTGCAGGGGTTGGATGGCGGTGGTGCCGCCTGCGGGGAGGTCGGACTGGAAGGGCAGGCTCATGCTCGCGCTCTGCAGCGGCGGTAGCACCACGTCCTCCGCCGTGCTGCACCAGGGGGCGCGCACAGGGGAAAGAACGGGGTGGGAGCAGCGGGGGGATAGGGGGGATGAAACTAAGGCAGAAATAAGAGAAGGGGCAGTGGGAAGTGTCTCGGGAGTGGAGATGGCAAGAGGTGCGAGGGGAAGGGGCTGCAGGTGATGGGCACGTACAGCAGCTTAACGAGCTCCGCCTTGGTGTCTCCGCGGATGCCCCGCGCGCGCGCAATGGTGCGCAGCTCCGACAGCGGCTTGCTCTGCAGCTCCGACGCGCGCACGGATGCGGCGGCCTTCACCTCCGTCACGTTCGCCGCCGTCGCCGTGGCTGCGGCGCTGCGGGCAGCACATTGGGGACAGGGAGCATGTAGGAACAGCAGCGTTGGCACATGGAGTGCGAGCGCGCGGACGCACGCACGGACGATGCAAGCATGGTTCATTCTCGTATCTCGCGGACGCGTGAATCCTTATTCCCATCCTACGAAATTCCAGGTTCCCCAGCTAACACCCCCACGCGTCACCCATCTGTTCTCTCTTACACGAGGGCGCGGATGAGTTGATCCTTGGGCGCGGCGGCCCCCGAGATGCCCTTGGCGTTCGCCATGGCGCGCAGCGCCGACAGCGGCCGTGTTTGCAGCTGCCGTGCCAGCGCCTGCGCGCTAGCGTTCACGGTGACGGGCGCGGCGGCGGCGGGAGAGGCGGCGGGCGAGGAAGGGGCGGAGGTAGCGGTAGCGGCAGCAGCGGGAGAGGCAACGGGCGCCGGTGATGCAGCAGCGGGTGCGGCGGCAGAGCTGGGGGAGAAGGATCGGGAGGGAGGAGCGTGGTGGACCGTTAGAGAGATGGAGCGCTGGAGTGAAAGGTTAGACGCGCGAGCACAGGGAACAACGTGGAAGGCCAAGGAAAATAAATGCAGGGGCTCTCTGTGGAGCACGTGACGATGCTATTTGGGAAGGACGGCGGTCGACGCCGCGCGAGCGATGACTCACACGAGGGCGGCGACGAGCTCCTCCTTGGTGTTGCCGCGCAGCCCCTTTTGCCGCGCCAGTGCGCGCAGCACCGCGAGCGGCTTCGTCTGCAGCTGCCGCGCCAGGTCCGACGATGAAGGCACGGCCGCCACAGGCGCCGCCGCAGCGGGCGCGGAAGCAACTGCTCCGTTGGAGTAAGCGGGGGCTGACGACGCAGCGCCTGCTGGCGCTGCGCCCGCAGCGCTGGTTCAACGGGGGAAATCAAGGAGGTGGGAAAGTGGCGGAATGAAGGCAAGAGACTTGGCACCCGTGAGAGGAAGGAGCAGTGCAGAAAAACTTGGCAGAGATGGGCCAGCCGGAACGGACAGCAAACAGGAGCGCAGGGTCGGGAGAATGGCGTGGGTTCACAGGTCGATGATGTCGATGGCGGAAGATGGAGCGCGGTCAAGGAACTCACAGTAGCGCGGCGACAATCTCCGCCTTGCTGCCGCCGTAGATGCCCCTGCTACGCGCCTGCGCGCGCAGCTGCGCCATGGGCATGGCCTCCAGCTGCTTCTTCAGCTGCGGGTTCACCGTCGCCGCCGCCTTCGCCGCCACCGCACCGTTACCCGTGGGCGCTGCGGCGTAGCTGGACCTGTAACGCGTGACCACGCGGAGAAAGCGAGCAAGGGCGAAAGGAAAAGGGGAAAAGTGGAAGGATACGGAGGGGTTGTGTAAGTACAGCAGACTTAGACAACCTAATCAGAGAGTGTCGAGTTTAGGTTGGACGACGTACGCGAGCAGCTTGACGAGTTCCGCCTTGGTGTCACCGCGCATTCCGCGCTCCTTCGCCAATTGTCGCAGCTCGCCCAGCGACTTGCTCTCCAGCACTTTGGTGTTCAGCGCCGCGCGCACAGGCGACGCTGCTGCCCGCGCTGACACCGGCGTAGGCGCTACTGCAACGCGCAGGGCGGGGAGCGTGGTGCCCATCTGAAGGGGAACGAAAGGAAACCGTAGGGGAACGAAAGGAAACCGTAGGGGAGAAGAACCGCAATGGGCACAAAGAAGCACGTCAGTAAGCAACAGAAACGTCGAGTTGTTATAAGAAGGCGCGACATGCACGGGCAGACTGCGTTATCGGTGGACGCCCACCAGTGTAGCTGCTTGATTGGCCATTGATGAGCTGTGAACAAGGCTCCCAAACGCCGGAGAGACCAAAGTGAGTGACTGGAAGGTCTGGCGGGTTGAGGAGGTGTAGTGTGCTTCAGCTAAAGATCAATGGCGGAGCTTGAGATAACCCACAACAACCTGCCCACGATCAGGCTGTTGCAACGACGGGATGGTCAGACTGAGAAAGATGCTTTTGTGGCTTGGTTGGTTGGATTAGACGTGGTTTACAAACCGCGCTGAATCAGCGACTCGCTCTGCGATGACGCCACCTGTCAGATGAGGGAACAAACTGATGAATCTTTGTTTGTGGTGAGCCTTGGATCTGGGACTGGTATTACGTAAGGCGTGTTTTGATTTACGGATGTCAGCTGCTCCCCTAGTTCCAGATACATTTTCCTGATTCAAGAGCCACATGAGACAATTCCAAGCTCGGTAGGGTCAGTGCTTAGCTGTGTTTCGCATTTCTGAATATGGCCTTTTAAAGCACCAATTACTGGTCAATTATGGTGGGAGGGTGTCTGACATGGCGCAATAGTGATGCCTTACCGCACGTGCCCAAACCCTTTCCCTCGGAAATTTGCCACATCAGTAAGCTCACCAAGTACCGGATCATGGGAAGGGGGGAGTGGATATGTTCTTTGACATGATGTGATTGGCTGGAATCAGGGAGCCACAAACTTCACACTCCCAGCCCAGCACCACGGATCTCTCTTGCGAGCACAAGTGTGCACCACGAACGACAGGGGTTTACATTTGCAAGCACTTGGAACTTGGAAGGCTTCTGGCGATCGTGTGGGATATCCACTGTTTTTAGTGAATCCTGAACTTCTATCTTATACTTACTAATATAGAATGAATCATGGGCAGGGCACCTATCAAGCGCTCCTTTGACCGTTTATGTGGCCAGCCTATACCCAAACTTTTTTTTAACGAATTTCCTGCCTATGCAGGCTTCTTGACATATTCTAGCGACCTTATTGTATTATTAGTTATTTTTGTCATGGCTTCGCTATTTGTTAATTTTACACACATGGTTTGATGATACATAACACATGGAAGAATGTATAGCAATGAAGTTGCACGTTCTCCATATTAGCTCATAGTGACTGTTTAAATTGGTATATCTCAACAACCAGAATATAAAAGATGTTACAGCTTGTCCGGAGAATAGTAGATCACAACTGCAAGCAGTGTGATGGATATTTTTCTGACCTGGTAACAGGCTCCACCCAGAAAAATCGTTAGGTCCAGCAAGGGTGTCACGCTAAACCATGGATCCGAGCACATGGCCGCCGTTCGTGCAAGGCGCTCCTCCTCTTTACCAGCCCCCGATGCATCTCGTCGCGCCCTCTACCCATTCTTGGCCGCCGCCACCCGCAGATCCCTCGTCCGCCGCGGCCCTTCTTTCCACGCCTAACTACGCCTCCTATTCCGCTCACACCGCCGTCTCCGCGTCGTCACGCTGTCCGGTCTGCGCCCAGCTTCACGCGCCGTTTTGTTCCACCGATTCCACCGCCGGCACTCCCCCGCTGCCAGTTGCGCCCGCAACTAACTCCTGGGATGCGACCATCACTCCCCCTGGCGCGTGGCCGGGCGCGACTGAGGCTGCTTGGCAGCAGCAGGCGCAAGCGGCGCAACAGTACTGGGCGGCGGGAGATGGCGTGCCCGGTTTTGAGGGCGCGGGTCACTGGCATGCGCCCAACTACCATCTCCCTCCTCCCGCCTTTCCTTCCAACTCCCCCCCTCCCTCTCATCCTCCTCTCCCCACTTCGCAACCCCCCCCTCCCTCTCATCCTCCTCTCCCCCCGTCGAAACCTCCCCCTCCGTCTCATTCCCCTCTCCTCCCTTCGCAACCCCCTCCTCCCTCTCATCCTCCCCTCCCCCCTCATCCTCCCCCTCCTTCCAACCCCCCGCCTCCCTCACATCCTCCCCCGCCACTTCCGCCGTCAGCTACGCTGTACGCGCAACCGCAGCAGGCGTCCGCCAATGGGTATGCGGCGGAGGTTCAAGTCGGAGGGCCGGCGGGTGACGCGGCGCATCAGGCGACGTGGGGCTGGCAGCAGGCGCCGCCCTTCCCGCCGCACATGCAGCAGCAGGAGGCGCAGGGGGCGTTAGAGTCCCGGTATTTCCAAGAACAGCATGCCAGTCGGTACGCGCCGTACCCCGAGGCGCAGCAGGAACGACCACCGCTTTACCCAGGAGAGGCGCACGGTGGCGGGGAGACGCGGGAGCGCGAACAATGGGAGGAAGCGCAGCGCCAGCAGCAGCAGCAGCAGCAGCACCACCACCACCACCACCACCAGCAGCAGCAGCTGCAGCAACAGCAGCAGCAGCAGCAGCACCAGCACCAGCACCAGCAGCAGCAGCAACAGCAGCACCAGCAGCAGCAGCAGCAACAGCAACAGCAGCAACAGCAGCAGCAGCATCATCAGCAGCAGCAACAACGGCAGCAGCAGCAGCGGCGGGGGGATGAGAGTGGGGCATTGGAGAGGGGCAAGGGGCGAGATTACAGGGGGAACAGAGAGGGGCGAGGGCGAGGCGGGGAGAGGGAGCGGGAGAGGGAGAGGGAGCGGGCGCGGCTGTCCCCCCCATCGCGAGGGCAGGCGGGCAGCAGGGCGAGGGGCGCAGGCGCGCCTGCAGCAGCGCCAAATTTGTCACCCGTGGTGGACGCTTCCTGTATCTTCAGGGAACCTGGTCGGCTCAGACGGCCAGCGCGGTTTGTCATTATCCTCCGTGGCTTGCCAGGTTCGTGGGTATACTATGCGGCATGGCATGCTATGCCACAATCACCCACATTTATTGCTCCCTTCCGCCTACCACCCTTTTAAACTCCCGTGTGTGTGGCTCTGCTGCGTCCTTGTCTTCGTCTGCCCGCCCCTGTGCCCCTGTGCCCCTGTGCCCGTGTGCCCGTGTGCCCCTGTGCCCCTGTGCCCGTGTGCCCGTGTGCCCCTGTGCCCCTGTGCCCGTGTGCCCGTGTGCCCCTGTCCCCCTGTGCCCGTGTGCCCCGGTGTGCATGCGGCATGGCAGGCAGTGGCAAGAGCCACTTGGCGAGGGCGCTGCGGGACGTGGAGGTGACCAACGGGGGGGCGGCGCCCAGGGTGTTTGCCCTGGACGACTACTTCATGCTGCATGACGATGATGACGACGAGGATGAGCATGTATGTACGCCATGCATGGGGGAAAGGGGAGCGCGGGGTAGTGTACGCCATGCATGGGGGAAAGGGGAGCGCGGGGTAGTGTACGCCATGCATGGGGGAAAGGGGAGTGCGGGGTAGTGTACGCCATGCATGGGGGAGGGGGGCCGGTGCCGAGAGTGTTCGCCCTGGACGACTACTTTATGCTGCATGACAAGGAGGAGGATGATGAGCATGCACGTTACGTACACCCTGCATGGGATGGGGGCAAGGGGGGCGCAGGGTACTGCCGCGCACAAGGAGCAGGGCGTGAGGGTGACTGGCACGTCCTCCATGTGCGTACTTGTCTCTCCTCGCCGCGTCTGCTCAAAGGAGTGCTGGCATGTGCGATTTTTATGCCCTAAGCGTTGCTCCCAATCGCCGTGTATCCTTGTCCGCATCCTGCCACCCACCCACGTGTCCTTTCCACCCCCTTGCCTGTCCCTCACGTGTGTTCCGCGTGCAACATGGCACAGGAGCGGGCAGCGGCGGCACGCAGGCGGAAGGGAGGAGGCAAGGGCGGAGGGGAAGTGGTGAAGGGAGGGGGCGAGGCGCGGTACAAGTATGACGCGACACAGGAGGAGGTGCGCGGGGCAGGGGAACCAGTCAGCATGGGTGGGTGGGATGGGGCATGGGCATGGTGCTTGGGGCATGTGTTTTGGGCCCCTTGGCTTATGGGGCATTGGGCATGGGGCATTGGGCATGGTGCATGGGGCATGGTGCATGGGGCACGGGGAATGGCATTTGCATTTTTCTCTCTGTTGTTCCCAACCCCCGCTGTGTTCCACGCCTTGTGCTGCTCGCCATTTTCAGCCGCCTCTCACTATCCTACCCTCCCATCCTTTGTACACCACATGTGTGCGTGTATGTGCACATGTGCATGTACTTGTTTGAGTGCACGCATGCATGTGTTTTGGTCTACGCATGTCTTTTTGTGCATGCATGGTGTGCACCACATGCAGCTGTACCGAGCCAGCATGCTGAGAGCGTATCGCAAGGCATTGGAAGAGGGGCGCTTCTCCTTCATCATCGGTGCCCCCCTACGCCCTTCTTCCACCCTCCATGCCGACTCTTCCACGCCTTTCTTCCCCAGATTCCCACACTTTCCCCTTTTCCACGCTCCTCTCCTTGCACGATTTGTACTTGGCCCTCCACCACTTTCTTCCCTCCCTTCCCCCTCTCCTTCTCCTCTCCTCGTTACTTGCAGCCAGTTACTCACCTTTCCTCATTTAGTCGCCCTCCTTGTCTCACCACTTCATCCCATTGACTTGCTTGTCCCATAAGGCATTCTTTTCTTTCTGCACCCTCGTAGCGTGTGCAACAAGCAGCGTGTGTCACGCTTCTGAACGGTGCTCCTCATGTGCACCACTGTTCACATTCTCACGTCTGCCCTTTGCCTTAGCGCCGCGCCCACAGCGTGCGGCCTTGCTTAAGCCAGGTGTTGATTAGCAGTGTGTTGTGCAGCACTACGCTCGTGTGCAACAAGCAAGCTGCAGCGAATGAGTATGCATGCATGTGATGTGACTGGTATCTCAGTCCCCATGCCATCGCATCTCATGCCACCGCATTTCACCACGTCACACCATGTGCACATCACATCCCATAACATCACGCCACATGGCGCCATATCATGCCACGTGGCGCCACATGATGCCATGGCCTGACTATCCAGTGGAGGACCGCAACGTGCGTGTGTCGCAATTCGAGCCATTTTGGAAAGCTGGCAAGGTAGCTGTTCCCTCCCCCCATGCCATGCCATGCCATCTGGTCTCCCCCATGCCATACCATGTCATGCCATGTCATCTGGTCTCCCCCATACCATGCCATGCCATTGCATCTCTGCTGCAATGCCGTGTACGGTATGAACCCTTGTCTTGCCCGCACTATTTGCCATGCCATGGTACTATGACATCAAGCATACCCTCACATGCCTCTCTCCCCACGGCACCTTGCATGTGACTGCACCCGGCTTGTGACTGCACCTTGCATGCGATGTGCCGTGCTGCTGGCATGCCATGATTAAGCTATGGGTGGTGTGAGCCATCAAGCAGGGGTCGCAAGGCAGTGCATGAGGTCTCAGTGCGCCTCCCGTGTGTGCTGTGTGCCCTGTGTGCTGTCCCAGTGTGCGGGCTTTGAGGTGTACGTGGTGCAGCCATCCGCATCCAGCCACCCAACCGTACGTGCCATCTGCCTCGCCTCTTCACTCTCCCCACCCCACCCACACTGTGCCCTGCATGTCCCCTGCAACTCGCTACATGTCCCCTGCAACTCGCTACATGTGCCCACCACATTGCTCGTTTTTCATGCCAATTCTGTGTGGTCCCTGGAAGAAGCGGCAATGTGTGCACCCATGCCATGCATGCCTGCAAGAGTGCACGGAACCATCCTACTCCCTGCGTCTCCCCCTGGCAGCTGTGTGCGGGGCGCAACACACATGGCTTCTCACTGCAGCAGGTGCAGGCCATGGCAGGGCAGTGGGAGGCCCAGCCGCCGCACATGCTGTTGCTCGATGTCAAGGTCAGCCTCCCATGTTGCAACGCACACCCCTATCAATGTTGCATTGCATGTGCGCCTCTGCATCTGCCCTCCTGGTGTCTTCTTATGCTTGCCCTCTTGCCTCTGAGCTTCTCTGCTTACCACTCTGAACCCCCCTCTGTTATTAAGACCTGTTGGCCAGTCCTGTTGTGCTTGCCGGGCACCCTTTGACTCACGCACGTGACCTGTGTGTGTAACTGGTGGCGCTGTGTGTGGGCGTGTGTGCATGTGCGCGGCAGTCATTGTTCCATGAAGATACTCTTGACGATGCATCCATCACAGAGGTAAGCCCTTTCCGCCACTAGTTATGTCCCAATAGCACAGCGCCACACAGCAGCACAGCACAGCACAGCACAGCACAGCACAGCACAGCACAGCACAGCACAGCACAGCACAGCACAGCACAGCACAGCACAGCACAGCACAGCACAGCCCGCGTCCTCGTCTCTGCACTGCACGCCCTCTCTTCCTCCTCTCCTCTGCCCCTGAAAGAGCTCTATGCTGTTTATGATCGGGCTCCCTGCACCATGGCATGGCATGGCATGGCATGGCGTGGCATGGCATGGCATGGCATGGCATGGCATGGCGTGGCATGGCATGGCATGGCATGGCATGGCATGGCGTGGCATGGCATGGCATGGCGTGGCATGGCATGGCATGGCAGGTGGAGATGGATGCAGAGGATGACGAGCTGCACATGGAACAGGAGGAGGCCGCCACTGCTGCTGCTGAGGAGGAGGAGCAACTCAGCAGCAGCAGCAGCAGCAGCTGCTGCAACAGCAGCAGACGGTGCAGGATAAGGCGAAAGGTGCTTCGGATGGTAGGGGTGAAGAGGGGCAGAGCAGTGCAGAGGGACGGTGGGCAGGCGAACGGGATGGCAATGGGGCAGGTGTGAAGAGAAGGCGAGATGCTGGGGCTGCTGATGCTGACGCTGATGCTGATGCTGATGCTGATGGTGACGGGGATAGTGATGAGGAAGATGATGATGGGGATGATGATGAGGATGATGAGGAGGAGAGTGGTGGAGGTGGAGGTGCGTTGGCGGGCCTTCTGGCTGCATATGGCAGTCAGAAGAAGCAGAAGAAGCACAAGCGCCACAAGAAGCAGGGGGCTGCACAGGGTGCCACAGCGGGCGGCAGCAAGGCAGTGCGCGGCATTCTCAAGGGGTCAAATGGTTGTGGCAAGAAGAAGGCTCTGCGATGGGTTGACAACCAAGACCACTCCCAGGTATCAATATGGGCCACCCTTGCCCACCATTCTCCGCCACTAATCCACGTCGCATTGCATTCATCCCTCTCCACCACTCCATCATATCCACTCAACCGCATGCCATGCCGTGCACGCCCTCCCATGTGTGTGTGTGTGCACCACCCACGGCAGCAGGATGCGGGGTTCACCATGGGTGCTGCCACGCCCCCCACACGCCCCTCGCTCATCATCGGCCCTGGTGCCGGCTACTCCTTGGTACTGCCCCACCCTGCACCCCGCACCCTCCACCGGGCCACCGCTGCTGTGCATGTGCTTGCTTGTCTCTTTGGTGCTGCTGCACTTGCCATGCTTGCTTGTTTTCCTTGCCGCCTTGCATCATGGCACACTCGAAACACCATGAACATGCTAAACCTCTCTGCACCGCCCACACTCCCCTTCCCACACCGCATCTCCCTAATACGGTAAACCCACTTCCCCGTTTCCCCCTTCCGTGCTACCCACCCAACCATGCCCCTTGGTGTGGCGGGGCATGGCAGGCAACCAATCCTGTGCAAGCGGAGGAGGCGGAGGCAGTGGGCAGTGGGGCGGGGGGTGCGGGTGGGGGCTTCCAGATAGTGGCGGACCATGTGGCACAGCAGGTGCTGTGGCGGCAGCAGCTGCGAGCAGAGGGCGAGCAGTTCCGCGCCATCATGCGCTCGCGCCGCTCGCAGCGCCGCACCGATGATGATGATGACTGATGCTCTGCTGCACCCTTAAACTTATGGTTCTTGAATTCAAGTGGATAATGCAGCTGGATACCAGTAATACCATTCAAGTGGATATGATGAGTGGATAGCATTCACACATTTGTTTGTAACGTTTTACTTACACTGCAGCATAAATGCTAACTCCCAAGTACAACGAGGCAATCAGTAGTACCGGTAACATAATGTGTTCACAGCCTGGATCTAAGTGTAAGTTGGTTCCTCAGCCCACTGTCCAGAGGCACCTCCCCGCTGACTGCCTTGCTGCGTGCACCACCTGCATCGCCCTGCTTGTCTGCCCCACTACCCTGGCGAGCCTGCTGCTCTGCGTGGCCCCCTGCGCCCCTCACAGGTGCCCTGCTCTGCCGCTGCGGCCCCACCAGAAACTTGGTGTGGCGCCCCACTGCCAGCAGCACACCGTCGCTGCGCCGGTGGAATAGCGCCTGCAGCCACACACGGGAAGGAGCGAGGGAGGGAGAGGGAAATCGATAGTGTGACAGAGAGGGGGGAAGGCGAGAAATAGCTGTACCACTAATTCAGGCGTTACGGAGATGCTGCACTGGCATCGGCCGTGCGACACGTGGATGTCAACCAGCGACTGCAGGCAGTGCTTCTCCACGCTCTCGCATCCGCGCTCCGTCCCGTCCCCCTCACCGTCCGTCGCCTCCCCTCGCGGCACCTTGCCTCCCAAAAGCGCCGCGAGCTCGACCTGCATCTGCCCCGCCACCGCCGCGCCATGCGGCTCTTCGGAAGAGCTTGCGGCGCCGCCGGTCGCACTTGAGGACCCCGTGGCGCCTTTGACGGATGGCGCGGCGAGCGACGAGACTGTGCGCGCGGCGAGCTGGTGCATGAGGGCGGCGTCCATGGGCGGGCAGTAGCTGCGCATCCATAGCTCTGCCAGCGCTACCCAGTCCGCATTCGCCATGTGGCGTCGAGGGAACGTGTGGGATGTCTAGCAATAATCAATGCTCGTAATGAGCGTCAGAAGGGTGATGAGGCTGGGTTGCGTTGTGCTAACTTAGGCAACACAAAAATGTACTGGGATAGCTGAAGATTCTCCACAGGCACTACCCGTTTGCATTTGTAGGTGCTCGTCAGTTTCTCCCCGCACCCGAGTTGCCATAGCGGAATCGCGGCGAAGGTCCCGAGGAAGTGGATCAGCAGAGGTACGGTTGCGGGGCTCTCGCGCGGGGCAGTCCCGTGGAGGGAGAAGATCAAACTGGGGCCGAACATTAGCAGGAAAGTGACCAAATTAGGGCCGGGTTAACCCCAACCGTTGGATGTACCTCCGAGGCTACCCAAGTGGTAGGGCCGAGAATTCGAACCAAGATTTACAGGAAAATAGAAACCCTTCGACTTTTTTGGATCAATTCGTTTTTGTAGTTTATGGTCGCCACCTATTACGAAACTCGCGTCGTATTTCTCTGGGAGGAGGTTACATCACTTTAGCTGACCACAAAAAAAAAACCAAAACGGAAACGGATGCGACTCGGGGAGGCATCAACCCTACATTCTACTTGGGTTCCCGTGTTTAGGGTTGATCCCTCCCGAAAATGCGTCCAGGTTCTCTAGGGGATTAGTTTTTCCTCCTTGCCCTAGCAGTTTCTGGTAGCGTCGTCTTGTGCTTCGTAGTGCTGACGAGTGGAAAACACTGAGTTATCTCGACATAACGACATAAATTTTTGAATCCATCAGTTACGACGCGCGGGGTTGTCAGAACCTCTGACAAGTGAAATCGAATTAGATTTTAGCTCCAAAAGCCCAGGTTCGGATTCTCCGGCCCTAATTTGGTTCCCGTGCTATTTTTCGGCCCCAGTTTAATCTTTGCCCTCCCGTGGAACCTCAGGAGGATGGGTCGGGCAAGCTGTACGCGCCCTCGGCTGCGGTGCCACGTCATTGTCGTTCAGCAACTGCGACGGAGGATGACCTCATCCGCTTTTGACGTTTCCGGCCAGCAAGATCGAAGAAATTTCTCTTGCGGCAGACTATACACTCGTAACACACACTTTTAGTAACATAATAGACTCTGCATAAACATGAAAAAATGCACCCTTCTGCAAACAAATGCATGACATCATTTTTGAATGATATTCGCTCAAAACATAATTTCCATTCAGCCCGTCCTAGATCTCCTCTTCCTCACCAACCGCCAAAGCTGCAAGCGTCTCTAGGCGCTTGTCAAATTCAGCAGCACTGGCGTCCCGCTCCTCTAACTCAGCTCCCTCCAGCTCCAGCCACTTCTCCCGCAAGTCATCCAGCACGTTCATGCTTTCCCCCACGCCCACTCCATCACCCCCTGGACCCCCTGCTGCTTGCCTCACGGAAGTGGGCAGTTGGTCGCCGGGCAGCGAGGGTGCAGTGGTGCGCACGGAGTCGTCGCCCGAGGGAGGGGGCAGGCGTGCGAGCATGGCACGGAAGGCAGGGCAGGCGGCAAAGGCGTCAAAGTTGGCGGCCATGACGTCCAGCACGTGCTCCCTAAGCTTCCACACTCCGTACCTGCCACATGCCATGTCATGCAGCACACAGCGTTACATGCACGAAACACAGCCACAATAGGCGTACAGGGCTTACAAGGGAGAACACGAGTGTGCCTGTGCTGCCATCCAGTGACTGAGCTGATGCCATGAGCAGCATTGCAAGAGGACAGGCGAGCGAGAAATGGTGGTGAGTGGAGGACAGAGCAGGCAATGCGGAGGCGGACACAGGGAAGGAGTGAGGGGGCAGGGAGAGAAGAGGAGTACAGGTCAGCAGCGAGCAGCCAGTGGCAGAGCGAGGGCATGTCGGCGGAGTGCAGGTGGGGGATGAGGGCGTCCGCCACTGCGCGCTTGAGTGGGAAGAGCAGGAAGCGCGCCGCTGCGTCTATCACGTCCATCGCCTGCCGCAGTGCCCGTGCAGGGGGGTGCAGGGAAGTTGAAGGGAGGAAGCAGGTTGTTGAGGAGGCGTGGACGGCCAGCAAGACGAGCAGGCACACAGAGGGAAGATGAAAAAAGTGTGTGCGTTGACGATATACGCAAGAATAAGTGTTGAGAGTAGAAGTCGGAAGGGGCAGGCAATGGCAGCTAGGATTACCTGGCTGACAGCAATGTGCTGGATGCGATCTGTGTAGCTGCGAGTGACATGAACGCGGCACGTGCGGAAGAGGGAAGAAGGGAGCAGCAGGGAAAGGGTGGGAAGGACATGCACAAGGGTAGTGAGCGGAGATCCACGACCTCGGGCAATGGCACGTGGCACATGCAACAACACACAATTCGCAGTGTGGGAAGAATGGGTGGAGGGATATGACATGTGGAGGAGGTAGGCATGATTGTGGCAGAGAAGATAACGGCAGCAAGACAAGGAGGACAGGGCGGGGAGCAGCACATGAACTCGAGGATCTTGTGGAAGGCGTAGGGGGTGAGGTCAGGCAGGTGGAAGCACGGCAGCACCACCCCGTCATCTCTCAGCAGCACCGCTGCCGTCCCACCCCCCTGTCCGTCTGCTGCAGATGTGCAGTGCGGTGGCGAGTGTGCGTGCACTGCCTGGCGCACGAAGAGCACTCTGAAGTAGTCACAGCGAGCAGCCATCACCACGCGGTGGCAGCGCAACACACACCCCGCCACGGAGAAGCAGCAGTCTGCGTGGTCGGGCTCAACCGCACCGCCACCACGCCCATTCGCACCCTCGCCCCTCCAATCCCCGTCCTCTCCCCTCGCCCACTCACGCCCCTCATCCCCGCTCGACTCAACCGTGCCAAACCGCACCTTCCTTCTCGCCTCACCTTCCGCACCATCCCCACCCATCTGCCCCCCGCCATCCACCTCTGCACCCCCGCCATCTGCAATTTCCCCCTCAGGCTCCCCATACGCTTCCACGTCCTCCCCATGCGCGTGCATGGCCCGCGTGTCAGACCTCGCCATGCACCGCGCTAGCAGCCGCTGCATGCCGCCCGCCAGCCTCTCCTCCTCGGGCAGCGATGCCGCAGTCAGAATGAACCGCCGCTGCGCCTCCTCCTCCTCTTCCCTCTCCCTCTCTCGCCCTCGCTCGCTGCTCCCGTCCTCTTCCTCTCCCTCGGCCGTCCCCTCCCCCTCGCCCGCCCCACCATCTGCATCCCCTCTCCCCTCTCCGGCATCTGCTGCCACCTCCCCGTTCACAAACTCTCCCTCGCCCCCGGCCCTGCCCCTCGCCCCCCTGCCTCGCCTCCTCAGCCCCAGTGCGCGCCGTGGCGGCACCTTGTGCTGCGCCAGCTTGTCGTGCACGCGCTCCCGGTCCACGGCGCGCACCAGCCCTGCCCCGCACTTGGCGGCGCGGCATGCGCGCACGAGGTCGGGCAGCCCCGCCACGGGCACGTCCAGGCGGTCCGAGTACACGAACCCCAGCAGCGCCGCCAGCGCGCCATGTGTCAGCCGCGGGTTGGCCAGGAACACCTCGCAGCGGTCGCGCCACTTGGTGGCGAAGGCGCGGTCGAAGTAGTCGGAGCGCGCGGCCAGCACGGGCTTGTGCGCCAGCACGACGCGCCCGTCGATGTGGAACGCGATGTCCGGGGCCAGCGGGTCGCGCGGGTCGAGCAGCGCTGCGGGGACGCACGGGGGGCCGGGGGTGGCACTGGCGGAGGGGGAAAGGGCCTCGGCTTTGGCGGCGGTGGCGTCGAGGAGGTCTTTGAAGGCCTTGGGCAGCGGGTCCAGGGGCGGCGGGCGCATCTCGTAGCGCTTGAGCAGGCGGCGGATGCGGAGCGTGAGCGCGGCGTAGTGGCACCTGTCCCCGTCGAACGTGTGCTCGCTGCAGATCGCGCCCGCCTCCAGCAGCACGCGCGCCGCCTCCAGATGGCCTGGAGTCAGGGCGGGGGGGAGCAGAGAGAGACGAGAAAGGGTGAACCAGGGCGGGGGGCAACGGAATAGTGCATCTGGAAGGACAGTAAAGGCGCCACTTTTCATGAGGCCATACGGGATCAAGCCAGTGACAGAATCGGGGGCAGACTATTCACGTCCCTAGCCTCCCCATCAGTCATGAACGCCCCTCTCTTCCTCTCCACCCGCTCTCTCCGCCCCTCCCCCGCGCGCACCAGCGAGGCAAGCGTAGTAGAGCGGCACGGAGTCCCATCGGTCGCGCGCGTTCACGTCTACGCCCTCCTCGTGCACCAGCCACGTCAGCCGATCCACGTCCCCGGCGCGCGCTGCCTCGTAAACGGTGCCGTTGGGCACCTTCTTGGTGGGCACGGAAGACGCGTCGCCCTCGTCCTCGTACCCGTAGTCGTAGTCGTCCTCGGGATCGATATCGCGCCCCGCGATCTCCACGCGCTCAGGCAACGATGGCGCATCTCGCGCGCTATTGGGCGCCATTTTCGCAAAGCGGGACGATGCCTAAATCGTAAATCCTGGCGAAAGGCACGAAGAATTCAGCGAACAAAAACAAGGTGGCTCCGCGCTACCAGAGAGGTAATTAGAGTGCATTAGGGTGCATTGCAGTGCTACAAGGTGCCGTGCGGTTTGGAAAATTAGAGTACATTGCAGTGCGGTGCTTCGCTGGAAACTGGCGGAAATGGTTATCTCATTCCAATAAGATGTTGCCAATTTACGTGGATATTCTATGTGTATTAATGATGTAAATAGAACAAGCAGACACAATCCTTCTCTTTGTAGACAATGCGTGATGGTAACGAGTTTAGATTTGTTAAGGTCGCAACATAGGGAGCTGCATGAGTGTACACACTGTAACACGCTGTAACCTTGAAGGGGTGGTGATTTTTGTGCGAGATTATGGTGTACTGGGTGCGAAATTTATGCGAAGCAAATCGCAACTCTGAAGAACCGTTGTGGTGTCGTGCCGCATCGACCTGTCCCTCCCTGCTTCCCCTCGAATCTTCACTCCTCACTAGCTTGCGCCTTCATGTTTCCAAACTAGAATTAGCTGTACGCCTTACATATTAGGTGACGTGTACGTGGCATTAGAGCAATGGACGGCGATGAGACAGTTCAACCATATGTACGTCACGATGTGGCCGCGGCCGAGAGCGCGGTGGAGCAGCGCGAGTGTGATGCACGGGAGCAGGGCTTAGGCTGGGAAGAAGCCGAGGGGTGCGGCTTGCCAGCAGAGGAGTCAGACGCAGTAGCGGGGGACAGACGGATGGAGGCTGGCACTGGCGGCACGACGCAGTCAACCGCCGTGGTTGATGCCGCCGGGTCCGTCATGCCACACACTGATAGCGGCGCTTTTGCGGAGAGTGAAGCGTACCGCGATGGGGACGGCGGTGCAACGGAAGCAGGAAAAGCGAATCGCGAAAATGGCGTGGGAGAGGATCTAACAGCGGGAATCACGGGCTCTGCCCGTGGCATCGCTTTCTCGCCTCTTCATCCCGCCCCGTCACCTTCCGCGCTTCACGACAGTCCTGACGGCCTCCGCCTCCCCGCTGTCCCATCAAGCCCAGGGCAAGACGCGGAAGCATGCGAGTGGGTTGTGCGCGCGGACGACAGCGGGCTCGCAGTGTCGTCCAGCAACGACGAGGTGACGCGCACTCCCCGCCTCTGCCGCTTGCCCGGCCGCCTCTTTGCTCTTTTCAGGGACTAGGTTTTAACTCCCTCCTACTTACCCTCCACTCCCGCTGCCCCGCTTCCCCTTCCGCGCAGATGAGCGCGCGCATGGAGCGCGGGGCGGCGCTGCAGGAGCGGTACATGGACATGGCGCTGCTGGCGGACATGGAGGAGGTGCTCGTGCTCGACGGGGGGAACGACGCCGCGCCTCCCGCGCACGCGGGGCGGGGCAGGGGCAGGGCGGCGCAGAGGCCGTTCAGAGTGGCGGATGGGCGCACGGAGCACGAGGGCGCAGGCGGAGGGGGAGGGGTTCCAGGGGAGGCGGTGCTGGCGGAGGGGGAGCACGTGGCGCGCGTGGACGTGGTGGGGTCGCGGCTGGTGCAGGGCGAGGTGTCGCTGGGCGACCGCCTGGTGGGCGTGCGCAGCCACGCCGTGTACCGCATGCGCGTGCGCGTGCGCGCAGGCCGCGAGTGGCACGTGGAGCGGCGGTTCCGCGAGCTGGTGGAGCTGCAGCAGCACATGCGCGCGCTGCTCGACGGCGACGCCATGCTCGCGCTGCCCTACTCGCCCCTCGCGCACTCCCATGTTCTCTCGCCCCCAGTCCCGCGCGCGCCCCAACTTCACCCCCCAGCACCGCCGTCCCCTGTGGCCGTGGCATGGCATGCGGTGCGCGAGGAGGCGGGTCGCTTCCTGGGCGGCGCCAGTGCGTCCGCCGTCCTGCGCCGCTCCCACCTCCTGCAGTCCGCTATCTCTGCCCTCCTCGCGGCAGGGCCCCCCCTCTCCACTGCGCCGCCCCTCCTCTCCTTCCTCGCGCACCCCATCATGCAGCACACCCCCTGGGCCGCCCTCGCGTCCGCCCCTTCCCCCGATGCTCCCTCAGGCGCATGGGCGCCTCCCCCTCTGCTGGGAGGGGGGCGGGCGGGCGCATGGCTGGGCGGAGGGCTGTCCGCGTGGCTGCCCCCCGCACTGCCAGGCGCGCCTTCCACCCCGCCCACACGGGGGCAGAGCAATGGGGACGCGATGCCACTGATGCGCCTGGGAGGGGGGGAGATGGCGGAGGAGGGTGGGGAGGGGGCGCGCAGGGATGGGGCGGAGGGCGAGGGGGGAAGCGAGGGCGCGGACTTGGCAGCGGTGGCGGGGTTGACGGGGGACAGAGGGGGCGAGATGGTGAGGCGGGGGGGAGGCGGGGGGCTGATGGTGCGGCTGAGTGTGGAGGTGGTGAGGGATGACGACGCCAGTGTGCAGCGCCAGATGCTGCTGCAGCGCCACTGCTGCGCCGCCTGCAGGAGGTCAGGCGCCACAGCGGGCTGCCACATGTGGGAATCACGGGGCACTGCGCTTTCACACGCACCATGCCACTGTCTCTCGCCCTCTCGCATCCCGCCATCACCCTGCACGCACCATCCCACTCCACGTCCTTCCATACGCCCTGCAACGCAGCAACGTTCATAGCAACGTTCATGCCTCTCACCCGCCTTCCTTTTCCACTCACTCCCGTCCTCCCTGCGCCCTCCTCCACCCCCACCCCACCACGCCTGTCGCCCAGGCCACTCCTCCCGGACGTGCAAGCTGCGCGCTCCTCTGCGTCCGCGCTGCTCTTCTTCCAGCCGCTGCCAGCGCTGGCGCCCCCAGTGGCGGCGCCACGGCTGTGCCACTACACGGGGCGCATCTTCTGCGGCGCCTGCCAGGGCAGCGACCGCTGTGCACTGCCCGGCCTCGTGCTGCGCGCCTGGTGCTTCGACGAGCGCCCCGTGTGCCAGCTCGCCAAGGCCTACCTCGACTCCACTCACGACCAGGTGCCGTGGGGAGTGGGAGGAAGGGATGAAGGCGCCTTGTACCACAGGAGGGGGCGGGGTGAGATGGCTGGAGAGGAGGGCTTTAGGGCGTGGGAGCTAAGTCGTTCAGGATTGTTGCGAGAATCGGGGTGCATGGCATGGGGTTCATCTTGCTCATGGAGGCAAACTGCCTTGTGGATGAGACAAGGGGCAGGAAAAAACTTTTTCTCTACTCACTCTCGTGCCTGCCCCGTGCTGGCTGCAGTCCGAACAGGCACAACGATTCCTTTCCTAGCATATCCACCCACTTCACTTCACTGCATCGAACCCCCTCCCGTCCCCCCCATCACCCTCCCCTGCAGCCGTTGCTGTGCCTGAGTGCAGTGAACCCACTGCTGCCGCGGAGGGTGCCGCTACTGGCGCACATCCAGCGCCTCAGGGCTCACCTCGCCGTGCTGCATGCCGCCATGGGCGCCGCGTGCCCGCTGCGGCGCCACCTGCTGCCGCGCCTGGGGCGCAGGGCGTACCTGGTGCAGCGCGAGACTGAGGGCTTCTTTGCCATGCGCGATCTCGTAGACGCCTCCAAAGGCAGATTCGCTGGTGAGGGCACAGGGGAAAGGGGGGGGGGAGGGAGGGGAGGGAGACATTGGTGCTGCACCTTATGCGAGGCTGATGCGTACGCCCCTTCTGATTGATCCAGTCAGTGCATGCCACGGTGCTGCTACTTGTTGCACCGCCACCCATCTATGTATCTCTGTGCTCATTCCCCATGCCGACCTCCCCTCAACCCCCCCTGGCCGTGTGTGTGGCAGTGCTGCCGGACATGCTGGCGCGCCTTGCATGGTCGCTGCGGCGCCACATGGCATCGGGGTGCATAGAGTGTGCTGCAGCTGCCACCACGCACTGCACCGCGCAAACCAACTGCTGCAGTCCTTTCGGGCCCCTCATCTTCCCCTACGAGGTCTGCCCGCTCGCTCGCCCTAACCAGAAACCATAAGCCCTGCTTCACCTCGTTTCATTCCTGACCTGCCCTGCATCCTTCCACTTGATCCTTTTGATGCTACATCGCCTCAGCCTCTCTCCCTTGCTCCACACCCTCCTGCCCACCAGGTGCCATCCACGTCCCGCTGCCAGCACTGCTCTGCCGCCTACCACTCCTGCTGCCTGCGCCGCACGCGCCTCTGCCTGCTCTGTGCCAAGCCTATCCAGCCCACTGCCACCCCACGATCTGCTGCCTCCGCTCCTCTCGTTGCACCCTCGCCACCCACTGCTGGCACAGTGGCAGGATCAGGTGCAGCAGGCAGCAGCAGGCACGAGGATGAGGAGGAAGCAAGTGGCAAGGAGAGACGGGCAGGAGAGACTACTGGGCAGGGTGCATCTGGGGGGCTGAGGAAGTGGGGGCTGGGGCAGTGGGCCAGCAGAAACAACACAGTGGTGCAGATGGAAAGCCTAGAGCTATGAGGCCACATGGTGCTTCCTTGAGTGTTAAAAATATCCCAATTTATATCCGTATAGATGATGTCATTCTAGAGTACTGATGCTGATTAATCATTTGTACAAAAGTACTCGTTATAAAAGTGCATTATTTTTTTTGCTGAAATATTATTCCACAACTAGCATTGTAGAAAATGGTGGAGATGTAGTGTGATTTGCTATAAATGTGTGACGGGGATGCAAGAGCGCCATAGCGATTGTTGGACGCAGCAGCGAAGCCAGTAACGAACGCCTCTTCGCCCACCGCTTGCTTGTTCGCCACGCCTGCGCGCATCCATATGACCAACCAGCCTGCCTTGATTGCGTCATCAGCAATCCCCAAACCAAAGCACCAACTCCGTGACGTGACGTAACCCTTCCAGACTCCAGTTGCTTCAAGAGGTCAGCTGAGCTGCCCGGAGTTCTTGTTCTGGAACCATCTCCACTTCCAGTACCACGCCTGCCGTCGCCCCCCCAACGCACACACGCACTTCGCGAGGCGTTGCTTTACCTTCAGATCCCCAATCGCCTCGCCACCAGCTCCGCCGCGCGTTCGCCGCTTCGCCCGCCCATCGCACACACCATGGCTCGCAGCAGACGCCCCGGTAAGTCATCGCACGGCAATTCGTTTGGCACAGTTGGCGATTAGGGTTCTTCAGTCGCGTTCGTCGCATAGATAGCTCCGATTGCTGGAGCGCTCGCTCGGCAGGCGTCGCGTGCCGCATCTGAAGCTCTTAACACCGTGACGCGTCATGCGGCCGTTACGGCGTGCAGCAGCAGACCACTAGATCTGACTGTGCATGTTCTGCAGCCTCTGCTCCGCGGATCTGGTCCACCGATTCCACCATCGCTTCTCCGGCCGTTCGCCTTGCTGTTATTCGTTCTCTCGTCTTTCTGTTTCACCCGAGCGTGTGAACGAATATATCGACCGCGGCCAATTAAGAACTGCCCTCTTCTCTCTGTCTCCCGGAATTCCCCTTTGCAGCATCGCGCCCCGCGCCTCGCGCCATGCCGGCAGCAGCACCCCGCGCTCCTCCCCCGGCCCCTGTCGGTAAGTCCGTGCGTAGCGATGCTCCCTGGTGGCTTCTGCATGAGCCGCGCAATTGGACGCAAGCACCAAGCCGCGTGCAGCCTTCCAGTGCTCATCTCGCTTCTCTCGCTCTCCACGCTCGTCCGCTTCCACGCCTTCCAACCCGCACGTGCGCCTCTTCCTCTCTGCCCCTGTTTCCCTCCCGCTGTTTCTCCAGCGGCGCCTGCTCCACCTCCCATGCAGCAGAGCAGCGGCGGAGGCGGCATGCTGGGCGGCATGATGGGGATGGTCGGACAAGGTATGGGGTAATAGATTACTCTCGTTTCCGCCGTTTCGCGAACCTGCGCCGTTTCAATCGACTGCGCAGTGTATGCGCGCGAGTAGCGGTGCTGTGATCTGTCCCTTGCACGTCTGGTCTGCTTTTTCTCAATGTCCGACTGCTGTGGCGTCGTTCCTCGCAACCACCACCACTACCACCACCACTACCACCACCACTACCACCACCACTACCACCACCACTACCACCACCACTACCACCATCACTACTAACATCACTAACACCACTTTCTCCTGCTCGTCCTTCTCACCGTTTCCTCCCCCGCCCCACCCTCCTTCCCCCGTTTGTCATGCTCCCCCCACGCACCATGCGCGTGTCTCTCGTCGCAGGGCTGGCGTTTGGCACGGGCAGCGCCATTGCGCACCGCGCAGTGGATGCCGTGGTGGGCCCGCGCACCGTCACCCACGAGCACGTGGGCGCTGCTGACGCTGCCCCCTCCCCCGCTGCCGCCGCCGCCGCCGCCCCTGCCATGGCATCTGCGCCCGCTGACGCGTGCACGTACCATGCCAAGGCTTTCGCTGACGTGAGTGCCACGGGATGAGGACGCGCTCACAACACACAGCACCATGGCACCAGCTTATCCACTGGACCACTGCTTACTGTCCCCCGCTGGCCACATGCTCGCATTGAGTACATTCACATAGCATCTGCGGCTTCATCACAGTGTACAAGTTAAAATTCATCTGTTGCTTTCCCCTTGTACATCCTCCTTTGTTGGCTGCGCTTGGTCGTGCGGACGAGTGCAGTGTGTGCAGGCGAATGGCACGGACATTGCCAAGTGTCAGTTCTACATTGACATGCTCAACGACTGCAAGAAGCAGCACGGTTAGTGCCGCACTGCCACCCCTCTATGCCCGCCACTGCTTTGCTTGTGAAACTTGATGTACAGGCCAGTTTTGAACTCTCTGTGTTGTTGAGTGTAACAAGTTTTAGCCTGCTCCTTTTTTTCTGTGCCCGTGTGCAGGTCTGTCTGCATAAGCTTCCTATTTGCTGGCTATGTGTATGGGGAGATGTAGGGTTCGCTTGACATACTGTCTGTAGAACTGATGTACTGAACCAGTCAAACTCTTTCTGGCTTTGGACATCCAATGATACACAGCTCAATGATCGAGATGACTATGTATGTACCGATGACGGAGACACTACTAGGGGGGAAGATTCGGATGAATATGTAACAATGAGACGGCTACTAGTAGGGTGATATTAGATAGTAGGCTCTAAAAGCTATGAACGTGATGGGTGGAGTGATCATCTACATACCATACATGAGTAAAGGTTGAACTTCTGCACTCTACTGTAATATCTGTCCGGTGCTTACCGTGTTGTAATGAGCTATCACAACAGGCATCTGCCACATCCATCACCCACTGTGCTTGATCCACGGGCGCCACACAAGGGTGGATGCCATGCGGTTGATGCTAGGCAACACCAAGCCCCGCCCCGCCTTCCCTACTGCCGCCCCCTCCTCTGCCACTCCCTGCCCAGCAGCATACGCTTGGCAACGGGGCGACGACGAGTCACCAGATGATGACGACGAGCAAGTGCCCTGCTCGCTCCACCCTGCCTCGTTCTCTGACGTGTCATGCGACGTGCACAGCGCCTCTAGCTCCGGTACCTCCAAAATCAGAGGCAGCTCAGGCCTCCACACACCCTCACTGCCCACACTGCTGCTGCTGCTGCCCTGCTCCTCTGCCTTGCCACCATATCCAGCATCCTCTGGCATGGGCGGGGTTGCAGCTGCTGGCACTGGGGCAGTAGAGGCAGGTTGGGAGGAGCCCAGGTGGTAGAAGCGCAGCTGGCGGAACAGGAACGCCATCTCCATGTCCTCCTCCTCGCCCTCCCCATCACTCTCCCCCTCCCCATCATCCCCTGCCCCACTGTCCCCACTGCCCTCAGCCCGGTCTGACCGTCCCTTGTCCACCTTACTCGCCTTCTTCCCCAGTGCCTCCTGTCCCTTGCGTCGCTGCCTGTACTGCGCCTCATACGCCGCCCACAGCTTTGCCTCCTCCGCACCCTCCCCCCCAACAGCACCTGCGCCGCGCCCCTGCTCGTCGCCCGCAGTGGCCCATGCGAGGGGCTGCCAGCCAAAGTCAGGCAGCAGTGCTTGGAACGACTCTGCGCCCAGACACCCCAGCCCATCCTCTGGCCGCCACACCTCGCAGCTGCTGCTCTGCCCTTTCTTCTCCTCCTCCTCCTGCTGCTGCTGTGGAGGGTGCTGGTTCTGGGGGCTGTGCTGCTGATCCTGCTGCTTCTCCACAATGCCACTCTCCTGCTGCTGCACACCTCGCAGTGCCCGTTGCTGCTGCTGAGCAGGAGGGCCATGCTGCTCCGTCCCTCGCTGCACCGAGTGCTGCATGACTCGACTCGGCCCACGATTAGCAGCATGCATGCGGCACTCCGCGGAGGCAGCAGCAGCGGCCACGGTCACAAGCATCTCTGTGCCGTGCTTTGCTGCCTCTCTCATCAGCCACTCCCCCGCATCCATGCGCCTGCCGCCCACCTGCACGTACCCGCCACTTCCCACTCTGCCTCCATGCTCCTCCGCATGCATCCCCACGCCCTCACTACTGCCTGCTGCTCCGCGCCCTTTCTCTGTTCCACTGGGCTTACCCACCCCCCCCCACTCGCCCGTTCCTTCCACTTTTCGCCCGCGCTCCCGCGAGCCAGCACTGCTGACCAACGCCGTGCGTTCCTTGGTGCCATGGGTACACTCACCCCCCTCGCTTCCCCCCTTGGCCCTCGTCTTTGCCTTCACCACGCCTCCCTGCCCCCCTCGGCTGTCCCACGCAAGAGCATCGGACACGCGCGACAGGCGGGCAGCAGCGCACTTGGCAGCAGCAGCGGCAGCTGCGGCTACGGCCGCCGCCTTCAATGCTGCCGCCGCTGCACTCGCCGCAGCTGCCGCCACGCGCTTGCCACTGCCGGAGTGGGATTGGGGCGTCCCAGGTAGAACAGCAGCATCAAGCGTGGCACGTGGCGCCGCCGCAATGCAGCGTAATCCCTCCTCGGTCTTCCCCGCACCGTCCGCCGCACCGTCCTCTCTAGCGTGCTCGCCCTTGTCACCAAGTTCCTCCGCGCCTGCAATCCCCTCCACGTCATCACTGTCCTCCACATATCCACTCCCCCCCAAGTCACTCATCACCACGTCACCACTCTCTTCCACACAGCATTCTTCCAAGCCATCAGCCCCCTCCACGTCATCCCTCTTCTCCATGTCACCTCCTTCATCCACGTCACTGTTCCCCTCCGTGTCAGCACATTCCTCCATGCCATCAATTTGCTCCACCTCATCATTTTGCTCCACGTCATCATTTTGCTCCACGTAATCAATCTGCTCCACGTCATCATTTTGCTCCACGTCATCATTTTGCTCCACGTCATCATTTTGCTCCACGTCATCATTTTCCTCCACACCATCATATTGCTCCATGTAATCAATTTGCACCACGTCATCATTTTGCTCCACGTCATCATTTTGCTCCACGTCATCATTTTGCTCCACTTCATCATTTTGCTCCACTTCATCATTTTCCTCCACGTCATTGTTTTCCTCCATGTCATCGTTTTCCTCCACACCAACATTCTGCTCCACACCATCATTCTGCTCCACGTCACCATTCTGCTCCACGTCACCATTCTGCTCCACGCCATCATTCTGCTCCACGTCACCATTCTGCTCCACGCCATCATTCTGCTCCACGTCACCATTCTGCTTCACATCATCATTCTGCTCCACGTCACCATTCTGCTCCACGTCACCATTCTGCTTCACATCATCATTCTGCTCCACGTCACCATTCTGCTCCACGTCATCATTCTTCTCCACGTCAGCATTTTTCTCTGCGTCATCATTCTTCTCCACGTCAGCATTCTGCTCTGCGTCATCATTATCCTCCACGTCATCTTTTTGCTCCACGTCATTATTTTCCTCCATGTCATCGTTTTGCTCCACACCATCATTTTGTGCCACGTCATCGTGCTCCTCCACGTCATCATTTTGATCCACATCACCATTTTGTTCCACGTCAGCATGCTGCTCCACGTCAGTGAGTTGCTCCACGTCAGCCTGCTGTTCCCCGTCAGCGTGCTGCTCCACGTCAGCTTGCTGCTCCACGTCAGCGTGCTGCTTCATGTCAGCGTGCGGCTCAATGTCAGCGTGCTGCTCCACGTCAGCGTGCTGCTCCACGTCAGCGTGCTGCTCCACGTCAGCGTGCTGCTCCACGTCAGCATGTTGCTCCATGTCTCCGTGCTGCTCCACGTCAGCATGCTGCTCCATGTCACCATGCTGCTCCAGGTCAGAGTGCTGCTCCACGTCATCGTTCTGCTCCACATCATCGTTCTGCTCCACGGCATCGTTCTGCTCCACATCATCGTTCTGCTCCACGGCATCGTCCCGCTCCACGTCATCGCCCCACTCCACGTCTTTGTCCCGCCCCACGTCATTGCTCTGCTCCACGTCATCGCTCTGCTCCACGTCATCGCTCTGCTCCACGTCATCTCTCTTCTCCACGTCATCGCTCTGCTCCACGCCACCAAGTTTTTCGTCTTCACCACTCCCTTCCATGTCACCACTTTCCCCCACGTCATCACTCCTCTGCACATCGTTACTCCCCTCCACGTCATCACTACCCTCCACATAACAACAACCGTCCACGTCATCAATCTTCTCCACGTCATCAAGATTCTCTACGGCATCACTACCCTCCACGCCATCACTCCCCTCCACGTCACCACCCATTGCCACTGCACCACTCCCCTCCACATCGCAACATTCCTCCTCGTCACCACCCCCCTCCACGTCACCACTTTCCTCCACGTTTCTACACCCTTCCACGTCACCACTGCCATCCACCACCTTTTCGAGCGCACCGCGGGAGTCCGTCTCTGGGTCAGCCGCACCATCTTCTTCATTCGCACCCTCCGCGCCCTCCGCGCTCTCCGCGCCCTTTGGGCCTTCCACCACAGCAGCATTCTTTCCGCCATCTCTCACCTCCCCATTCGCCCATGTCTCGTCGTCCGCTGCCCCACTCCCCAAGGCACCACCAACCTCTTCACCGCCCTTCACCACTTCCTCCAACCCACTCCCCTCATCCCGTTCCTCCCCGCCGTCCCGCCGTCTCGGGTACGGACTCATCAGATCCTGCCCGCTCGCCATTACCTCTTCACCGCTCGCTTCCCTATTCTCGCGCGCCGCATGGGGCGGCGCCGGCTGTTCGTCGCCGTCCGGGCCCAAGCTGAGCGAGAAAGCATCCGCGTCGTTGTCCCACTCCTCCGCGCCGTCGCGTGCATCCTCCGCTACGATCACCCTTCCCCGCTCATCCCCGCAGCTCCTCTTCACGCCCGCACCTTCCCCCTTGGCCCCTCCCCTGGCCAATGCGCGCACGTCCCCCCCCACCATCCCTTTGGCGTCCTCTCCGCGCTGCTCACGCGCGCCGCCGCGCCCATCCACCACCCTTCCTGGAGCTTCTCCGGACGATGCTCCCTCCTCTGCCGCGCTGCCGTCCGTCGCTGCCGCTCCCAGCAGGCCTTCTTGCTTGACATATGCCACACGTGGCGCCGCGCCGTCCGCGTGCACCCGACTGCGAGTGCGCGAATCCGCGATATTCCTCCGCCATGCAGCCTCCTCTTCCCCCTCACCATCCGCCTCCTCGTCGCCTCGCTCCTCGTTGTCGTTCTCCTCGTCGCTCTCGCCGTCGCCTCGCACTACTGCGTGCGACTCCCCGCGCTCCATCCACATCATCAATTCTTGCACCGTTGGCCCCGCTCTTTCACCCCTGCCATCGTCCTGTTCATTGGCCGCTCTTTCCCCTCCAAACGCTGCGCCATACCCTCGCGCGTCCCCGCCTGTAGCGCCACAGGCGCCGCGAGATGCGTCCCACTGTCCCGCTTCCAACATTCTCCGCGCCGCAGTTACAAGGCGCGCGGCCATCTCATTGGTCAGCTCCGCTGCGCGCCGAGCACGTCCGTCGGGCGGGGAGGGCTGTCCGGAGTCGAGAAGCCCCTCGACATCCAGGGCCGCGCCGGGTGAGAGGTGCGCGGGGAGGTGGCAGCGAGGGGAGAGGTGATGCACCATAGCGGATGGCGGGTGGCATAGCGGATGCGGAGGCTGGTGGCGGCCGTCGAAGCTTCCCGCCATGACCGCGTCACGCGCGGCGGCTAGCAATGCTGCGTGCAGCGGGTCTGCCAAGGGCGGCGAACCACCCTGCGAGGAACAGTAGGGCAAGGGGCAGATAGGGTGCGATGGACGGCCATGGTCGGAACGGGAAGCGAGGGGTGTAGGGTGTGTTAGTAACTGTAGCTGATAGACAGACGAAATGAGCATGGGGAGAGAAGCAGGCTATAGACGATAGAAAGGGCATAAAGAAAAAATAGTCAATTGTTAAGAATATTGACGCACGGGCAACTGCATGTTCCGGTGCGACATGCTAACCTCGTCCGGCGCCTCCAAACTTAACCCTGCAGCGTGCTCCACGGCCGTCGCAGCCGCCACCAGCTCCGCCATGCTGCGCCCGTCGTACCGCAGGCTGTGCCTCCCCCCGCGCGGCCCGCGCTCCACCACTACGAGGTACGTGCGCCCCAGCTGCAGGTGCCGCGAGAGCGGAAGGTCGCGCCATCTGCCTCGCAGCAGGCCGCGGTCGGCGGAGCGCAGGGAGATGTGGCAGGAGGGGTGGAGGGCGGAGCAAGCGAGCGACGAGGAGATAGCAAAGGGCAGCGCGCGACGAAGGGCCTCGTCGACCGTGATGGCATACGTGAGGTGCAGGTCGAGCGGGCGACCGTCGGGGAGCACGAGACGAGTTGGCGGACAGTCCATTCACACGCGCTCGAGCGACGGCTCTACGCGGAAATCTGTAGGGACGGTAATTTACTCTACAAAGAGCAGCGAATCCAGGGAGCGAATCCGGGGCTGGAACTAATTATTTTCAACGACTTCTGAGAGCGCTGCGTGGGTGGTGACACGAGCGCTGATGAATTTGACACTTCAACATGTGCTGTTTACTGAAAGCATGGAGCTGGACACCCCAGCGTTGCTGGATCTACACGGATGACGTCTACGCCATCCTTTCTTGCGACAAAATGCGGGGGCTGCACATGACGGCAGATCACAAATCTTGCCTGCAACTCTTCGCTCGTGCTTTTGCCAATTGTCGCTCACTATCGGGCTTGACCAAACCCTGGCAAACGGAGCTTCAAGGGATGGTGGACAAAGACGATAAATTGTGCCTCTGTGCTTGATTGCATTCGCCCTTCGCTGGGAAGAGCAAGAACGGGTGCTGGGGAGCTGGACATCTCGAGCCGCCGTGTGCGTATTGTGAAGGAGCGCCTCGGCGAGTTACCCCGCAGACCACGGTGCGGAGGAGACCAGCATGTCCGTCTCGCTAAAACGACTGCGCAATTGCAGTAACCCGTTTCGTCTGAATTTCTCGCCCGTCTGCCCTGGGCTGAACCCACACGCGCACACGCTTTGGCCAATTTTCGTCAAGGGTGGTCACGACACGATGCCCAAGTTGGATGCCCTTGAAATGAAGGGGAATGTGCTTGTGGCGGAAACCTCGCCATAGCGAGTAGGGCACACTGTTGTACAGTTACAGCGGCAATTGAAGGCGGCGCGGTTGAGCGGCTGTGTTTGACGAGGTTCGGCACGCCCTTGCTGGACGGCTTCCCTCATAACGTTTTTCCAGCAAAGACTGACTCGTTTTGGGAGCTTTTTTTGCCTTTCCTGTCTCTTTCATGAATGCCACATGTTTTTTCATGAAGGAGGGCAGTACTCTTAAAAAAAGGCGTGATTGGCCACCAAGAAAACATCACGTTGTATCAAATACTGGATCTAAATAGTGGTGGCGAACTGCAATCCTTTTAGTAAACTATATATGGTCAAATGCCTTTTAATCCAAAGCCCTTGGCAAGAGCCCGTCACACTCGATGGCAAAATCATGATGGTAATAGCGGAACCTGATGCAATTAGAGACAAAGGCAAAATACATCACAATGTCACAATCATACTAAGAGCTAATGGAATTACCGGCATCAAAATTACATCTTGCCAGACTCACGGCAATACTGTATGCATTTATACATGCGTACGCGTTGAATCACGCATGCATGTGCATACATACAGATACGAGACACCCGCGTGCGCGCACACATAGACACGTACTCACACACACACACACACACACACACACATACATGTGCGCGCATATGCACGCACACACACACACACAGAGAGAGAGAGAGAGAGAGAGAGAGAGAGAGAGAGAGAGAGGAGAGAGAGAGAGAGAGAGAGAGAGAGAGAGAGAGAGAGAGAGAGAGAGAGAGAGAGAGAGGGAGAGAGGAACACAGACAAGCATGCATATACGAACATAAGCACACACACATTAACACATACAAAGGCTTTCATACGAACACATATCCACACATACACGCACACAAACCATCGTACGTGCATACACGCATACACATGGAAAAGGTCGTCGACATAGAGAATGATGCCGTAGTGAAAGATTTCTGAAGGGTCAACAGAAGACGGGGAGAAACTGAGGGCAGCAAGAGTAGTGCATAACATGTCGTACGGTTCACGAGGAGTCTGAAGCAGACCACAAATCGGTTGCCAAAGGCTCCACTTGGCCTCAGGAAGGACCCAGTGAAAACATGAGGACGACAAAGCCAGATCTGCTCATGCAAACTGCACTAGAGGAAGGTAGTGGAGAAGTCTTGTGAGTGAAGCTCGTTGTCACGCTCTGCCGCAATGTGCAACAATACTCGAAGTGCGATTCGTCGTCGGGGTGAGGGAAATTTTTGGAAGAAGTGTACACCCTCTTACGGATTGAAGCCTCTCGACACATATCGTTTCTTAAAGACAGGCCTCACTCCAGGTGGTAATTTCAACTTGGAAACCCACACGTCATCGTCTACATTCGTCCCAGGAGGGGGCACTGCATGGACTAAGTTGGGGAATGTAGAGCAAGCGACACGAAGGAATTTAGATAACAGGTGAGGAAATATAATGAGAGACGACTAAGGAGATGATGGGAGTACAGGTGAGGGAGATGGTGAGAAAAAGAACAGAGCCCCGTAGAATTACAAAAAAAATAAGAGATGAGAGATGAGCATGAGGGGCACGATGAGGAAAGGGCTGTGATATTAAGTAACGGACCAAGAAGGAGAGGAGAAGACAAGTGCAAAGCATGAGGAAAATTACCCATGGATTGGTCCAGTAAGGAGGAGGAAGGAGAGCACTACGTGTCGAAAGGCAAGGAAGACCAAGAACGAAATGGTGAAGGGCAGGTAAAGGTGGAGACGGCTGCTATTGCTGCTACTGTTGTTGTTGCAGCGGCTGCTCCGACTGCTACGGTTGTGGCTGCCGCTGCTGCTGCAGCACTCCTAGGGTCCAAACCACCAGTGGCAGTACCCATAGAGTCAAAACCTCCAGTGTCTTGACCCCCAGAGCCAACACCTTTTGAGTCAGACCCCTAAAGCTAACATCTCCAGTGTCAACACCCCCAGAACCAACACCCACTGCAACTGCACCCCCTGACCAGCACCCCTTGAGTCCACACCGACCTATAGCGGCAACGACAACTGATGCGGTGGCGACGAAGGCCATTATGGTGATTGTGAGAACAAAGTTTGGGACGGCAGAGACTGTGAATCGACATGCGACACATTAGACGGGGCTGGACGCAGGGGAAACCAATCAACTGGAGGAGTGAGATTAAAGGGAGAAACATAAGTGAGGAAGAGAAGAGCAGAGGAATGGGTACCTTGGTGAAGGAAGCGAGTGTATAAGCAAGCAACGTCACATAAGCTTTAGAGATGGTGAGAAGAAGGGTGGTGGAACTTCCAGTCAGTGTGTGGAAGGGGAAAACAATGGAAGACTCGGGAGATGGTTCAAGCTGAGAGCTTGTTCACGCAAGAATCGCGGATGGGAGAAACAGCCCTAGACGCAAAAACGCGGGTGCAATATTTAAGGTACCAGACCAGATGAGGGTCAACGAAACCTGCGGGCATGAGACACGATGCTGCATGTTAAGCTGATGCGCACTGTAGCGGACTGCGAGGGGCTACAAAATAAGGGAACCATTGGACTCCATTCTTTGAAGGATGGCAGGAGAGCTGTAAAATAAAGAATGGATGGCACGTGCAGAGACATGCGTAGCAGCAGACGGGTGTAGCATCGGCATGTGCAGCGGATGCAGGTGGAGTGGCGTCAATATATAACACAAAAACCCCTATTATGTTAAGATACTGCACCTCCAGCGAAGGACCTACCAAAACGGGGTCTTTGAATTCTAGGGTTTAGGGTGTTTCATACATGATTCTTGCATGTGAAATTAACGAGCATTTTTTTATTGAAGTGTATGCATTGGTGCTAAAATCCGCCCTATTAACAGCCCAGGGGGCTATAATTTGGAAGGTTCCATTAGCCGGGAAATTACAGTACTATCAGGAGAGTGACATGAGGTCCAATTGGAAGACCTTTTTATGGTAATACGAGAACATTGCCAATGGAAGTGCTAAACCATAAGGAATGCAACAACTCCAGTATTATCAGTTGTAATAGAAAGAGTGTGCAGGATTCAATATCGCGGAAGTGATAACAACAACTGAGCAGATAATGAGACGTAGCATCGATATAGCGAACGCTAGCTAGGCCGAGGTCGAAGGACCACGCATGGTGGGATGCAGGTTTGGGGTTGGAAAACCCGAAGGCAACGCGAGGGACATTCGGAGGGCGAGGTCATCGGACCTGTTGGGCTGAAAAAAGCCCTTATGATCGTTGCAAGGCTAAGACTCTAAGTAGAGATGATGTAATTGCGGAAGCATTCTTAGTGAACTGGTTGAACCACCTTGCACTAGTGTGTGGGAGCAAGATAAATTGATTATAGCAAAGTAATAGAAAGCCTTTTATATGATTACATAGAATACGAAGAGGTGCAACTAACTGTTTTATTGTTGCTGTTGCGGTTCGATACAGCGACGACTCGGGCAACTGCTCAATAATGAGTCAGTTGTGTGTCCTTGCTGTCGCGCTGCCTTTCGACGAGTCAAAGGTCGCTGACCTTTGACCTTCCCTCAACCTCTTGCTGTTGCGTTTTGTCAACCTCTTCAGTTGACTCGCCGTCGCTTCGCTGTAGTTCACCTCGCTTACAGTTCAGTGTTTCGACACATCAGAAGCGTAAATTACTTGTTTCCAACAGGACCGAGCCTAGAACTCCGAATGTTGGAGTTGTACGTGTATGGAGTGCCTTAGGAAATAGGGAAAATTCTTTACATCCGGCACCTTGTTACTGGTAACTGTGTGAGTGACTCGAAGGCGGGTGTGTTGTGACGGCTCAAGGAATACGGCCCAGCCTCGTATGCGAAGCCGTTACGAATGGTGGCGTTTTTGCTCTGCTCACGAGAAACTTGGGCTGTACGCCCTTCACTCCTTCCTGTCGTGGCGACAGCAATGACAGCGTTGCAGTGTCCGAACGATGTCGCGAACGTCGTTCTTCAACGTTTGCTCTCTTTTTCCTCTCGGTGCACCGCCTAGCGTGCGGGACGCGACTGCGCGCGGAAATACTACCCAACTGCTCCTCCTCAACCAGCGTGCGGGCGGAGAATGTCGGAACCAAGGCAAAGATGCTTCCGCCAAGGTTTTCTGGGCGTAATTCCCAAGATTGGCTCGTCACCCATCTGCACCGCACTGTCACACGGCAGAAGTTTGCTTGCAGTTAGACCACCCTCCGAACTAACTAACACTACCCAAGCAGTGTCGCTGGATGATGGAGCTTGTTATGTCGGCACTACTGCTCTAACTCTGCCACAAAGTGTCAAACGACGGAAACAACGATGAGCGCAGGAGAGTTAGAAGTCAGGGTGCTTTCCGGCTTGCAACATCGCGCGCGCGAGGCCTGACGAATGCTGGAAATACATTGTTGTAAGAGGCGCGACCGTTGTTCGTTCGTTCCTGTTCCGTTTCACGTACGCCATCCCTGTTTCTCCCCTCTCAGCTCATCCGTAGTAAGTAACCTCTAGGCGACTCGTTCTTTTGTTACGATGTCACGCGATTGCCTCCGTTAGTATCACATCGCCAGCATCCGTGCGCGCAGCTCCTACCAGATCGTCCCTTCCAAGCAGGCGTGCGCTTTTACCTCCTTTGTTAGCACCGTCCGTACCGTCCGCCGCCGTCTCACCCGGCGACCTGTCCGCCGGCCGTCGCGCATGAGGAAGGCGCGCGCGGGTGTGGCGGTGGACGTGGTCCCGTCTCTCGCTGCCCTTGCCGCGCCCGACGGTCCCCAGCCTGAACGACCGCCGCTATTGCCCGTGGCTTCCCCCACCGCGCATGTTCCGTTTCCTGACTCCGATGCCGCACACGCCGCTCGCCCGGACCGTCACCGCGCGGGCATGAACGGGATTATGAGCGAAGAAGGTGGGCGCAGGGGGAAAGGCGTAGGTGCGATGGGTTTGCGGGTGTTGGAGGAGGTAGAAGGCGATGCGGACGACGGTGACGTGCGCGCAGTAGCTGTCGACTCCCCTCCGCCTCTTTCTGACAGCTCGCCGGGCAGCGGGCGATCAATGCGGCATTTGGGGTCGAGCAGGAGTATGATTATATCGAGAGGGCCCAGCATGACGGAAGAGGAGGAGGACGATGACGGCGACGGCGACGGGTTGTTGAGTGTGCGGCGAGGCGGCGCAGCGCCGCCGGTCTCGCTGTGGGGCGACGACGACTCGCGTTTGGATACTACCCGATCCGCGGCCACGCCCGGCAGCGGCCGCAGCAGCCGCAGCAGCAGCGGCGGTGCGTCGGCTGCCGGGCGCGCGCCGAAGAAGCACACGGGGGTGGGGCCGGCGCTGCAGCAGCGGCCGCTTCCGCCGTCGATGAGCATGAACCGCGCGCGCATGCGCCTGGCGGGCATGAAGCTCGACCTGCGCGTGCTGCCTTCCGGGCCCGCGGGCGTGCTCCTCCCCGAGCAGTCCGCCGCGCACCAGCTCTCCGCGCAGGGCGATACTTCCGCTGGGCCGGACGGGTTCTCGGTGACGGGGGATGGGGGAAGGTTCGGCGGGGAGGGCGGGCCGGGGGAGGAGGAGGAGGAGGAGGAGAGCGGGGAGGCGATGCAGTTGCGTGATCGGAAGGAGAAGTTTGTATTCTTTGAGAAGCAGTGTAGCCGCGTGCTGCCGCATGTGTACGTGGGCAGCGACGCTGTGGCGCGCGACAGAGGCATTCTGCGGTCGGCGGGCATCACGCACGTGGTGAACTGCGTGGGCTTCGTGTGCCCTGAGTACTTCCCGCACGACATCACCTACAAAACGCTCTGGCTGCAGGTAACCGCCTCTCTCGCTGCAGGTAACCGCCTCTCTCGCTGCAGGTAACCGCCTCTCTCGCTGCACGCGTTTGCGCCTTTCCTAACGGCCATCTGTTCCCCTTAAGCACATGTCCGGCGCATTCACATGAGGGGCCTGTTTCGTCCGTGGCTTTGGCTGTGCTCGGCGCGCAGGACAACACGTCAGAGGACATCCAGTGCGTGCTGTACGACGTGTTTGACTTCGTCAACGAGGTCAAGCAGGTCAACGGCCGCTGCTTCGTGCACTGCTGCCAGGGCGTGTCGCGCTCCACGTCGCTCGTCATCGCCTACCTCATGTGGGCGCAGGTCCGTCCTTTCGCCGCACCCGCCTTCCTTCCTTTTCCCCCGCGCTCCCCTCTGTACCTGCCCACTCACTACTTGTGCAAGCGCATTTCCTCCGTGCTCTAACATTCCTCGTATTCTGACTAGTCCGCCCGCGGCCACGTTTCTGCTCTCCCGCCGTGCCTCCGCGCGTCTAACCCTCCCGTTCCCCCCACCCCCTCCGCGTCTCCGCCCCTCCGCGCGCCAGCAAGTGGAGTTTGAGGACGCGTTCCGCGTGGTGAAGGACATCCGCGGCGTCGCGAGTCCCAACATGGGCTTCGCGTGCCAGCTGCTGCAGTGGCAGAAGCGCGTGCTCTCGCCGCCCCCGCCATCCTCCCCGCTGCCCCCTGCTGCTTCCCCACGCGCGCTCGGTGCTGCTGCTGCTGATGGGGCTGGGGCCGGCGGTGGCGCAGATAGCAGCGGGTGCAATGGCGAGAGCGCGGGGCAAGGAGGGCAGGGGGGGCGGCAGATGGAGAACGTGCGCGTGTACCGCATGGCACCGCACTCGCCGTACGACCCGCTGCACCTGGTGCCCAAGATGCTCACCGTCGTGTCTGTCTCCTCGCTCGACCCCAGAGGCGCCTTCATCGTGCAGGTCCGCTCCCTCCCGCCCTCGCCCCACCTGCACCCTCTCCCTCCCTCCCCCCCCACCCCCCTTAATTATACTTCCTAGCCCACCCTCCCTTCTCTCGTCTCCTTCCGTCCTGCTCTCCCGTCGCCCCCCCTGCTCCCTCTCCGGGCGGTTGTCCCCCGTCAATCCTGCCAGCTACCCCTTGGCTCCCCCGCCACTGCATGCACTCCTCTCACTATGCTTCCCCCTCCCCCGTTCTCCTCCCCCCCATCTCTCTCTCCCCCCTCCCTCCATGACCCCATGTCCTGTGCGCAGGTGGGCGCAGCGCTGTACGTGTGGCAGGGCGCGGAGTGCCGGCCGCCCATGCAGCAGCAGGCGCAGCACGCAGCGGCGCAGATAGTGCGGTACGAGCGCCTGCCAGCAGCGGCCTCTCTCATCCACCAGGGGCAGGAGCCGCACGGCTTCAAGGCCGCGCTGAGCGCGCAGCGCCTGGTGCGCGGCGGCAGTGGCGAGTGGGGCGTGTGTCTGAGCGTGCTGGAGCGCGAGGGGCTCACGTACCTGGGGCAGGACGCGCACCAGCTGCCGGGCCATGGCGCCTTGCACTCCGACCCCGCTGCCATGCTGCCCGTGCTCGTGGCCGGGGGTAGAGGCGGTAGTGGGCGGGGTGTGGGCGATGGTGGGAGTGAGAGTGGGAGTAGACGGGGCGAGTGGGTGGTGGAGGAGCGGGAGGAGTATTCGTTTGACTTTGAGTGTTTCAACAAGGGTCTGGACGGAGGCACGCCGCAAGGAGCAGGGGCGATGTCAGCGCCGGCCACCAAGGTGCTGCCGCATCAGCACAGAGGCTGGCTGGAGTCGTCCCTGCCTCTCAACCCCGCCTACTCCCTCCCTTGGGAGTCTCCCGACGCCACCCCACGTGGCTCTCAACCCTCGCCCGCACTGCCAACCCCAGCAGCAGCAGCAGCAGCAGCAGCAGGAGGAGGCAGCGGCGTTGGGTCAGCGGTTGCATCCACCAGCTCTGCGCTGGCGCGCCTCACCGTGCACGACGACGAGGTGGACGCAGGCAGCATGGGCAGCAAGGCAGGGGAGGCGCGCGAGGCGAGGGGAGGTGAGGAGGGGAGTGCGCCTCGCAAGCCAGTGTTTGCGCCGCTGCCACTGCATGCACACACGTCCATGCCGTCCCCCTCGTCCTTCTCTCCGCGCTCCCTGGGTTTCTTCCCCCCCTCCGGCAGTGGTGCCTATGGCGCTGCTCTGAGCAAGTTCTCCAAGCCCGCTGCTGCGCGCGACCCTCACCGACTCAAAGACCAGTCAGGCAGGCCCTCGGCAGCAGGCGAGGGTGACGCGGGTAATGGCGCTGGCACTGCCAGTGGCAGTGGGAATGGCGGTGGCAGTGGCAGTGGGTTGAGAATGGGAGGGCTTCAAGTAACCGAGTCAGGCAGCAGTGGTGGAGGGGTGAGGCGAGGCCTCCCCCCACTGACGCCCCGCACCAAGGGGGGAATGAAGGCGCAGCAGGAGAAAGGGTGGGGGGCAGAGGCGGATATAGGTGATGAGGATGAGGGGCTGATGGCAGTGGATGGATTGCAGGCTATCACAGAGGTGGTTGACCCAGGGTTGCAAGAGCAGCACAAGGGAGGGCATGCGCATGGGGACAGCGACGTGAGTGGTGGGGTAGGGCCGGTGTGGTTGCCATCTCCCAGACATGGCAAACCCAAGCTTAGAGCTGCATGGGAGGAGGGCGATGGGGACGCGGTAGAGGAGGAGGAGAGAGGAAGGAGAAGTGAGGTGGGTGGTAAGGAGGAGGAGGGGGTGGGAGCAGTGTTGGGAGCTCTGCCTCAGAGGAGAGGCCGGGTGGTTCGTGGCTCTCAGAGCACAGGCAGCGAGGCAGGTGCTGTGGACGCCCGTGGTAAGGCTGTTAAGCTCCCTCCTAGACCCGCTCTGCCGCCCTCCGCACCTTCCGCTGATAGCAGCAGCAGCAGCAGCAGTGCCTTGAATCCTGGTGCGGCTCTCCCTCCTGCCCCTCGTTCCAGCTCGCACTCAAAAGGGCGGGGCGATGGTGGAGAGGGTTGGGGTGAGAGTGGGGAAGGGGAAGTGGACAAGGCTGAGAGCAGTGGGATGGATGCCTTTGGTGTGCCTCTCACTCCAAGACGACGACTGCCGCCCAGATCAGCATTTGGAAGAGGGTTCAAGGGAGACGATGGGGACCAAGAGGGGGATGGGGGGATGCGGTCAAAGAGACAAGGGGTATCGCGCAAGGAGAAGGATTGGCCACCGAGCGGTGATGACTATGGGGCGGAGGGCGGTGTGGGATCGGAGGAGAGGGATGAGATGGAGGTTGAGGATGGCATGGGTGCCGGTTTGGCTCTTCCCACTCCTCGACGCCTAGGTCCACAAATTAAGAAGATATTTTAGGGTATCATATCTGGGAGGATTATGAATGGATGTATGGATGCATGTGTAGACTGCAATGCATCGCCCATGTTTTTTTCTTAGGCCAGACAGCTTTGCTTGGTACATGATACAGTACCTAATATTGAACATCTGCTGTTTCCTATTTTTAGTGTGTGCTGCCCTGCTTGGGACTCGATGGATCTGTTTCCTATTTTTAGTGTGTACATGCCCAAAGGATGAATGCTTTACGGACCGGTTGCTATGTAATGCGTCTATCATACTGAGGGTGTAGTACACCTAACCACCGCTATTTTCTTTCGGTCTATTTTCAACCCCCACGTGCGCAAAGGGGTATGCACCCCTCAAACATTTTTTACCAAGGGTTGTGTCGGACGTCATACGCTCTACGCAGAGTTAGTTCCTGACTCCTGAAAGCTGCGCAATGGGATGCGCAACAGGAAGCAGACTCCACACGAGCGGAAATTGTCTTACACTCGCCCGATTAAAATCTCCAGCGTCCAGCATTTGACGTCATTCGTAGTCCCCCATACCGAGGTTTCTAACAGAAAACCCCGAAAGCTGGGCAGGGTTTATATGAAAATCGGGAACAGTGCCAAGGTGGGAAGTTGAAAATAGCGGTGGCTAGGTGTACGGAGTCCGAAGAGCTCCTCGCTGCGAACCGTGCATCGGGCACGCGGACCAGCGAGTCCATAGTCTGGTTACCAGGCAACAGTGTCCGAGACCCAAGCAGTCCTTCCACGACCAGACCAGAGTCGTCCTGGTTCGGTTTTGGGCCGTTGGACTAGATCTGATTCGACGGGGGCTTGCCTCGCGGACACAGCATATGTGATGTGAGCATGCACATTCTCTGGCTTCTGACCCGATTGATCCGTATGGGAGGGAACCCTGGGTTCCACATTTTGACCACTCATTGCACTTCGTAACCGAAGAGTAGCCCGTAAAACCACTTAACGAGCCTGGTGGCTCTAGATCCCTCTCGGGCCTTTCCCGAACCTAGTCCCAGGCTTTTGGGAGGACACGCGGCAGTATGAGCGGCGACAGGTGGTCCGCGGGTCTTGGGACGGTCTGGGCTGGAGGTGCGGAAAAGGACGTCGAACTGTGATCAGGTCGAGGAGGGAACAGGCTCGACGGAAGGCAAGGGGCGGTGGAGGTGAGTTGGCTGGCTCGGTGAGGGTGGTCGGGGCGGGGAATCAATCGTTCATCCCCTTGTGCCCCCTAGCAGTTGTTGGGCTGGAGCGTGGAACCCCCTCCCTCCCAAGTAGTTGCCGACGTTTCACGTTGATACCACGTTTGCGTGCCATACTTGTCGGCCGCCTCTGAAGGACGTGAGTAGCTTAGTTTACCGTAAGCAGGTGGAGTTGGTGTCATGACTGAAGCATCGATGAACGCGGATCAAAGCCAGGGCTCGGGGGCTGTCGTGGAATGCAGGGATCGCTTGGCCGTGGAGGAGCAGGGAGCGCAGCTGGATCTAGCAACTGCTGGCGCGGGAGGCGGCGCCAAGCGCGACGATGAGTGCGGCACGGTCGAAGGGCAGGGCGATGATGAGATTGCCGGCTCGAAAGACTGCCCTGTGGCGCCGCGAAGCAACGATCGTGATCCGCCCGGCGACGAGGTGCAGCGGAGCCTGGCTCGCCAGGAGCAGGCGGACGACGTCGGCGCAGAGCGCCGCGGCGATGAAACGCCTGGATCGGCGCATGTTGCGCGCCAGCACGCGCCGAGCGCACCGTCGCATGAGCACCGCGGCGACTCCGCGCACTTATGCTCGTGGTCGTCGTCGCACGATCAGTCCGCCGACGTGACTGTTTGGCATATCACCTGCTGCGCCGGCCCCTCTGAGCCCCACCACTCCGCTGCCGCTGCATCTCCGCCGCCCGCGCCATCTTTGCCTCGCGAATCCGCGGAGCCGCTGCAGTCAAGCACCGGCGAAGAATCCGCACAGGTGAGGCGCGCTCGCTCGGATTCGCGCGGCTGGATCCTACACGTGCACTTGGGAGGATGATGGCACCTTAACCCCTTAGATCCCTGGCCTCGTCGCTTAACCTTGCTTTTCGTTTCCGCCGTTAATTCCATATCTCCATGTCTCCGCGGCGTTCATCCGTCCGTGCTCGTCCGGGATCCCGTTTTTTTTTTTTTTATCCCTCACCGCTCGAACCTCCTCCCTCACTCCCTCCCCTCTAGCTTTCTCCATTGCACTGATACACGCGCTCACGCGCTCGTGCGCATACGCGCACTGGCGAAACCTCCTCCCCCCACCACGCATGCCCGCGCGCACGTATGTGGGCGGGGAATCTCACCAACACCATACGCTCTGTGAATGCGCGCCCTGCTTGCCCCCGCAGCACTGCTGCTCCTGCAGCGCCCACCACCTCGTTGCGGCAGGGCGGGCGCAGCAAGGGGAGGGCGCGGAAGGTCAGAGCGAGCGGCAAATGGCGGCTGCGGCGGGCGTGCGGTCGGGTTGCTGCGCGCACGACGGGTTCCGCGGGCACATGGAGGACGTGCCCGTCGCAATCGACGATCTGCACGCCTGGTGCCACGCCGCGCCTCCGCTCCTCGCTCCACCCTCTTCTGCCGCCGCCTCCTCCTCCTCCTCCTCCTCCTCCTCCTCCTCCTCCTCCTCCTCCTCCTCCTCCTCCTCCTCCTCCTCCTCCTCCTCCTCCTCCTCCTCCTCCTCCTCCTCCTCCTCCTCCTCCTCCTCCTCCTCCGCCGCCGCAGCCGCCGCAGCCGCCGCCGCCGCCGCCGCCTCACTCCCCCCGCCGTCGTCCATGGCGCCGTTGTCGGAGCAGGCCACGCAGGCGGCATCATCAACTCGTTACGCGTTCTACGGGGTATGTCATGTGTCGTCCGCACGTGCTCCTCACACCTTCTGCCGTTCTGATCGCATTAGTGCAAGCAACTTCGTCCTCTCAAATACGATGTGCCCTCTTCTCACCCGCTTCTCCCCCTGACACTCCCCTACCACACACCCCCGTACTCCCTCGCTGTCTCCCCCCTTCCTCCAGCCTCCCTCCCCCCTCTTGTTCTTCCCATTTCCTCTCTCTTCCACCCTTCCCCCTCTCACCACTCCTCCCATTCTCTTGCTCGCTGCGTCGTTGCATCTCCCCCTCACCTTCAGTGGCTCTCCCTCCTTTCCCTTACCGCCAATTTTCCTTATCAATCCCGCTCCCGCACTCACGCCCTCCCTGTCTCCCTGCGCCCGCCGCATCATCTCCCTCCCCATCCCGTCGCATCATCTCCCTCCCCATCTCGTCGCATCATCAGGTGTTTGACGGGCACGAGGGGTCAGTGGAAGCAGCGGAGTTCGCAGCGGGGGCGATAGTGCGCCATCTGCTGGCGGACGCCGCCTTTACGTCGCACCTGCCGTGCGCACTGCACCGCGCCTTCCTCGCCACGGACCACCAGCTCGCCTCTGCGTGGTCCGCCGGCCATGCCGCCAAGTCCGGCACCACTGCTCTCACTGCTGTGCTTGCCGACAGGTGCTCACCCTCTCTTTCTCTCGTTTTCTCTCTTTCTGTCTTAACCTCTCTCAAACGGCCCTTGTTATTGAATAAATTGGAAAGAACAGCACAATGGGGTAGGTCAAGCAAAGCGAAGGCTAGGCAGATCTGGCAATGGGAGTCCATCCCCGCAATCGCAGGTGAAGGTGCTGAAAGCCTCCCTCTCTCCTCCCCTTCCCCCGTGTCTCCTGCTTCCTCCCCCTTCCTTTTGTCGTTTATCCGTTTTTCCTCTTGCTTACCTTGTATATGTGTGGGTGCATGTACGCATGTGCGCGTATACATGTGTGCATGTGAGTTTCCGTTTCACTCATGCTAACACCATCCATACCACCCCTCGTTTCCATTGGCCGTGTAGCAGGTCATTGGTGGTGGCGAACGCGGGCGATTGCAGGGCCGTGTTGTGTCGCAGGGGGCGCAGCATTCTACTATCGCGCGACCACCGCGCGTCACACTGCCACTCGGAGCGGCAGCGAGTGGAGGCAGCAGGAGGTCATGTGGTGGATGGGTATTTGAACGGCTACCTCATGGTCACACGCGCACTCGGCAACTGGCATCTCAAGGTCAGCCTCTTGAAAGCCCCGCATGCATCGCAGGGAGAATGGCCGGTTCTTGCTTGCATGCTGTGTGCGTGACCGTGTGTGAGGGAGAGTGAGGGGGAAGAGGCGGCAGAGGGGGATGTATCAACTCTTTGCAGGGAAATGGTGAGAGATGCGAGCATGGAATAAGGAACTCAGGATGTGTTTCGTGTGGTCTCAAAGCTCACTTCCCTGTCCCTTCCTTTGTGGCAGGACCTCAAATCATCACACATAACAAGTGATTCCCCCTCTCCACCACCTGCTGCCTCTGCGCCAACTGCACATGACCCCTCGCCTCCTACGCTCTCCCCACCCACACCAACTGCGCTTGCCACTGCTGCTGAGCCCCACTCGCACTCCCGGACTCAAGACGATGCGTCTCCTGCGAATGAACTGCAAAACGGAGAGGCCTTCCCACAGCACACACCACATCCTCGGCACCACGCATCCCCTCAACATCACAGTCACGCCGGGGCAGTGCGCTCTCGCTTCCACGGGCACAAGCAGCACTGGAGCCACCTCTACCGCTCCCTCGGCTGGCCTTTCCACTCCCACACTCACGCACAGCACCACACGCACGCGTCGTGTGCGCGCTGGGAGCACAAGCAGCAGCGGCACGTGTGCTCCGGGGTGAGCAAAGGGCCTCTGATTGCAAGCCCGGACGTGTGGGAGATCACTCTGACAGACGAGGACGAGTTCCTGCTGCTGGCCAGTGATGGGCTGTGGGACGTGTTTCGCAGTGAGAATGCGGTGGACTATGCACGCAGGCAGCTGCGCACGCACAACGACCCACAGAAGTGCGCCGAGGAGTTAGTAGCAGAAGCGCTGAGGCGAGGCGCATGGGACAACCTCACCGTCGTTGCAGTGTGCCTCACGGCCTCGCCGCCTCCCCCGCTCGTGGAGGAGGAGGGGCAGGGGGGCCATGTGAAGCGCGCATTGGGGCGGCGGTCCAACAGCAGGCTGCCCTGGGCAGTGAAGGCACGCGCTGCTGCTGGTGCTGCGGGTGCTGGGCATGGGGCTGGCAGTGTTGCTGATGAGTCTGCTGTGTGTGCCAGCTGATTAGGCACTGCTGATTGCATTTGTCATGGCCGTGTGTTTTTTAACTGGTGAAACAAGGCACAGAGGCATGTGGAACAATGGAAAACAGATTGCTGTGGTTTATGGGCAAGTCATTTGAGGCATACCACTTGAGGCATACCACATGATTTGTAAGGTTGGTAAGAGCCTACGGTGTACTGGACATTAAAGGATGGTCCTGAGTGAGGGACAAGGGCAGGGAGAGAAAACATGGTTACATTGGGTGGGGTCGGGGTGGAAACATGCCTGCTTACGGTAGCTTGCAGTCATCACAGTTTAATTACTCACACATTACAAGTACCGTAGACACATTCATGAACTAATCTTGTTCAGCTCAAGCTCATCAGGGTTTGCAGTGCAGAGTGATTGAGGCAGAACTAATGATACTGTAATGGTGTTCCAGGTGAAAACATGACACCGTACTTGGCACGCTCGATTTGAAGGCCCAACATAGCAACAAGTTGTAAGCACGAGTGGCAGTACAGACAGACAGATGCATGCTCTAAGGGGATACGGTATAGCGCCTGGAACTGCACTACAATTGGCTGTAACAAACTACCTAGAAGGCCAGGGGCCAGGGATGAACATGGCACAAGGCCACAGGTATGCACCCGCTGCCCTGCAAGTAGAGAACAGCTGACCAGGAGAGTCTGTGCAGGTAGGGGACAGTGCAGTGCAGTGTAGTGTACTATGGCAGTGGTGGCCCATTCATGCGGTGCCCCATACATGTTGTACGGTAGCTTGCTACGGTACGTCCGAGCATACTTCACCACACATTCTAGACTTGTTTTGTAACCTCTCTTATTGGATTGACCCCCCCCCCTCCCCCCTCCCCCTCTCCCCCACCACAGACCCTTCCTTTGCCCCCTTTCCCCTCGCCTCCGCACCTCCTCACTTCCTCGTGCTTTTTGGCTTATACGGAGTGCAGGACGAGCCAGCCCCTGCTGCTGCTGCTGTAACATACTGCATAACAATGACCTGTGCAATCACACCATACACCAGCTTCCCCACCTCCACCCCCCTTCACGCCCCCTCACCCCCCCTCACCCCCTCTCACCCCCCCTCATTCCCAACCATCCCTCTCCACCCCTCTTCCCCTGCCTCTCCTTCAGGGAATGGGTCCAAGCGAGAGAGCGAGCAGCGGGGAGGGAGCAGCGCCGAGAGTGGCGGGCGGGTGGGAGAGGCTGAGGCTCCCCACAGAGTGCGCAAGAAAATCCACCGCAGACGACCGGTAGCGGTCGGGCAGGTCGGCGGGTGAGGTGCGGCCGCTGGCCAGCAGCATGTGCTGCAAGCTGGTGATGAGTGCTGTGTCCGCCACTAGGTCCTCTAACCGCACATGCACGCCTGCACGGTGGGCACAGGGCGGGCGTGAGAGGGGTGGAGGGATGGAAAAGAAAGGAGGGTCAGTGCAGTGGAGAGGTTGGGCATGCTTTGTGTGTGGTGCGCACAGCATGTGGAAACGTGGGCTGCTTGCAGCGAAACGAATGGAGTGGATTTTGTGTGGCAAGCATGAGCAGGTAAGGGCAAACACAGCAATATGCCACTGAGGGATGCAGGCTGAGTCAATAGCAAAGAGAGGGAGGGAGCAGGCAAGGGTGGAAGGAGCATCTCACGGAATCGCCAGTAGTGGCGAGGGTTGGTGGGGTCGTTGATGGTCTCGTCGTTTGCTGGCCGCGTCAAGTACTCCTCCCTCAATGCCATCAGGTCCTGATAACCCCCATGAACATGCACACAGAGTGGTGGTATAGGATTAAAGATGGAGCAGCAGGGTTGCACAGCGAACGCATCGGGAAGGGCATGGCATGGGCAAGTGCAGAATACAGGCACAGTGCATGGGTGAGTACATGGATGGATGCAGTGTTGCTAAAAGAAGAAGGGGTAGCTGCAGGGCTAGCAAGGAGCAAGCAGCACACAAAAAGCAGCACACAACCAGCAGCAAGCAGCAGAGAGCAGCGCACCTGCAGGGGAAAAATGGCCCACACGCTGGGAGCATCACAGTGTTGCTGGATGATTGCCCTCGCCACGTCCGGTGTACACCTGCAGCCAGGGTCCATGGGGAAGGGGGAGGGCGTGCACACATGGGATGTCAGCACGGCGGGGAGGGGAGGCAGAGGGGTGTCGGAGAGGTGGAATTGGTGCGTGGCAGGTGGTGGAATCTGGAGAGAAATGAGCGATAGACAAGTGTGTGACAAAAGAAGGACCAGGCACTGCAGAATGTAATGCCTTTTGCACACAATGGGAGGGAAATAAAATGCGTTGAATCGAACATATATAGAATGCAAAAGAGGGATGCAGTGGTGGGGGCAGCGGAGGGAGCACCGGTCGGGGGCGGGAGAGCTGAAGCCGAGCACGGAGCGGAAGAACTTGTGACGCCTCTCAGGCTCCTCCTCCCACCATGCACGCAGCGTTGACGTGTCGTGACACGACGGCGCACACACCTGGGGGCAACGGGCGAGGCACGGAGAAAAGGAATTACAGAGAGGAAACGATTGCGTTGGTATGCTGCTCCTCGTGCTTTGTACGGAAAGGACCAACTGATAAAAAAAAATGTGCAACAACCAACAATATTCCCTTAAACAGACATTGTGTCTGTTCTAAACAATCCCTTCAGTGCAGACCATAAAGCAGGTGGCAGGCATAAGCCCCCAAAGAGCCCCCACGCACCGTCATGTAGTCGTATTCTGCAGGGTTGCCAAAGTCCTGGCCTATCTTGGTGGCCATGCGCTGAATGCGCAGCCCCAGTAGCCCCAACTCCGCCAACACCTGCCAGAGGGGAGTATGTATGACCCATGGATGGGGAAGGATGGTAGGGAGGGGGATGGGAGGGATTACTACAACGAATGGCAGCGAATACCGCACCAAAGGGCAGAGCAGTGTGAGGGAAACGGGTGCAGGTGGTGTAATGACGAGCAAGCACGGGCAGACAGCACAGCAGCGAACCAAATGGCAAAGAGAGAGCACGAGGCATAACGCCACCACTACGCCACAGCACGGCACGTACGGGCGGCACGCAGGCAGGCACGAGCCCCAGGTCCTCCCCGCAGGCGAGCATGTCGGAGGCGTTCATGAGCACGGGCAGCGTCTTGAGCGCGTTGCTGCGCCACAGACTCTCCTGCCGCGAGTAGTAGTAGTCCAGATACAGCCGCTTGATCACCGCCTTGCTGTGGGGGACATGGGAAGGGGAGGAGGTGGGAGCGGGGAGGAAAGAGGCCTTTGAGTCAATTTATAAGTCAACTTGCTGCACCACGGGCTCTCCTGCCGCGAGTAGTAGTAGTCCAGACACAGCCTCTTGATCACCGCCTTGCTGCGCGCCGCATGGAGGAAGGGGGAAATAGGAGGAGCGGATGATGGGGGCCGGGGAATGGATGGGACAGGGGAGGAGAGGTGGGGGAGGAGAGGTGGGGGAGCAGACAGAAGGGGAGGTGAATGTGGGCGTGAGGGAGGCGGTGAGGTGGCGAATGGGAGCAGAGGGTGGTTACCTGGGACTTGTTGCCTAGAGCTAAACAAAGTGGTGCAGTGAGAAGGTAGCAGGTGGGACGCTCTGCTGCTCACAGCAACAACGAGAAGCCTGGATGTCAACCCCAACACGGAAGATGCATACACATAGCATCATAACCACACATAGAGCATCACACAGACAAACCATAACCCGTCTCCTATCTCCCCTCCACCCTTGCCATGCTCCACTCCACTCCTCCTTCCCCCCGACCTGCATTTCCCTTTGCACCCCCCTCAACCTCCTGCAACCCCCTGCAACCCCTGTGCACCCCTCTGCACGCACGTGTGTTCATCGAGCTCCATGAAGCTGGCGGTCTTCTCACAGTCAAAGCGCGGGTAGAACTTGCGCGGGTCGTCCTGCGTGCGGATCAACACCACACTCTGCCCAGCCCAGACATGCGAGTAGGGAGGGGGAAAAGAGACGGGGAGGTTTTGGAGGTTGAGAGAAGAGCGGAGGCCAGAGCAGATGGATGAGAGAGGGGGCAGGCGGGGGAAGGAAGGCCGTGGCGGGGAAGGCCTGAGAAGCAGCAGTCGCAGATGCACTGTGGAACAGATTGGCATGAACACATGAAGAAGGGAGATGAAGAGAGCACACAGAGGAGGCGGAGGAGGAGTAGGAGGAGGGAGGGGCAGCACCTGGAAGAGCGAGAGCAGGCCTTTGCGCGTCTCCTTGGCCTCCTCCTCGAGCCACTCTGGCGACCCCTCTCTGGGTTGCACTGCTGCCACAATCTTCTTCTCCGTGTCATACTCCTTCTTGAACTGCCAGGAGAAAGGTTCAAAGGTTCACGTGTTGTGTGCAGTGTGCAGTGTGTGGGGTGCCAAGTAGCACAAGAACAATTCGCAGGCTTAAGAATCACTCTAGTAAGCAACCATCGCGTGAAAACGGTGCATTGAACGCGCCGGCAACAATATGCTGAGAGCTGGATGATGCACGCTCGCGCAACGATACGCTAGATCCTGTACACTTTTGGCAAACTTAAACACCATATTTTGAATGCTGTATTCTGCATGCTTGAACTACGGTGAGGCACATTACCCTGTAGCAGAGGTGCTGGTACTCCTCAAAGAACTTAGAAGCAATCTCTGCCCACCGTTGGCCAAACTTCTCCTGATGCACATGTCCACACAGATGGACACACATACGTGCATGCACACATGTGCACACACGCACATTCACATATGCACACGCACATTCACATATACACACAGAACCTAAAGAATCAGTAACCTTTCTAAAAAAGGGTGAGAGCAAGGCAGTGAAAAATGCACAATAAAACAAATGGAGGAACGGTGTACAAGTAGCAACAAAGAACAACGAGAGCAGAGGGGCAAGGCGGGGCGAGGAGAGCGCACCTGCAGCAGGTGGCAGCGCACGTAGGGGTCGCAGAGGCGGTTGAAATCCCACACGCCCTCCTTCTCCATCTCCTCCTGCCACGCCCACAGCAACAGGCGGCATGCAGCACAGCACAGAAGGGAGCACAGTCATGAGGCACACAGAACAAAGCACAGAAGCACAGAGCAGTGGACCGCAACACAGGAACACGCGCAGCTTCTTCATACTCCTCTACCATGCTTTTGATTGATGCAACAGGGTGGTGCAACGAGCAAGTTGAGCCAGAAATGGCAGTGCACAGCGCAACAACCAACCGCATTCTTTTGTATCACTAGACCACGATGGCAAGAGGGGAAAGGCGAGGCAGGGACGAGTGGTTTACCGCGGAGATGGGGATGGAGGGGCGGAAGTGGCCGAGGATGCCGCAGACGGCATGGTCGGGGAGCTCCCAGATGCGGAAGAAGCCCAGGATGTGGTCTATGCGGTAGGCGCTGAAGTACTTAGCCATCTGCCATGGGGACAGTAATGGGGACACGGCAGGCAGTGATTGCAATGCAACAAAGGGGACAGCCACAATCTGTGAACCCAGGGAAAACGAGGAGAGAGGCACACATAGCACGGCACAGCACCAGGCTCTCACCATTCGCCCCTGCCACTATCCCCAGGCGCCCCACTCAACCCTCTCACCTCCCCCCACCCCTCCCCTCAACCCACGCACACGCCCCTCATCCCACACACCTGTGTGAGTCGCGCGCGCCACCAGGCGTAGTTATCCCGGCCCATGGCCTCCCAGTTGTACGTGGGGAAGCCCCAGTTCTGCCCCTCGGACGAGAACGCATCGGGCGGGGCGCCGGTGGACGTGTCCATGTGGAAGAGCGAGCGGAAGCGCCACGTGTCCACGCTGTTGCGGTCGACGCCGATGGGCAGGTCGCCCTTGAGCACCACGTGCCGCTCGTGCGCGTATGATGCCGCATCCAGGAGCTGGGGGTGTAGGGGCGGTAGGGGGGGAAGGATATAGGAAGGACTTTTGAGGCGCATCAAAAGAAGCGCTGTTGCGGTCGACGCCAATGGGCAGGTCGCCCTTGAGCACCACGTGCCGCTCGTGCGCGTATGATGCCGCGTCCAGGAGCTGCGGGTGTAGGGGCGGTACGGGGGATGGAGATAGGATGGAGATAAGATGGGGATAAGATGGGGATGGGACATGAAGATGGGGGTGGTGATGGGGAGATCGCCCTTGAGCACCACGTGGCGCTCGTGCGCGTATGATGCCGCGTCCAGGAGCTGGGGATATGGGGGCGGTAGGGGGGGATGGAGATGCGATGAGGATGGAGATGAAATAGAGATGGAGGTGGCGATGGCGTTGGTGATGGAGTAGAGCAGCAGTGGTGGGCAGAGAGGTGCAGCACACTGCACGCGGCATGTGCAGGGTATGCTGCAGAACAGACCATACTGTCATGCATCCTTCAGCAACAGCAATAGAAGACCACTCTGTTTTGAGCACCACCATAGAGCTTGGTGCGCTTTGAATTTGAAAAGGCGTACATACCTGCACATGCAGGTGGTACTGCACGTAGTATGTGAAGGCGATTGTGGCGTAATAGTCTGTTCCCGGCGCCACTATGCGATCCACCTACCATGCACCACCCATGCATGCACAATGGGCAGTGGGCACGTATGGGAGAGAGAGACGCGCACATGGGGGCTTGGAGCATGTGATGAGATAGTGGAGAGCATGGTCCCTTGTGGTGTGAGGCGATGCTAGCAGAGAACGTGCACATCAGTGTGGAGCATGGAGTGGAATGGATGGAGTATAGTGCAACAGGAACAGCCGACAAGCCGAGCATCCCAAGGGGTACAAGGCAAGTGTGGCGAGGCAATGATGGCGCAGAGCAGAGCATAACCACAGGCACACAGCGCGCACCTGCTCCTGCGAGTAGTTGGCGAGTGTGCCCCACTGTGTGTGGTCCGCCGTGCCAAAGAGCTTCTTCAGGAACACAAACGCTGCGTACGGCTTCAGCCAGTCCTGCACACACACACACACACACACACACACACACACACACACACACACACACACACACACACACACACACACACACACACCCGGACAGAAAATCAGGGTTTCGGGTTTAGCACAGAAACTCGGGCCAAGAACGTGAAGGGGCCATGCAGTGCAATGGCATGCACGTACCCGCCTGCCCCTCTCCCATCCAAACACCAACCTCGCCTGCTGTCGCCACATTCTTTTCCGTGTCCCTCGAAGCGTTATTCTCCTCCTTCATTTCCCCTCCCACCCCTTCCCACCTGCCCCTCCACCACGAACCCCTCCTCCTCTACCGCTCTACACCACCCTCCACCGCTCCACGCACCTGGTTCTCGTGGAAGTAGTCCTTGAAGGGCTGCGAGGCGAGCAGGCGGTCGCCGTCCCACTGGAAGACGGCGCGAGCGATGCGCAGCTTGGCCTTCATGGTCGCCTCGTAGTCCACTGCTTCCTTGTCCAGCGATGCCCTCGCACTCTCTATCTCCGCCTGTGATGGGGGGTGGTGCACATGTTTTGAGAGTCGACTCAATGCATTGGAAAACAGCACGTGCAATGCGCAGCTTGGCCTTCATGGTCGCCTCGTAGTCCACTGCCTCCTTGTCCAACGATGCCCTCGCACTCTCTATCTCCGCCTGTTGGGGACGCACGTATAGGCACACACACACGCACACATGCAGTCAAACAGAGGCAGAAGCACGCGCACACATACAGATATGCACACAGGCATGCACACAGACTCATATGGCGGCTGACAGGAGGGAAACGGGAGAGTGTGCAGAGCATAACCCCATGTAACATTCTCCATGGCAGCAGCAAGGGACGCACCTGGATTTGCGCGGGCAGGTTGGGGGCGAGGGCTTGAAGTCGCAGGTAGAGCGGATGCAGGGCGAACACCGAAAGCGAACTGCAGCGGCCGTGCACGCCGGCATTGGCATCAGCATAGACGTGGACGTGGCATAGGGGCAGGGGTGGGAATGGGCGTGGGATGTCAAGGGAGGAGAGCAGTGGAGGGAGAAGTAGGTTGGGTGGGAAGGGAGAATAAGCAGAAGATTTCAAGGCCGGAGGAGAGAGAAACGGGAAGAAGCAAGTGAGACAAATGTGAGCAGGAAGCAGAAGAGAGGTTAGGGAAAGAGAAGGAAGAGAGCAAGGGCAGGAAGAAAAGGGGCGTGGGGGGAAGGATGAGACAAGGGACTGACCTGTACGGGTAGGAGTCCCACCACATGTCATTGACAGAGGTGTCATTGACAGGCAGCAGCTGCACGAGGCGCAGGCCTGCACTGTGTGCAAAGTCCACGAGCAGACGCAGGTCCGCAAACTCGCCCACGCCCACACTCTCCTTGGACCGCAGGGAGAACACCGGGATCGCCACCCCTGCTCCCCGCCATGGGTTCGCCTGAATGCGAGGGTGTGGGGGGAGAGAGCGGAGGGGTGGAGTGGAGGTGCGGGTGGGGCGGGTGTGGCGTGAGGGGGTGGAATTGGGGGTGGGAGTGGGAATGGGGAGTGGGGAGTGGGAATGGGAGTGGAAGTGTGAGCGAGTGGGAGTGGGGGTGGGGGTGTGAAGAGGCTGAGAAGATAGGATAAAGCAGTGGCGTGCATGGCAGGCCACTGCTTTCATAAAATGTGGAAGGGCGGAGGTACGGAGACGAGCAGTGCAGCAGCACAGATTTGTTATCATGTGAGGGAGGAAAGGAGAGAGGGGGAGAGTGAAAGTGTGGTGTGAAGGCAACGCACTCTGAAGTGGCCGTCGGAGACAAAGATCATGATGGATGGCTTGCGCGCTGATGTGTCTAGCCCCAGCTCTATGTCACTGCCGTACTCCGATGTCACTGACCCGTCCGCATCCCGCAGACAATACTTGTATGTGTTGTTGCGATGCCCAGGGGAAAGGACGGCAGGGGGACGAGAGAGGGGGGCCGGACAGGCGCAGGACGGAAGGAGAGGAAAGGAGAGAAGAGGAGAGGAGAGTAGGGAAGAGGAGAGAAGGGGAGAAAGGAGCAGAGAGGAGTGCAGGAGAAAGAGAAGAGAGGAGGGCAGATGCGAGGAGAATAGAGGGGAGACGAGGAAAAAGGGGGAGGAGAGGGGAGGGCGGCAAGAGGAGGACAAGAAAAGACGAGAAACCGGCGGCCAACAAGAAAGAGCAACAACGGAGGGCGAGCAGTTAAGGAGAACTGTAGGTGTGGAGGGTACGTGAGCAAGGAGAAGAGTTGATGCAGAAAAAGGCATGAGCTGGCGCTTGTGAAGGAAAAGGAATGGCACGAGACATGGCGAGACGGAAGGATGGAGAGCGGCACACGCGTGGTTGGGAGATGCAAGGAGGGGGGGTGGGTGAACCGGTGAAGGTATAAGGATGGATGGGAGAGAGGCGTAGGGGCGTGGAGAGGATATCGAATGGGGAACTCGTGACGTGGTAGCGAGAGGTCGACCTCCCAGAGAGTGCCGTGTGTGCGCGTCATTGGCACACAGCCCCCCGCCTCCCACGCGCCCAACCGCGGCGCACTGCCCGTCACACACACCTGCGGTGGCCGGAAGAAAGATAGCGGGCGGCAGAAAGGCAGAGCAATGGTGGGGCGGCAGGGAGATGATGGGCGGCATCCATGTTGAACAGGAACTCACACATGCATCTCTAACAACAGCTATGCATGCTTGTGTGTGCAGCTGGCAGCAAAGTACATGAGCAACTGCTGACCGGGCAACAGGGCACACTTGCTCTCGTGTGTACGCCATTCCATCCACCCGCATGTAGGAGGAGAACCAGAGGGCAGGGTAGGCCAAACCCCACCAGGCAGCAGCGTGCGAACACCAGGTACATGTGAGGAAGGAAAACATGCCCTTAGGGCAGGAAAACGCAGTGACAGCACATGCTATAGAGGACGCGGATAGGGAACCGCACCTTCTGGCCTTTGTCTAGGCGCGAGCAGTTCACTCTGAATCTGAGAACAATGTCATCTGCAGGCAAGAGGGCAGGTGGGCAGCGGACACAGTGAGAGCTTATTGGAAGAGGAATCAGCACGCGCGCTGGCCCATTGTGTTGGTTCCTCCACATTCAGAATCCTTCCAGACCCTTCCTTTGTAATGTTGACAACCCATCAGCACCCATTCCCAACCATCAGCTCCCTGACAGTTTGACGTACATGCATGCACAAGAACGGCCACCACACCACCCACATGGTGAGGCAACCTGCATGAATTCGCTGAACAGCAGCACATCCTCTTCTCTAACCATGTGGGTGCAAGGTTAGAGAAGTGGATGTGCTGTGCAGCACCCCTGCCTTTACCCCACCCCTTGCACCCGACCCAAGACTCCCTCCCCTGCACCCGTCTCCACCTTCCCATGCATTGTCCTCCACTCCCCCCAGCGCAGCATACCTTTGGACTCGAAGAGCTCTGGCGGCAGCGGCGGCAGCGCAGTGGGCGCGTCCTCGCCGTCATCATCAGACTGAGCGGACTTGCCAAAGATCACCTTGCGGAACGCGTTGCGCGATAGCAGCGTCTCGGGGGACGACCCGTCCTGGTAGCAAGCACACACACACGAAAGCGGGGCGCGAATGGACGCAAACCAACACTCACACGCAGGCGCACACGAACGCACACACCCACGGGAATGAGCCAAGCCAATGCATGGGAAAGGACATGAGCAATGCATGGATGGGACAGAGGGATGGGGGGCTAAGACACCGAACGCCGAGTGTGAGTGTGAGTGACCGTCGTTCGGCGTGGAAAAAACATCAATATCCCCACACCCACCCAGGACCGCCGTTCAAGTTCAGTCACAATAGAGGCTGGCTGACAGGTTCGAGCAGAGAGAGCAAGCAAAGCAAGCACACAAAGCAAGCACGCATAGCAAGCACTTAAAGGGTACAGGAGAATGCCTCCTTCATGTGATGGCCTTACTGCAGCTCCATCCATGCAGCAGACCATTACCTGGTTCCGTGTCTACTTGCTGCTGCCAGTCAGCCCTGATGGGCAAACGCACGCATCCGTTCAACCCATGGTAGCATCCCTCCCTCATGCACCAATCAGCACCGAGGTTTATGCCCCTCCAAGCTCCCATCTCTGTCTCCCACCGCTGCCACGCCCCCACCTGCCTATCTACTTGGTTCAGGGTCACTCGTCATACTAAGACTTCGTTCTTCATGCTCTTAGGGTATCATACGGAGCCCTGTCATTTCTTTGGGTCCTTAGCCACTAATCCAACGTGCAATTCCCCTCCTCTCCCCTCTTTGGGTGGGTGAAAGGGACAGGGAGAAAGACCCACTGCCAGCGCACCTGCCACGTGTCAAGCACGTCCACCATGGCGCCATCTGGCAGGCCGTCGGGCAGAATGAGGCGGCGCGTGTCGCCCGACTCCCACTTGATGACGTTGAGTTTCTCGTCCACTAACGCGTATTTGTAGTCCAACTCGAACTTGTCCGGCACCGATATCAGCGCCTGGAGACGCGCGCGGGGGGGAATCAGGGAAGAGGGGGAGGCGGAAAAGGGGAGACGGAAAGGGGAATGGGGGAGGGGGGGGGGAAGGGAGGGAAAGGGGAGGGAGGAAAGGGTGGGGGGAAGTTTGGGGGAATGTGAAGGGGCGTAAGGGAATGCTGCGCGCGTACGGGGTGGGGGAGCCGGCATGGGAGGGTGAGCGACGTAGGCATGGGAGGGTGAGCGAGGAATATCGAGGGGAAGCGGGTGAAGGACGATGGAGAGCGGGCGCAAGCGAGTGACAGGAAGGCAAAGCGGGGCACGGGTAATGACGAGTGCCAGTCAGTACGGTTCGTTTGACTGTACGGCCTATTCAGCATGAATCGCCGCTCTTGAGGCTCCTACATGTAGAACGTTACGACGCGGGAGCTACTCTAGCGTTGGCTGAAAACTACGCTAGCGTTGCCCGAAAGCTACTCTAGCGCGGGTCGCAAATAAGCAGCACGCGGTAACGAGCGGGCGAGAGGCACAGAATGAAGCGACATTTGAGCCGACTCAAAAGGCACTCTCACGAGTCATGGCGTCGCCAAGGCCGCGCCCTTACTAAGGGAATTCCACGGACTCAATCGCAAAGCCAAACTTTACATAAGAAAGCTTCTGGTTTCTGAACCCTGAGCCCTAAACTGCGTTACTGAAGCCAACGCGGCCTGGCAGCTGTCCGACATAAACCTTGAACCCTCGGTGGCGTATCTTCCCTGACGAGGAAACGAAGGGAACCCCGGACAGACGGTCATACGCGCTCTTGAGTCGACCGCGGGATGGATCTAAATCGAGTACCTGCCAGACGAGGAACTCGCCCTCATGATGCGGCGTCATCCACACGCCCTGCTTGATGTTCCACTTCCCCAGAAGCAGATCCGAGCCGCTTAGCATGAGATTCTGGCCCCATTGTGTGTAGTAAGAGATTTTGAATCGCAGGTTGATGCGGTTGAATCTCTTAAAAGGCGAGTACCGGTAGGACGCTGGAGGTGCGGAGGAGGAAGGCGAGGTATACGACGACGCGTAAGGCGCGGTAGAGAAATACGGCGACGCGGTTGTGTTGGTAGAGGTCGCGACGCCAGATGCGGGGGAGAGCACGGTTGATATAGGGACTGTGCCTCGACCAGGAGCGGAACCAGTATTTATGTAAGACGCGGAGGCCGATGAGGAACCAGAGGAAGAGGAAGAGGACGAGGAGGAGGGGGGAGGGAAGGCAGAATAAATGGGGTCCGCCATGGCGGATCCTCACCGCGTTCCGCTTAAACTTGCTATTCGCCGTCAGCCGTGGTTTAAGCTACTGAAGAGATTCGGAAAAGGAGGAGCGAAAAAGGCATGCGCGCGTGGCGCGCGAGCGAAACAATAACTGCGAATGCTGGCGACGCACTTTCGTAAAGACTTGTCTACATAAAGTCGCAGCAGTATCGTCAACGGTTACACAGCGAAGCGCGACTAGCGCTTGCGCTAGATCACCCAAGGATGCTGCTAAAGGCGGAGAATCCGGCAAAAATGAAACACATACGAGCCCGCACGGCCCGCGTCTACCTCCGCAGGCGCAACACTATGCGCTGCAGCCCAGATCGCACTAGGCACTATTTACTCCCTAGATCTTCTGTGTGGACTATCTGATGATCTGCCCTCTCTCTCGCTGCTGTCGCCTGACTGACGCGTCACGTGTGGGTGATCATTCCTCGCCTGTGCCCTCCTGGCCAATCCTGCGAGCCTGCTGCCCTGGCTGCGGCCAACAGGGCAGGAGAAGCCTTGGAAACGTCGAGACGAGATCGGAGCTCGAGGGGGTGCGAGTGGACGGTAGACGTCAACGGAAAAGGGTAATTTTGCCGTTGTAGCGTCAAACCCAATCCACCTCGGATGTGCGACTTGCTCAAGGATCAGTACAGTTGTAGCTCGATGCAGTATACCCACGCTTCATGATCTACACTGTCGTCTACTTGTAAAAAAAAAATCATTTTCCTTACCCCGCATCCCTTCTCAGCGCGTACATGACTATTCTCGCCACACTGTGCACCATTACCATTCGCGACACTAGCTTCGACCACATTCCTGCCACTTCCCACTGCGCCCGTCGCAACCCGACCACACGGCTCGGCTGGTAACCCGCGCCCCAGGCCTTCGCTTCGACAATTCCCAACCTCAGTTCCAACCTCAGTCGCAGGCCCGTCGCGCACCTCCCACCAGGGCCCTCGCTAGGTTTTGGGCCTGTCTGAGAGTATAACTAAAAAAAAAACAAGAGGCGACTAAATCGTCTTAGGGTTGCGAAGCATTTTGCTTTACTACAATCATCATTTTTTAGTTTGAAATGAAAGTGAGTGTACTTCGAGCTATTTGAAATGTGTTCGATTGCCCACCCTGATCTCAACCGACTAAGCTAAAATCGCTGTCTCGATTTGTCAGTTTTTTTTTTTTTTTTTGAAACCTTTTGACGCGACGAACTCAGCACTAGGGTTTGTGTCGTGTTTTTTCTCTCCCTTTCCTCTCGCCGCTGCAGCTAGCTTACTGCCACTAGTCACTCTGCTCCTACCTACCACACAAAGGTGAGGAGAACCTCAACGTTAGCTATCAACTAGTTTAGATATTATTCTTTAATTTAACGTTTCTTAATCTCGTATCCTTGACCGTTCTAAAGCTAGATCCATTTTTAATGATTGATGTCATTTCGACTAAGCAACTAGTTTGTTCTTAACTAGTGCGTGCTTCTCACTTCTTGCTACCGTATCAACGTTTTCGCCTTGTCTTAATCTCTAAAAACTATGCTCTTCACATTTCCGTCGCCATTACTCTTCACATTTCATTCTCAATGCATTCAATGTAAACAGATTTGCTCATTCCTTTCTTTCTTAGGCGTCCTCCTTGAGTTTGCTTCCTGACTATACGCCATCTACTCGTTGCTAGGTGAGTTGTCCATTTTTTCCAATTCTTCCTTCTTTACTTTCCTGGAAGACTTCTCTTTTTCCTCATTCGTTTTTGTATCTTACATTTCATTCCGCTCCCTTTCATTTCTCTCTGTTTGTTGTATTCGTGCTTCGGTTTAGTGTCTATTCTTGCATTGATATATTGTGTTCCTCTTCCGTTCGTTTTGCAGTTTTCATTCATTTTTTTCTGTTTGCTTTGCCTTAGGGTTTGATCATCACTTTTTTCTCTCTCCCTTCCTCTTGCTAGTTGAGCTTACAATGCCCCGCTGATTACGCTCCACCTACCACATCAAGGTAAGATCAATGCTAACTTATTAACTAGAACTATGTTAGATGAGTAGGATCTAGACTAACATTTCTTATTCTCGTTTTCTAGTCGTTTTTAGGTGATGCAAGTTTTAAAGATTTTAGCCTTTTCATGTTTTCAAGGTTCATAAGCCTTTCGCTCGTTCCCTTTCATTTTAGTGGAGAAAAACTTTTAGCATTTTGAATATGAGGTATCTTCACCCTCTCTGCATTTTTATTCCTCTCCCCTTCTTTCGATGATCATTCTTCTTTCCTTTGTTCTGTACTTTTCCATTCTTACCTACGTGTAGCTCTTTGGACTTTTCTTCTTACTTTTTTTCTCTTTCTTCTTTTCTGTTTACTCCAATTCCCTGCTATTTGTGTTCAGAAAGCCAGCTTGTGATTTTTATTTTTCAAAGTCGCCATCTATATCCCCTCAACTTCTATTCCCCATTTCCTCCCTTTCGTTTCCCTATTTGTTGTTAACTGTCACGCATTTTATCATGTGCATGTGCTGTCAGAATCTAGCAGCAGGAATGGATGAACTAGCAGCATGCAGGAGTACAAGTAGTAAACCCTAATTGGGCTGTACCCCATATGGGCTACCCCACTACAGCCTAGACAATATGCAGCATATATGTTTGACACACCCCCATAGGCAAAGTGGGGGAGAACAAGGGGTCAAACGACCAGTCAAGAGAAGCAAAGCAAGCTCAGGGTGGATCTCAACGTCACCACACATTCTGAGCACAAGCAAAGGGCCACAAGGCCAGTCCACATGCAGAGATATATATGCAACAATAACAGTACAGTGATGACTACCTAGCAAGAGCAGGCATGCATGTATATATATAGATCACAGTACAAGCAGAGACTACAGCAAGTGTGGAAACGTAGGCACAAGGCCTAACAGGGTACAAAAGCGCTGATGATCACCAGACGGAAGTGCCTTGGTGAATATATCAGCAGTGTTGGCCCGAGTGGCCACGTGACGAAGACGAAGCTGGCCTCGCTGCTGCAACTCTCGAGCCAGGAAGTAACGCAGAGCAATGTGCTTCGTTCTGTGCTCCAGTCTGTGCTCCTCACACAAGGCAATGGCGGCCTTGTTGTCGACGTACAGCACTGGAGGAGAACGAGGCTGCTCTCCCAAGTCAGTCAGTAGGTAGGTGAGCCAGCGTAACTCCTGTGCAGCCATGGCTGTGGCGTAGATCTCAGCCTCACAACTGGAGCTGAGAACTGAAGACGAGCGTGTAGAACGCCACGAAACTGAACCAGAGCCAAGGCTGAAGGTGTAACCCTGTGACGACCGCTGAGTAGCCTGGTCGTCAACCCAAGAAGCGTCTGAGTGCCCAGTGAGGACAACTGGGCTCGTCCCTCCAAGCACTAGCCCCATGCCTGATGTGCTGCACAAGTAGCGCAGTACCCTCTTAGCAGCAGCCATGTGCTCAGGTCGGTGCCGACCAGGAGCCACGTAGCGAGCCAGAAGACCAAGAGGGTACGCGAGGTCAGGTCGAGTGCAAGTCATCAGGTACATGAGGCAGCCGACTAGCTCTGGGTAAGGACCACTCGGCTCTACGGACTCGTCCGAAGGTGGAGCTGAGAGCGTGTGACCTGTAGCCAGAGGAGTGGCCTGTGCTGAAGACCAGGTGAAGCCGAAGCGCTGAAGGACCTGCTGCACCATGTGTGACTGAGTCAAGGTGATGGTGCGGCGTGCTCTGTCCCGGGTGATCTGCAAGCCAAGGTAGCTGCGCAGCTCACCCAAGTCTGTGCACGTGTGTCTCTTCTGCAGCTCCGACTTCACGTGGGCGAGAGCCTCAGTGTCAGCAGTGGCAAAAACCAAGTCGTCGACGTACACGAGGATGTAGAACGGCGGCAGTGAAGTGTCGGTGCGCAGAAACAGCGACGGGTCAGCAGTAGAAGGCGCGAACCCAAGAGCCGCAAGCGTAGTCCTCAGTGTGTCGTGCCACTCACGTGGCGCCTGGCGGAGACCGTAGACCGGCCGCCGGAGGCTCCACTGGGTGCCAGGAGGGAACGACCCAGTGAAGCCCGGGGGGCGGCGCAGCCAGATCTCCTCGTGCAGGCTGCCCTGCAAGAAAGCTGTGCTGAAGTCAAGAGAGTGAAGCTCGTAGTCACGGTGAGCAGCAACATGCAGCAGCACCCGAAGAGTGGTCATCTTCGGGGTGGGGGAGAAGGTCTGGAAGAAGTCAACTCCCTCTCGCTGACTGAAGCCTCGAGCCACGTAACGCGCCTTGAAGACAGGCGGAGAACCCGGCGGCCGCTTCACCCTGAAAATCCACATGCCACTGACGATGTTCGCCCCAAGTGGGGGAACCTCGTCAACGTAGGTGCCTGTGGACTTCCAGGAAACCATCTCTGCGTCCATGGCTGCCTGCCACTGAGAGGAGTAGGGACCCTCTATCGCCTCTGCGTAAGAGCGCGGAGTCGGGATGTCTGGTGCATCCGGGTCTCCCTCAGGGGCAAGTAGCGAGGACACAAGATGAGGTAAAGCAGCAGCAAGACACTGGAACTCCTCCTGCCTGTCCTCAAGGACGTCCGTGCTAAGAGCACACTCACCCCCGACGAACGGAGGACAGACAGACTCAGACTCAGCAACAAGACTGGCGGCGTAGTCTAGACGACAGGCAGCAGCAAAGTCAACAAGCTCAGCGACCAAGGCAGACGCAGCAGTAGACTCAAACGACGGGTCAGTGACAACAGTGGCTAGGAGACGCGTGACAGTAGGGTGCTCAGTACGAAACCGGTCAGACTCAGGGTCCGGAACAGCAGGCAGAGAGGACGCAGGGGGAGACGGCAGAGGAACAGGCTGCGGAGCAGAGGAAGGACGACGGACAACAAGGTGTGCGCTGGGGACAGCCGGCTGACGCGCACGAGCGACACGACGAACGGTACGACCAGAACGAACAGGCGAGACAGGACGCGACGCAGGCTCACGACGCGTAGCAGGACTGCCTGTCTGCTCAGTGTAAGGAGAGGGAGCAGGTAGCGGTGAGCCAGTCTGTAACGGAAGACCAGTAGACGACGGGAGAGTAACAACCTGACGAAGAGCAGAGTCAGGCGGCGGCAGAGACGACGGAGACGGCGGAGCGAAGAACAGTCGTGTCGGCGCAGCTGCACCAGTACCGGCAGCTCCAGCAGCTCCAGTGCCTCCAGCAGCTCCAGTACCTCCAGCAGCTCCCGTACCTCCAGCAGCTCCAGAAGCTCCAGTCCCAGAGCCGACACCCCCAGTCCCAGGGTCTCCAACCTCTGTGTCTCCAGCAGCAGCACCCCCAGACCCAGCACCTCCAGTCCCAGGGTCTCCAGCCTCAGTGTCTCCAGCAGCAGCACCCCCAGAACCAGCACCTCCAGTCCCAGGGTCTCCAGCCTCAGTGTCTCCAGCACGAGCACCTCCAGAACCAGCGACTCCAGCACCTCCAGTAGACAAAGGACCAGCACCACTCCTAGCTCCAGCAGCGCGACGCTGACGGCGACCGTACCAGTCCTGCAGCTGCTGTGGGGTGAGAGGCACACGTGGACGAAGGCGGCTACTCCAAGGAGACCGCGCAACAGCAGACTCAGAACCCTCAGCGCCCGCACCCCCAACGGCTCCAGAACCTCCGGTGTCAGTACCCTCAGCACCAGTACCTCCAGCGGCTCCAGAACCTCCAGCACGAGCACCCTCAGCAGCTCCAGAACCTCCAGCTCCAGCGCCACCAGTACTAGGCCCTCCAGCAGCTCCCGAACCTCCAGCGCCAGCACCCTCAGTAGCTCCAGAACCTCCAGCGTCAGTACCGCCAAGCTCAGCACCCCCAGACCCCTCACACTCAGGCTCAGCACCACCAGGCTCCACACCCTCAAGCTCCGCACCCTCAGGCTCAGCACCCCCAAGCTCAGCACCCCCAGGCTCCGCACCCCCAGGCTCAGCACCCCTAGAAGTAGCACCCCGAGAAGGACCACCCTCAGTAGGACCTGAGTCACCAGTGACCTCAACCGGCGCAGTCAAGGGAGGAGGGTCTACCTGAGAAACACCTGAAGGAGCAGGACCAGGAGTGGGGAGGGGGTCTACCTGGGGAGCACCTGGAGCGAGGAAGAGCGGCGGGGGGGGGAGCGGGGCAGTGCGGTAGGGGAAGAGACGGTAAAAGGGAACCGACTCGTCGAACGTGACGTCCTAAGACGCAAAGACACGGCGCGAGGTGGGGTGGTAAAACTGCCAACCAGGCGCGTCAGGGACAAAGCCAAGGAAGACACAGGGAACAGCGCGGGCGGAGAGCTTGTCCGCGGTGGTATCGCGGACAAAGGCACGAGCACCCCAGACCCGGAAACGCGACGCATCACCAACCTTCCCCGTCCACAACAGTGTGGGCGAGGTCTCCGGCAAGGAGACACGGGGCCAGAGGTTGAGCTGATGCGCGGCGTACCAGACCGCAAACGGCCACAGGAAATGGGGGGCAGCCGCATGGATCATGGAGGTACGAGCGACCTCCATGACTAAGCCAATGCGACGCTCAGCAACCCCATTCTGCTGTGGAGAGGCCGGAAGCGTGAACGACTGGGTGATGCCGTGCTCCGCACAGTAGGCTGCCAAGAGGTCAGATGAGAACTCACCACCTCTGTCAGAGTGCAGACGCAGGACATGAAAGTCCCGCCGGAAACGCTCGCGGAGCTGGAGACGAACAGCGCGGATCCAAGGGATCAAAACATCAGGGACGTCCCCCTTGCTGCGCAAGGGGAAGACCGTGGTGTAGCGCGTGTAGTCGTCGACGACCAGCAGGAAGTACCGCTCGTGGCCCTGTCCACGAACGCGGGCTGGGCCCCACACGTCCAGGTGGAGAGTCTGCAGGGGAGCCTCTGTGGGAGGGAACGAGGAGGAGTGAGGAGCGGCGCGCTGCCGCCCCTCGACGCAAGGAATGCAGGGCGGCGCAGGCGAGGGAGGGAGGGCTGGCAGAGACCTGGGAAGACCAGAGACCAGGGAGCGAGAGTGCATGCTATGCAGGCGAGGCAAGGAGGGGTGACCAAGACGGTGGTGCCACAGGAGAGTGTCGTGCGACAAAGCGCGACACTCGCAGGGGGCCGCCAGCTGACCAGACGTAGACGCAGACGCAGCTACCTGAGGGGACTCAGTGGTCAGTGTGTACAGACTCGAGCCAGGTGCACGGGTGAACGTGGCCAAGTGCCGGCCCGTCCTAGCACACGTACAGTGAGTCACTCGCTGACTCGCAGGAGTGAACTGGTCAACCTCCCGATCCTGGAGGTCAGCTCCACTCACCAAGTTCGTAGAGAACGAGGGGAGGTAAAGACCTGACAGCGAGCCGGACGGGACGGCCGGACACGGCAGAACCGTGGAGTAGTGGGCAAGGACTGGACCCCCGGAGGGGTCCGCCAGGGAGACTGGAACTGGCCGACTAAGCGGCGTGAGTGTGGTGCAGTCGCGAAAGAAGGAGCGAGAAGCTCCTGAGTCAAGGGTGAAGGTGTGCGGAACCGTAGTTGGCGTAGTACCAGAGAGAGCAGACTCACCAGCACCTGAAGCCACGGCCTCACCAGTACCTAGAGCAGTAGACGTACTAGCACCGAGAGCAGCAGCCTCACCAGCACCTAGAGCAGGAGACGCACTAGCACCTAGAGCAGCAGCCTCACCAGGGTCAGGCGGTACGCACAGATAACAGGCACGATCAGCACTAGTAGGCAATGCATACATGGCAGTGAGAATAGCATCATAGTCAAGCGCAAAGATATCTACCCTCTGTCCATGCAGCTCCAGCCAGGTGGGGAGCTCAGCCTCGTCGCCAAACACTGTGCGCCAGGCGTCGCTCAGACGGGCGAAGCAGCGGGACTGTGTGTGACCAAGCGTCCCACAAGGCTGACCAGTCCTAGCACCTGTGCGAATGACGTACGGGCAGCGAACTGTACGCGTAGACCTGCTACACTGAGCGTACCACTCCTGGAGCTGCCGGGGCGTAAGTGTCTCACGTGGACGCCCCTGCAGCTGCAGCTGGCCACTGCCAGACGCTCCCAACTGACCAGCTCCAGGGCGACCGGTACGACGGCTACTGCGACAACCCCAGCTAGTATACCACTCACTAAGCTGCTGGGGCGTCAGAGGCTCGCGTGAACGTCGCTGGAGCTGCATCTGGCCACCTGCCAGTAGCAGTAGCAGCAGCAGTAGCGCGGGCAAGGCAGGCGCGGCAGGCAGGCAGGCAAGCAGGCAGGCAGGCAGGCAGGCAGGCCGGCAGGCAGCCAGGCAGCCAGGCAGGCAGGCAGGCAGGCAGACAGGCAGGCAGGCAGGCAGGCAAGCAGACAGACAGGCAGGCAGGCAGGCAGGCAGGCCGGTAGGCAGGCAGGCAGGCAGGCAGGCAGGCGGGCAGGCAGGCAGGCCGGCAGGCAGCCAGGCAGCCAGGCCGGCAGGCAGGCAGGCAGACAGGCAGGCCGTCAGGCAGGCAGGCAGGCGCTCACCAAAGGCTGGGAGAGCAGGCGCTCACCGGGCGAGCAGGGCCGGCGCTCGACGGGCGGCGGCCGAGTAGGCGCACGACAGCGGCGGCGTCGGGGCCGCAAAACCGGCTGTAGAGGAGGGCGGAAGCAGCTGCAGGGCGGGGCCGCTTCAGCGGCAGTAGCAGGGTGGGGCCGCGTCAGCGGCAGGTCGGGGCCGTGGCAGCTGCAGGGCGGGGCCGCATCAGCGGCAGGTCGGGGCCGTGGTAGCTGCAGGGCGGGTCCGCATCAGCGGCAGGTCGTGGCCGAGGCAGAGGGCCGCGCGCGGCTCGGCGCGGGCTGCGCTGACAGCGCGCTGAGCTGCTGCAGGCCGCGCGCGGCCGCGCTAGGCAGTAGCGGGCCGCGCGCGGCTCGGCGCGGGCTGTTGCGGGCCGCGCGCGGGCCGCGCGAGGCAGTAGCAGGCCGCGCGCGGCTCGGCGCGGGCTGCTGCGGGCCGCGCGCGGGCCTCGCGAGGCCGTAGCAGGCCGCGCGCGGCTCGACGCGGGCTGCGTGGGCTCGGCGCGGGCTGCGCGCGGCTGCAGCGGGCTGTGCGCGGCTCGGCGCGGGCTGCGTGGGCTCTGTGCGGGCTGCGCGCGGCTGCAGCGGGCTGCGCGCGGCTCGGCGCGGGCTGCGCGGGCTCTGTGCGGGCTGCGCGCGGCTGCAGCGGGCTGCGCGGGCCTTACGGGCCTCTAGGGGCGGCGCGTGGGCCTTACGGGCCTCTAGGGGCAGCGCGCTGGCCTAGGGCAGCAGGAGGCAGCGCTAGGGCTGCTGGACGGCGCACATAGTGCAGCACGTCACAAGGCAAGGCAAGGCAGGCAGGTACGTGGGGTAGCGCGGTAACCGCAGCGGTAGGTGGGCCCGAAAAAAAAAACGGTCCTACGGACCTTAGTGCTCTGAAACCATGTCAGAATCTAGCAGCAGGAATGGATGAACTAGCAGCATGCAGGAGTACAAGTAGTAAACCCTAATTGGGCTGTACCCCATATGAGCTACCCCACTACAGCCTAGACAATATGCAGCATATATGTTTGACATGTGCATCATTCATGACATATCACATGCATTATATAGCATCATTCTATGCATTATGCATTGTATAGCATCATTTATGCATTACGCATGCATCTCTTTATCATTACACAACATCATCTAACAGTAACATATAATGCAAACAGTACAGCAAATCTACACTAAACAATTGCAAAAATATCATTTGGTTTAATGCACTATGAACAGTACCGTATTCAAAACTGCTCAACATGCATACAGTATGGGAAGGGTATTATTGTAGTTGACAAATTTTATTTTCGTGATTTTATAGAAAAAAATAAAAATGAAAATAAAATTTGGCAAAATCGATCGTAAAGGGTTGCTTCGCAACCCAAAAAACTTTTTTCTGACGCCAAGATAACCAACTTTCTGTTGTCTTACACTAAAGACGAAAAAGTCTACATAGTCTGATCCATCAGACGGAAATAAAACCCTAGTCTGAACCTATTACAAAGAAATTATTTCCTACTTGCACTAACTATCTATCAATATGTTAAGCAGTTAACATCCTAGACAACTAGCAACCTAGTCAGAGTCACTACCAGCGCTGTCGACGTCATCAGTCTCAGCCTAGCTTTCCTCAAAAGGGTCAGGAGCTTTTCCCCTATCCTTCCGACTGAGCCAGGGGTATTCTGCATCAAGCCTTGCAGCTTCTGCTGCTAGGGCTGCTTCTCGGGCTGCAGCTTCTGCTGCTGCCAATGTTGCGGCTGCTGCTGCTGCTGAGGCAGATCTCTTCTTCGCGCGCTTGCTTACTCTCTCCCAGGAAGCCATCAGCACATCCTTGGCAGGCCTGCGTTTCTTCGAGCTGTTAAACCACCTCAGTAACTCTGGCCACTCCATGTCATAGCTGAGAAGCGAGACGGTCATCAGCTCCCCGAGCTTCGCGTCACACAGATTCCCGCGGAGCCAGCTCTTGATCACATTCTGCCGTGAATAGCCGCGCTCGCACTCAACCGTGCTGAGCGGAAGAACAGCGTCGGCGATCCACAAGTGCACGAGATTCGGGTAGCAGGTGGCCCAGTCGGGAGAGGACAGCATGAGATTCAGGCTGTCCGCAAAGCCCACATCCTCCTGGTGTGTGGCCATGATCGTCGAGAACGTGACGATCTCCCGCTGTGCTCGCGCCCAGTTGATGCCTGTGGGGTGTGGGTCGCAATGGGAAGTGCAACAGAAATGAGTCAATATAACCAAGCATGTAACGCTTTAATATGGTCAAGTATCGATCACATAGGCATGAAATGAGCGAAACTGTTACGCACCGGGTAGGGTGTCAGGGTCTTCAGGCCTCTTCTTAAACATGTTGCGCAGTGACTGCAGCCACTGCCCAAGCTTCCTCTCTCAACCGATAACTGCTTGCCTTTGGGGTCCTCGAAGTCCTTAGCCGCAGGTTCGGGGGCCACGGGTCGCGCCTTCACAGACGGTGCCGGCTGAGTCGGACCGCCCGGACGCGCGAAGTTCAGCACACGTTGCTTGTACCGCCCCTTTGATGACCTGTCGGGCAAGACAGGGTTAGCCCTGAGAGCGGATTTGGTAGTGTCAGGTACTACACGGACGTTCTTATCGGCACCGCATGACGGCATGCAGGTAGATACTGTCGTAGTTGGTGTTGCGGTCAATGGCAGAGAGTTATCGCCATTTTCCGACGATGGCGCATTATCAATAGGCGAGGGTACCGCAGCAGATGTTGAAGCAATAGGTGGGGCGACAGGGGCGATCGGCTTGGCCCGCGTTAGAAAGTCTAACGCCGAAACCCCTGGCGCAGCAGTGGTGGGGTCGGCCATAGCCTAAACGAGATGGAAGAAATTGTGGTGAGGGAAACGGGCCATGCTCGGCTGGGTGAGAGGTGAGGTAGACGAGCTTCTCAAGCAGCTGTTTAACAAGCCTCGCTGAGCTGCATGAAACCCCCTCATCCAGCGGTGTGAATCAAAAGGCGATGCGTGAAGGGAGCCGGGGAAGGACAACCACCGTACAAGGTTACGCAACGTGTAGGACATGAAATTGCGCTGGCACAATGTGACAGCGCGTTGTCGTGGCTGTGGCTGGCGTCAGCGCCAACAGTCTCCTTGCAGCAAATGCCGCAGGTTCGTGACAGCGAGGCTGCTATAAGACACGCACATTAAATGCGCGTGCAGGTACTACAAGGCAGCAAGCAACCATACACTTGTACCTGTGGTCCGATGGTCCACTGGGCATATGGCCTAGTGGTGGCCTAGTGGTCCAATGGCCTAGTGGGCTTAATTGTCGGTTTCAGACGAAAGCGAACGCGACATATGTAAATCTAGACGAAGTATTCTACATGTTCTGGAAAATCATACGAACGTAAAGCATTTGTCTTGGGGTTCAGATGAAAAAAAAAAAAAAAAAAATCTTAGAACTCAGATGAATACAAAAAATCACGTATGAGAATCAGAAATTCAGACCTAATTGGTCTGATAACGAGGGCCCTGCCTCCCACTGTTCGTTACTGTTACCACTGTGGGACTTCACTATACAGTTCTTGCTGATGCCTTCGCTCACTGTACTGTTTTGCTTCAATTGTGCAATTCTCGCTTGCTCACTCGATTGCACTTGTAACACTACTCCAAAACAGATGACAACCAAAGAATCAAATTCACAAATAAAATACATGGTGAACAATACTGGTACCTTGTTTGTGCAAATAAGATCTACCCATGTTGATCCTCTTTAAGTAAAAGAAAATGGTACGCGAACATCGCGTTAAGTGTTAGTCACTCCATGCATCCTCGTCAGGCAGATGCCCTTGATTTATTTGTAGTGCAGAACTCCGCGATCTTGACTGCACGTGCGGTTAAACACGGAGATGCGCAAGTCACGAAGCAAGCCACAAGGAAAAGGGATAGAGCATGACGCAAGAGACACATGTCATGGTTCAGTGTTTTGACTTCATGGTTAAGGCTACAGCATGCATGTACCTTAGGTGCACATGAGAGGAAGGTACGGTATAACAAGGGAGTGACGTACATGGGGTGAGTGTGATTGAGGGTAGTGGTGTTGGTCTAGGAGAGGGGATGTCCAGGAAAGGAGCTGGCGGTCAGCACCGGAAGAAAATAACTGCTGAAAGCGGGAGAGAAGCAGAGAGAAGAGGAGCAGAAACAAGGTAACTGAGGAGCCAAGAAGGGAATACAGGAAGAAAAGAGTGCAAGGGAGATGGGAATGGGAATGCGTGGAGTGGAACGGGAGCAACAGGCGGAGGGACGTACAAGCTGTCATTTCGCAGCAGAGGTGAAACGACAGCAATATGTGAGACATTCAGAAAGAGACAGGGAGCGAGCGATGGACGCACAGGTGTGGCAGGGTGAGAGCAGCAGAGCAGCACATTGTCGAAGTGAGCATGCAGAGAGGCGAGGGACTCCCCTGTCCATGTGTGCAACACCTGCAGAGGCATGTGGGAAGGGGAGGAGGAGTCAGACATGCGTGTAGAACACCATACCCCTTGGCACATGCGTGGAAGTTTCATGTTTGCATTTGCGGCAGTGGTGGCGGCAGCGGGAGCAGCAGCAGTGGCGGTGACAGAAGCAGCAGCCTGTGCTTGCCTGGATGGCGGGCCCCTGAGGCAGGAACACCAGCGACCCGTCATGGGACATGCAGAACCGCACTGTGGCCTCTGACGCCAGCGCGCCACGTGGCGCTCTCTGATTCGCGTAGTGGATGAGCGTGTTGGCCCCGGCCTCCACGTCCCACAGTCGCAATCGCTGGTCTGAGCCTGTGCACGGAAGAGGAGGGAAGGAGAGGGGGAGAGGAAGGGGAGGGGACATGGGAAGGTTTGAGGTAGGAAAGTGTGGGGGCGTGTGAGGAAGACACGAGGGTGTGCACGCGCAGTGCGTGGTCAGCGAGCGTTGAGACGAACGGGTGCATTTTCCACAGCAAACACCCCAAGAACGGGCTCAATCTGGTTTGACCAGAAGGCACGCACGCAATATCGGGTGAGCGTGAACGAGATTAGCGGAACACGCACACCGGAGGCTGGGGTGGAGGAAGGAGTGGGCTAGCGAGAGAGAGAGAGATAGAGAGAAAGAGGGGTGGAGGGCAGAGGAGACCGTAGGAGAGGAGGAAGAGTCCATTGGGGGTGGGAGCCATGGAGAGCACAGCCCCTTCATGCGCCACCTGCCCTGCCTCCTCGCTCCACTGCCGCTGCTGCACCGCCCCTCCCCTCCCCCACTCGCCTTGCCCTCTGCCCGCCTGCCCTATTCTCACACGCACGCCTCCTCCTCCCCCCCACCACCCCACGAACCCCCTTCCACACCCATACTGGTCCGTCTCCTCACTCCGGCCCACCTTCCCCTGCCTCTCCCCACCGTTCTTCACCACTCTTGCAAGCCTTCCCCCTTCGTATACCCCCCTCTTCGCAGCACCCACGCTCTCCTCCCTCCCCCGCTTGCGTTCCGTTCCCCTTCCAGCCCCCACCCCTCTCCCTCCACTCCCCACACCCCCATCCCGTTCCTCTGTCACCCCTCTCGACCCCCTCTGACCCCTCAACGCCTTCACCCCCCTGCCGCCCTTCCCTGCCGCCCCTCCCCCTCCTCCTCCCTGTGCTGCCGCCCGGCATGCCGGGGGCGGCGGCAGCGCGGGCGGCAGAAGGGGCGGGCGGAGGGCGGGCTGCGAGTGGCGGTGGTGCAGCGAGTGCAGTGCGGCCGGGCGGCGGATGTCCCAGATGCGGATGGCGCCTGCTGATGATCCCGAGGCCACGTGGAAGGGCGATGCGGGCGACCAGCACAGCCTCGTGATGGCGCCTGGGGGGAGGGGGAGGGGAAGAGGGGGAGAGGGGGAACGAGGGAGGGAAGATGTGGGATTACGAGGGGAGGATGGGGATTAGAGGCAGAGGAGGGGTAGGCATGGGGCACCTGATGAGAGGCTTAAAGCACCTGAAAAGCACGGAGCACCTGAGCGGCACCTGAGAGGCACCTGGGAGGCATCTGAGAGGCACCTGAGAGGCACCTGAGAGGAGAGGCACCTGAGAGGCACCTTGGGAGGCGGCAGCGCGCAGCATGTGAGTGGCAGCGCCCGAGGCGAGGTCACAGAGGCGCACATTGCCGTCCTCACACGCCGCTGCTGCCAGCAGTGGCGCCCCCTGTGCGCGCGACATGGCCACGTCCCCCACCCGCCCCGGCATGTGGAACGACAGCAGCGCCTGGGGGGACACGGCGGCAACGGGGGAGGATTGGGCGGGATATGACAGGGCATGAATGGGGGTGGGAGTGGCACGCGCGGAATGACGAGTAAGGTTGGTGAGGGAGGAGCGGAGATGGGGAGAGAGAGACGGGAAGGTGTTGGGCAGGGTAAGTGCTAGAGGGATGCAATGCAAGGCACCAGGCAGATATGAGAGTGAGCTGGAATAGGAAACGGCGAAATTTAATTGGAGAAGAGTGGGGATAGGACGAACTGAGATTCAATGATCGAGCCTGAGAAGAGGGGGGAGTGGGGAGGTGGACCGGGAAGAGGAAGGACGAGGGGTGGAGTGGAAAGAGGGGCACACGCCTGGAGGGTGTTGGTATCCCAGAGCTTCACGAGGCCATCGAGGGACGCGGAGACGAACAGCCCCGGATCCACCGGGTACCATGCCACGCCCGTCACCGCCAGCGAGTGCGCCGCTCCTGGCGCGGGCGCCGCGGACGCGTCCGCGAGCGCGCGCGCGGCGCGCGCGGAGTCGGCGGCGGAGGAGGAGGAGGGCGCGCGGGGGAGGGTGAAGAGGGGCGGGTGGCAGGGATGCGCGAAGGCGTCTACGGCGGTGGGTGCGGCGGTGTCGAATGCGGTAATTGCGCCCGCCGCGCTGCCCACCAGCAGATAGCGCTGCTCCGCGGGGTCCACCTGCGAGGGGGGAGGGGATGGGTGAATGTGAGGGAGGTAAGTAAGGTGGGTGGGGGGATGGAGGAGTTCGAAAGGAGCACGGGCTGCAAGGCGGAGGGCTGGGTGGATTGTGCAATTCGGTGAACGCGCCTGCATGGCGGAAGCGGAAGACGAGAGCGCGTAGTCGTAGCAGTCGTGCGCCGCCGGCTGCAGCGAAGCCCAAGCGCGCCCACTCAGATATCCCGGAAGCGCGCGGGGACAGTACGGCGCGCGGGGAGTGGCGGAAGCAGAGCCGCCGGGGAGCAGAGGGGGATTGTCAGGCGCGTCGAGGGGGGAGCATACACGCGCGCGCTGACCAAAGAGAGGCGCGCGGCCAACCTCCCTGCGGGAAAGGGCGGTGAAGGCGGAAGGGTGCATGGCGGGAGGCGGTCGCAAGCCGACATGGATGCGATAGGCGTGTGCTGAGGAAGGCTGAGGGATAGGCGGGGCGGGGAGGCTAGGACGCGAGGCGCGAGGTGGTTGGGTGGGCGGTACGCGCGCTGGGGGCGCGGATGTAGCCACGTGCATTCACACGGGCTCAGATTGTGAAAAAGTGGAGGAAAGTTGGAATTAACATCGGATACGCGTTAAAATGCGAAATAGAGTTTAGCAACTAGCATCAAGCTATTTTGGGTTCAGCGTCTATAAGAGCTGAAAGGAAATTCAAACTTGGCTTTGGTGGCTCATTAATTTCCGCCTAAACAACATGGCTAGGCACGTCCAAGAAAATGAAATACAAGGAATGATACAAATTAACGGATGCATAAACGATGTACAGGATATACAAGATCAGTGATACGCAATTAATATCAACAAGCATGCTTACTAGCATGCCACCTTTCTTGTGTACCTTCCACCCTGCTGCTCCACAACTTGAACTTTGTTGCAGAACCCTTCATCTGCCCCAGGCCCTTCACCCACTTCCCTCTCCCTCCCTTCATCACAACCGCTCTCACTGCCACTATCATCACTGCTATGGCTGCAGCTTTCCTGCTGCCCTTTCTCCAGCACCTGCCTCCCACAAGCCTGAGGCGTACGGCGCACGCAGGCTGGCAGAGTGAGAGGCATGTCAGGGTCAGGCTGAAGCGGCACAACGGGAAGCAGGTCGCAGTTGCAGACTTCAATCATGTGGCCGTCAGGGTCGTGAAAGAAGAGCTGCTCCACCATGATACCCGCCTCCTCCACGCACTGCCGCAGGAATGCAATGCCTCGCTCCTCCAGACCGCTCTCCACCTCCTCAATGTCATCGCACTGAAATGGTACCGTTGCGAGCAAGGAGACGAAATCAACTCGGACTACGAACAAAGGTATCAAGAAACGTGCTTCGAGCTTGTGAAACACGCGCGGGTCCGTGGAATTAAGGTGTGGAACATTGTGTATTCGTACCTGAAATGAGAAATGGTCTGATTTTGGGTTAATCTCCTTCGGGACTCGCAGTTGCGGTGCTTGGGGGTCCTCACTCTGCCCCAACAGGTGAATTCCAATCCCATGGTTGAACAACCTGAGGTGCAGAAGGAAACGGATAAACGTTACTTCGTACAAGTCAAAGTCCAAAGCTCAGCTGATAGTACAGGGTTATTCTCCACTGGCTGAAATTCAAGAACAGCACGTCGAAGCTTCACGGATTAACAATCTGGCATGGCATTGACGCGAAGGGCCTGCGACGCATACCAAGCGCCGTCGAAGTTAAGGCAGTCGGGGCGGCGCACGGGCACGAATCCCATAACGTCGCAGTAGAAATTCACGGACTGCTCAACATTGCTGCAATGGATGGACACGTGGTTTAGCGACGTCAACGGTAACGGACGACTCCTTGCTGATTTTTTTGTAACAGTTGGCGCCTTGGACGGCGCATGCTGTTCTCTGCAAGCTTCGTGCAATTTTGAAGAAGCGGCAGGCGGCATGCTGAGCGATGGAGGGTCGAGAAGAATTTGACTGCGCCAGGAACACGGTCAAGAGATACGCACTTGCGCTTCAGTGCGTGTATTACTACGTGCTGCTGCTATTGAAGATTTAGGAACGGTGGTCGCACGCTGGTTGAGAGAATAACAAACGCGAAGCCTCCTGACAAGATTCGAATTCCACTCTACTAGGAGAATGGCACGAGAGACCTCCTCCTGTTTCAGTTCAAAAAAGCCAGCGGGCTGAGAGAGGTTTTGAGCTCAGCTGCCAACTAGATTTAGTAATTGTGAAGGAGGCGATTAGACTTCGCGCAGGACCTGAATTCGAGTCAGGGCAAGTACGTGAAGTATGTAACACGTGAACTGAGGCCCTGAATCCCTGACCATGCTTCAGCAGTTCTATGAGTACTAGCCGCAGAAAAAGGTTTGAGGCAAGTTTGATGGCAGCGACTGCAAGCAACTTTCATGTGCATGTGATGAATGAAGGGTGACCCATCCATTGCAGCAATGTTGAAGGGTTTGAATGGGGCAATAAATGAATGTCATGTGATGGGTGGGACGAGCATGGTGTAAACAGCCGGGCAGAGCGGCCCGCTTCGGTCAGGATTTATCAGGCAGGTCAGCCGAACAGAATGCTGCTGGGAGCGAGCCCATTGGGTAAAGATGATTTTCAAGTTTCAACGCCCTCCGCTATTGGATCTCACCAGGATAGAAAGGCTGAAGAAGTTTAGCTGTGCCCTTCCATTCGCCTGAGTCATCCGAGTCGCGCACTAGAAGCTCGATTAGAATGCCTAACGGAGCCGCTCAGCATCCACGCAACTGTACTCCTAAAACACGCGGCAGCGCCCAGCTGGCTCCAAAGATTGAACGGGAATGGAAACCCGAGGTATCTCACGTCCAATCAGAGACTGATTCAGGCTTGCAAAGACCCTGGAAAGGGGTAGATTCCAGCAATACCATGTGTCAGCCAGCGCACGCATGGATTTCGCGAGTCCAGGTGGCTGCTTGCGTGGACAGAGATCACGTGACAGATGATTCGGTCAAGTGTCATTCGTTAGTATTTGAATGCTGGGCTGCTTGATAATCCAAAAAATGCTAACTGTATAGAACAACGTCGTAACTGGCCTTCAAGTTTTTGCTGCTAAAATCTAAATATAAAAATATCCTCTAGCATTTGAAAACGCTTATTACTTCTTGTCACATGTGACCAGTAGCACTAGGAAATGCAGTTATCTTAAGTAGTTCTTTCAGAAATGAACTTGTATGAATCCCCTTCCAAGTTCTGAACCGCGTCAAACATCGCAACGCAACCAAGGCAACCACATAGCAGGAGCGAGGTTTGACGTGTCATGACGTGGCATGGTAGTAGAGAATGTTGTCAATTGCACCCACCAGAGCCGAAGCCAGCAGCACAGCCCCCCATCAGCGGTGATTTGAAACGCGGGAGTTGGTCGGCTGAAGGCTCCACCTGAATTCAAAGGCTGCAAAAGCTGAAGTCACGCTAGTTTCAGAGTCTGTTCGTCACCTGAACTCAGTGCTTTGCATCGCCATGGCTTCTCCTCCTGCCAGCAATGTCGCTCACTCTCTCAAGGCAAGGCCCATTGCTCTATCAGGACCTCAGCACACACTGTCCTGGGCTTAATCAGAGACCCTGCGCCAGCTTCTCTTTGCCAATATCGTTACTCCAAAGAATCCCAACTCGGTACATACTACACAGCTACCGCCGAACTCGCGGTTGCGCACTGCGCACACCCGACACGTATTTTCTGTTTCGTCAATTCTCTTCGTGTTCGTCGTTCCTATGCGCGGCGTGCAGGCGGTGGTGGGGTTCATCGGGTTGGGCAACATGGGAGCGTGCATGGCGGCCAACGTCCTCCGCCACAACTACCCGCTCGCCGTCTTCGACAGGTCGCCCGCTCTTCCCGCCACTCCCCGTTTTACCCGGACTCTCCCCACCGCTCTCCTGCTTGCTCCGCCTCGCCCCGCCTCTCCCGTTTCCCCCTGAGTTCCGAAGCCTGCCGCTCCTCCTGTCGCGCACTTCCGCTTCTCGCCCGCTGCGCCCCTTTATCATCCTCGCCGCGCATAGCAACCGGTCCGCCTCGCACCAGCAGTGCCACTCAGTACCGCTTAGCACCCGCTCAACACCACGCAGCACCTCTTGCTCGTACCCCACATACCGATTAAATCTACCATGCCTAACGCCTCGTGTGTCTCCGCCTCGTCTCGGGCTCGTCTCCCCTCATTGGTGCATCTCTGCTCTCTTCATCCTGTGCCCTGGCAGGAACGAGGCGGCCATGGCGTCGCTGGTGCAGCAAGGCGCGCAACCAGCGGATTCGCCTGCAGACCTGGCCTCTAAAGCGGATGTGATTATAACGATGCTGCCCACGCCAGCCATTGTGAGATGCCGGGGCTTGGTGATGTTAGCGGTGCCTCCAATCTAGCTTGCTGCTACTAGCAACCACTGTCTGCTATGCTCCTGCCTCTGTCTGCCTCACCAAACCCTACGCCATCCCGTGGCTCTCCCGACCACAGCTTTGCATGCTCCAGCTCTCGTCGGGCTTGGAGTCGCCTTTTGCACTCTCAAGCTTCTTTTCCAAGTCGCAACCTTCCTTGCGATTCTCGTCCTTCCTGACCCCCGTTTCCGACATGCTTTACGTCTCTCTTTTCGGCTTCACCCTGCTCTCAGGTGCTAGATGTATACACGGGCCCGACTGGCGTGCTCACAGCATCAACCACCTCCCCCTCCACTCCCGCTTCCTCCTCCACCCCTCCCCCTTCGTCATCTCCTTCCTCCCCCTCCTCTTCCCCCTCCTCCTCCCCTCCTTTCCCCTCCTCCCCCCCTTCCTCCGCGCCTCTCCCCTCCACACACACCATAAGGCCGCACCTGCTCATTGATGCCTCCACAGTGGACCCTGCCACGTGTCACGCCCTCGCAACCGCCGTGCAGGCATGCCACGTGGCGCCCAGCGCACTGCACTCACTGCAAGGTGGGCGCGCGCATAGTGACGTGTGAGTTAATCTACCTGCTGCTGTGCACGCATGCCGGGCAGGCGGAACAATGTGAGCTCAGGGTATCCATCCTCTTAAGTCAACTCCACTCCATAGTCGCCCTGGCAGTTGCCAGGGTGTATGGCGGTTACCGTGCATACATGCAGCCTGGGTGCTGCTTTCAGCATGAGTGTCCACACCACAGCAATATTACTGCTTCCCAGTCGCCCCCTTCCCTTCGCGACCCCCTTTCCCCCCATTTGCCCCGTTGCCCCCGACTCCCCTCATTTCCTACCCCCCCCCCCAATCTCCGCATTTCCCTCATCCCGCTTTCTTCCGGCTTTCCCCGCGTCTCCAATCCCTGCTGCTGCGCTGTCACAAGGGCAGGTCCCCCCTTGGTGGTGGACGCACCTGTGTCAGGCGGCGTGGTTGGTGCCAAGGCAGGCACACTTACCTTCATGGTGCGATGTTAGCGCGCACACTCATTGCACTCCGCATATTTATGACTGCCATGGCTTAGACTGGCAAGCACTTATGGGTCGGCTTGCGGCTCTAGGCTGCTGCTCCCTGGTGCTGCTCGTCTTCTGTTCTGGCTCGCATCCTTCTCTAATGTGTAACGGTTTGTAGCACACCAGTGTGACCATTTGCGTCCACCTCTTCCCATGCCCGTCTTTCCTCCCCTTCGCCTCCCTGCGCTCCTCTCCTCTCATATCCTCCTCTCGTCTTGCCATCCCCTCCTCGTCTCGTCCCTCTCTTACCTCCTTACTTGTCCTCTCCACCTCTCCTCATATCCTCGCCTCCTTTCCTCTCTTGCTCCCTTTCTCACTCCACTCTTCCCTACCCCCCCCGCTGCACACCAGGTGGGAGGCACAGCAGCAGCATTCGCAATGGCGGAGCCACTGCTGGCAGCCATGGGCACGCGCGCGCTGCACTGCGGGCCCTCTGGATCCGGCTCGGTGAGACCGCTATTGGACCCGCTTGGTGGATCCAGCATTCTGCCATGTGCCATCTGTTGCCATGCACTGTGTGCAAAGTGATATCTGGTTCTTGCAGCGCTGCACTAGGCACACCATGTGCCATGTGCCATGCACCTGACCATCACCTCACTCGGCACACCATCTACCATGCACCATGCACCACCACCATCCATCCGTCCGTCCGTCCGTCCGTCCGTCCGTCCATCCATCCATCCATCCATCCATCCATCCATCCATCCATCCATCCATCCATCCATCCATCCATCCATCCATCCATCCATCCATCCATCCATCCATCCATCCATCCATCCATCCATCCATCCATCCATCCATCCATCCATCCACCCCATGCATCCCTGCAGGCGGCCAAGCTGTGCAACAACCTAGCTCTGGCCATCCAAATGGCGTCAGTATCCGAGGCCCTCGCTCTGGGGCAGCGCCTGGGCCTCTCCCCTGCACTGCTCTCCGCCATCTTCAACTCCTCCTCCGCCAAGTGCTGGTCCAGGTGGGTGCGCGCATGCGCCCATGCGCCCATGCTGCTCCAGGTGTGGGTGTGCGTGGGCTCCTGCTATTGCCACAATGCTCTGGGGCAGCGCCTGGGCCTCTCCCCGCCGTTGCTCTCCACCATCTTCAACTCCTCCGCCAAGTGTTGGTCCAGGTGGGGTGTAGGACCCATGCCGCCCCACCTGTGGTGGGTCGACCCATGCTGCTGCTACACTCAATCATGTGCACGTCTCGCCTTTGTCTCGCCATGCGTCCACCCGAAGGCCCCTATGATGCTACATAACCAAACTCCACAGCCCCATTCCACCCTCTTCTCCCACCCCTCTTCCTCCCCTTCTCTTCTCCTGCGACATCGTGCCTCCATGGTTTCCATGCGGATCAGTGAGGTGTACAACCCGGCACCGGGCGTGATGCAGGGCGTGCCCTCTGCGCGCCACTACCAGGGCGGATTCTCCAATGCCCTCATGGTCCGTGCTGCTGTGTGTGGGGTGCTGGCATGGCATGGCATGGCATGGCATGGCATGGCATGGCATGGCATGGCATGGCATGGAATGTTGCTTCGCCACTCAAGCACATCTCAAGCTTGCCAGGGTCATACGACCTATTTGATTTGATTTGCATTGAGATAGGCAGTGAGCAAGTGTGTGTGAGCAGTTACTGCTTTTTTTTTTTCCAATCCTTTCATTTGCTATCATCTTCAGTCATTTACTGATGAACATATTCATCGCCACCTCCTTCGCCCCATTCTCCTCCCAGATGATAATGCTTCCGTCCCAATTGCCCATTCTCCATCTCCATCCCTCCACTCCCACCCTTCCCCGGAGCATCTCCCCTCCTCCGCCAGTGGTCATATATTGAGAATTCTCAAGAACTCCCAATCAGCTCCCCCGCACCAACTCTGCTCCGCCTCTCCCTCTACAACCCCCCCTACCCCCATTGCCTGCATCCATCCCGTCCCCCGCAGAGCAAGGACCTGGGTCTGGCAGTGGCAGCAGCACAGGCAGCAGGGGCGCCGGTTCCACTGGGAAAGAACGTCATGGCCATGTGAGACGTGGGGCGGATGGGATGCTTGCCCAGGGGCTGTGCTGTGAAGGCACATTGTTTTTACAACATATTGTGTTGAGGAATTGTATCATACTATGCATGCACATAGACTTTATAGGACAGTGTCTGTTTGGGAGATTCACATCTAAGCATGTGTTTCCGGGCTCTGCTAGGTGCTTTCATGTGCCTGGTGCTCCACCGCTGCACTGCACCGCTCATCGTGTGTAATTGTGGCATGTTCATGTTCAGGTATGCTGACATGGTGAGGGCAGGCTCAGCAGCAGATGATTTTTCCAGCATTTATCAACATACTTATGGCGGTCAGCCCGTGGAGGCAAAATGATGGGCAATGGGAATCATCCTGACATCAGCTTTCACATTGCCTGCATGTCCTGCATAGAATGTGGACGTCAAAGTGGCCCTGTGGAAGAAATAGAACATTATGTATTCTTGCATCGTATTGTATATATGCGTCATGATTGTACATATCATAGTGGCATTTGTGGAAACAGTTAACATAATGTCTTCAACCTCAAGATTTTTTTCTGCATGACGAAGAGTTTTGGTTAGCATCAGGAGCTTGTTTTCCGTTTTGCCATTCCTCATGTTCATTGTAGGGGGTGTATGAATTCTGTATGCATCTAGACGCCGGAGTAGCTATTGTACTGTAATTGCGCTACTTGACCGAGTGTTTCGGGTTCGGGTTTTTGACCGCAATCAACTGCGTATCAAAGGCTTGCTTACGTGGCACGTTCTGAATGGTTATTCACTAATGCGACGTGGCGAATCCTCGTTCTTCGGCGGTGTCAAGTTCAGCCCCTAACCTCGATTCGGGCCAGGGAGTTGCGGAGTCGCGCAATGAGTAGGACACACGCAACGCGGGGCAAACCCTGATGTGGCGTCGCAAAAGACTCCAGTTACCACTGACGGATTTCGCAGGACAAAACTCCTCTCAAATATTTACCCTGTTTAGTCTGCCCCGCATCAAACATTGCCGCCCCGCGAAGCGCCAACTTCGCGCAGTCTACTACCACTTCTCGTCGTCGCATCTTCGTGCTTGTCTCGTTTCCCTATTTCTTGATCGCGTGCCGCGCACCGCACAGCAACAACCGTATGTCGTGACAACCTTCTTACGCCGTCATGTCGATCTTTTCGTCCGCGCTTGCCGTCGCGCCACCGAGGATGGCGCCTCGGCCAACTTACCTAGGCGCCTCTCCCATTCGCCCCACTCGCGACCACTGTTCTCTGCTCTCTTCCCGTCCGATCGCGGCATGCGTTCGTAGCGCCGCCTTTCCGCGTTTCCAACGACATACCTCCTGCCCTTCACAGCGTCCCAAGGCGGTCCCTTCCCCCTCGCCTTTCCTCTCCGCTTCCGCCTGTCGCCTCTTCCCCCCACTCCTCCCCCTTCCCGGCACTTCTTCCCGCCGTGCCGGGGCCCATACCCGCCGCCTCGTGCCGTCAGCTAGCGCCGCTGCTGCCGAGAGCCCCTGGCCGGCCGGAGACGGCCGTCGCGAGAATACCGGCGTGAATTCAGCCGCAGCAGCTGCTGCTGCCGCACCGGCAGGGCAGGCGGAGGCGGCGCAAGCGGGCGCCAGCGACGCGCGGAGCGCAGCGGGACGGCGGAAGGTGTTCGCGTGGGAGGCGGATGCGGGAGCGGACGCGCCGCCGCGGCTGCACTCGTCGTGGGCCACCGCGCCGGCGCCGCTGCCGCCATCCCCTAAGGACTCGTCGATTCTGGGGGTAAGGCGGGGCTGGGGGCTGGGGGCGAGACGCGGGCAGCGTGGGAAGTAGGGGATAGATTGGAGTGGCGCGGACAGGGTTGCGCGCGCGCATCGCCCTCCTTGCACGTCTCACCCCATGCAACACCCCCTTTCCCCCCCTCTCCCCTCTCCCCCTCCGCCCTCACCCCTCTCCACCTCCCCCTCTCCCCCTCCCCCAGGTGCTGCCGTACTTGTGGCGGCTGGCGGCGGACGACCTGTCGCTGAGGTGGCGCATCCTCGTGGCGCTGCTGCTGCTCGTCGCGGGCAAGGTGGGGGGGGAAGGAGGGAGGGGGGAGGGGGGATGCGGGGAGAGGCGAAAGGGGGAAGGGTAGCGGGAACAGGGGAAAAGGGGAGTGAGTGGGGGAAAGGGAACGGGGAAAAGTTGTTGTGAAGAGGTCGAGGCGGAAAGAGCTATGGAGGGGAATTGGGGTAGGTGGTGGTGCCGGGAGAGGGAGGGAGGGGGTGATTATGGTGCAGGGGATGGGGGAAATGGGGGAAGTTGGCAGAAAGCGCGGAGGAAGGAGCGCAGCTAAGTGTTTGGGGTGGATAGGGGGAGCTTGTAACGGGATGCTGGTGGTGGCAAGGTATCGGCAGGAGTGAGAGTTAGGGTGCTGAGATTGAAAGCAACCGTGAATCGACTAGAGAGGAGAAGGTGAGTGCATGTGTGTGTGCAGCGCAGTGCATGGACGTGGCATGGCCTGTCCCGTGTGGTTGGTTCCCATGTCGCCTCGTCTCTCTCCTCCTCTGTTGCTGTGAAATTAAGCCTGCTTGCTACCCACCTCCATTCCCCGCCACTCACTCACCTGTCTTCTCCTCTCTCTCGCTCCCCCCCTTGCCCCCTGCCACCCCTCCCGCCTTTCCCTCTCCCCTCCTCCATCTCCCCTATTCCACCTCCTCTGACCTCCCCGTCTCCTCCCCCACACTCCCACACCCGTGCAACCCCACACATCCACACCCCTACGCACCCCACCCATCTCCTCATCTCTACCCCCACGGGTGGCAGACGGCGGGGCTAGCAGGGCCGCTGATGTTCAAGCGGGCGCTGGACGCGCTGACCAATGCGCAGGGGCTCACACGCAAGGCCATCATTGCTGCTGTCGCTGCCCTCGTCGTCTCTGCTGCCTCTAAGGTCAGTCAGTCAGTCAGTCAGTCAGTCAGTCAGTGCGCCCCCTGAGGCTTGTCAAGAGCCCCTAAGAGCCAACGTGCAGGGGCTCACGTGCAAGGCCATCATTGCTGCCGCCTCTAAGGTCAGTCAGTGCGTGTGCGCTCCTGAGGGGAAAGCATTTGAGGGGGGAGCACCTGAGGGGAAAGCACCTGAGGGGGGAGCAGAAGCACCTGGGGGGCAAGCACCTGGGGGGGAGGGAAAAGCACCTGAGGGAACACCTGAAGGGAAATGTGTGAGCAGAGCTGTGCGGCATCATCTGAGCCACCTGTACAACGGTGCACATGGCATGCCCGGGCTCTACAATCCACCGACCGACACCCACCCCATCCTTTCCGTACCCATCTCCCCTTCATCATCACCCAACTCCCCATCATCACCCAACCCCCCCTGCAGTGAGTGCAGTCTCAACGCAGCTTGCAGCATAGTGTTCCCTGGTGGGATGCACTCAGCCCACCCTGATGTTCTCTGGGGCAGGCGGTGGTTGGTGGGGCGTGTGCACACTACTCACGGGGTACCAAGCCTCATTCTCTCCACACCCATCTCCCCTTCTCTACCCCCACTTTCAGGCAGTGAGTGCCATGTCAACGGAGCTGTGCAACATTGTCTTTATGCCCGTGGAGCAGGCGGGGGGGCGTGTGCGTGTGCACACAGCGCCCTGACTCCACTCACCACGCACCAAGCCCTTGTCTCCCTCCACCACACCTGTCTATCTCCCCTTCACCAACCCCCCTAACCCTCCAGGCAGTGAGTGCAGTATCCACAGAGCTGCGCAACATTGTCTTTACGCCCGTGGGGCAGGCGGTGGGGAGTTGGAGTCTACAATCCACGCAACCGCATTTCCCTTTCACCCCCCCCCCATCCCCCACTTTCAGGCAGTGAGTGCAGTGTCAACAGAGCTGCGCAACATCGTCTTCACGCCCGTGGGGCAGGCGGTGGGGCGGCGCGTGGAGTACCACTTCTTCGCGCACATCCTGGCCATGGACTCCGCCTTCCACCTCGATCGCAAGACCGGCGCACTCGCTAGGATCATTGAAAGGGGGAAGCGGTCGATTATTATGATCTTCCGGGCTGTTGGTGAGTCGGGGAAGGGAGAGGGGTTGGGAGCGGTTAGAGCACCTGCTTCTTTGCGCACATCCTGGCCATGGACTCCGCCTTCCACCTCGATCGCAAGACCGGCGCACTCGCTAGGATCATTGAAAGGGGGAAGCGGTCGATTATTATGATCTTCCGGGCTGTTGGTGAGTCGGGGAAGGGAGAGGGGTTGGGAGCGGTTAGAGCACCTGCTTCTTTGCGCACATCCTGGCCATGGACTCCGCCTTCCACCTCGATCGCAAGACCGGCGCACTCGCTAGGATCATTGAAAGGGGGAAGCGGTCGATTATTATGATCTTCCGGGCTGTTGGTGAGTCGGGGAAGGGAGAGGGGTTGGGAGCGGTTAGAGCACCTGCTTCTTTGCGCACATCCTGGCCATGGACTCCGCCTTCCACCTCGATCGCAAGACCGGCGCACTCGCTAGGATCATTGAAAGGGGGAAGCGGTCGATTATTATGATCTTCCGGGCTGTTGGTGAGTCGGGGAAGGGAGAGGGGTTGGGAGCGGTTAGAGCACCTGCTTCTTTGCGCACATCCTGGCCATGGACTCCGCCTTCCACCTCGATCGCAAGACCGGCGCACTCGCTAGGATCATTGAAAGGGGGAAGCGGTCGATTATTATGATCTTCCGGGCTGTTGGTGAGTCGGGGAAGGGAGAGGGGTTGGGAGCGGTTAGAGCACCTGCTTCTTTGCGCACATCCTGGCCATGGACTCCGCCTTCCACCTCGATCGCAAGACCGGCGCACTCGCTAGGATCATTGAAAGGGGGAAGCGGTCGATTATTATGATCTTCCGGGCTGTTGGTGAGTCGGGGAAGGGAGAGGGGTTGGGAGCGGTTAGAGCACCTGCTTCTTTGCGCACATCCTGGCCATGGACTCCGCCTTCCACCTCGATCGCAAGACCGGCGCACTCGCTAGGATCATTGAAAGGGGGAAGCGGTCGATTATTATGATCTTCCGGGCTGTTGGTGAGTCGGGGAAGGGAGAGGGGTTGGGAGCGGTTAGAGCACCTGCTTCTTTGCGCACATCCTGGCCATGGACTCCGCCTTCCACCTCGATCGCAAGACCGGCGCACTCGCTAGGATCATTGAAAGGGGGAAGCGGTCGATTATTATGATCTTCCGGGCTGTTGGTGAGTCGGGGAAGGGAGAGGGGTTGGGAGCGGTTAGAGCACCTGCTTCTTTGCGCACATCCTGGCCATGGACTCCGCCTTCCACCTCGATCGCAAGACCGGCGCACTCGCTAGGATCATTGAAAGGGGGAAGCGGTCGATTATTATGATCTTCCGGGCTGTTGGTGAGTCGGGGAAGGGAGAGGGGTTGGGAGCGGTTAGAGCACCTGCTTCTTTGCGCACATCCTGGCCATGGACTCCGCCTTCCACCTCGATCGCAAGACCGGCGCACTCGCTAGGATCATTGAAAGGGGGAAGCGGTCGATTATTATGATCTTCCGGGCTGTTGGTGAGTCGGGGAAGGGAGAGGGGTTGGGAGCGGTTAGAGCACCTGCTTCTTTGCGCACATCCTGGCCATGGACTCCGCCTTCCACCTCGATCGCAAGACCGGCGCACTCGCTAGGATCATTGAAAGGGGGAAGCGGTCGATTATTATGATCTTCCGGGCTGTTGGTGAGTCGGGGAAGGGAGAGGGGTTGGGAGCGGTTAGAGCACCTGCTTCTTTGCGCACATCCTGGCCATGGACTCCGCCTTCCACCTCGATCGCAAGACCGGCGCACTCGCTAGGATCATTGAAAGGGGGAAGCGGTCGATTATTATGATCTTCCGGGCTGTTGGTGAGTCGGGGAAGGGAGAGGGGTTGGGAGCGGTTAGAGCACCTGCTTCTTTGCGCACATCCTGGCCATGGACTCCGCCTTCCACCTCGATCGCAAGACCGGCGCACTCGCTAGGATCATTGAAAGGGGGAAGCGGTCGATTATTATGATCTTCCGGGCTGTTGGTGAGTCGGGGAAGGGAGAGGGGTTGGGAGCGGTTAGAGCACCTGCTTCTTTGCGCACATCCTGGCCATGGACTCCGCCTTCCACCTCGATCGCAAGACCGGCGCACTCGCTAGGATCATTGAAAGGGGGAAGCGGTCGATTATTATGATCTTCCGGGCTGTTGGTGAGTCGGGGAAGGGAGAGGGGTTGGGAGCGGTTAGAGCACCTGCTTCTTTGCGCACATCCTGGCCATGGACTCCGCCTTCCACCTCGATCGCAAGACCGGCGCACTCGCTAGGATCATTGAAAGGGGGAAGCGGTCGATTATTATGATCTTCCGGGCTGTTGGTGAGTCGGGGAAGGGAGAGGGGTTGGGAGCGGTTAGAGCACCTGCTTCTTTGCGCACATCCTGGCCATGGACTCCGCCTTCCACCTCGATCGCAAGACCGGCGCACTCGCTAGGATCATTGAAAGGGGGAAGCGGTCGATTATTATGATCTTCCGGGCTGTTGGTGAGTCGGGGAAGGGAGAGGGGTTGGGAGCGGTTAGAGCACCTGCTTCTTTGCGCACATCCTGGCCATGGACTCCGCCTTCCACCTCGATCGCAAGACCGGCGCACTCGCTAGGATCATTGAAAGGGGGAAGCGGTCGATTATTATGATCTTCCGGGCTGTTGGTGAGTCGGGGAAGGGAGAGGGGTTGGGAGCGGTTAGAGCACCTGCTTCTTTGCGCACATCCTGGCCATGGACTCCGCCTTCCACCTCGATCGCAAGACCGGCGCACTCGCTAGGATCATTGAAAGGGGGAAGCGGTCGATTATTATGATCTTCCGGGCTGTTGGTGAGTCGGGGAAGGGAGAGGGGTTGGGAGCGGTTAGAGCACCTGCTTCTTTGCGCACATCCTGGCCATGGACTCCGCCTTCCACCTCGATCGCAAGACCGGCGCACTCGCTAGGATCATTGAAAGGGGGAAGCGGTCGATTATTATGATCTTCCGGGCTGTTGGTGAGTCGGGGAAGGGAGAGGGGTTGGGAGCGGTTAGAGCACCTGCTTCTTTGCGCACATCCTGGCCATGGACTCCGCCTTCCACCTCGATCGCAAGACCGGCGCACTCGCTAGGATCATTGAAAGGGGGAAGCGGTCGATTATTATGATCTTCCGGGCTGTTGGTGAGTCGGGGAAGGGAGAGGGGTTGGGAGCGGTTAGAGCACCTGCTTCTTTGCGCACATCCTGGCCATGGACTCCGCCTTCCACCTCGATCGCAAGACCGGCGCACTCGCTAGGATCATTGAAAGGGGGAAGCGGTCGATTATTATGATCTTCCGGGCTGTTGGTGAGTCGGGGAAGGGAGAGGGGTTGGGAGCGGTTAGAGCACCTGCTTCTTTGCGCACATCCTGGCCATGGACTCCGCCTTCCACCTCGATCGCAAGACCGGCGCACTCGCTAGGATCATTGAAAGGGGGAAGCGGTCGATTATTATGATCTTCCGGGCTGTTGGTGAGTCGGGGAAGGGAGAGGGGTTGGGAGCGGTTAGAGCACCTGCTTCTTTGCGCACATCCTGGCCATGGACTCCGCCTTCCACCTCGATCGCAAGACCGGCGCACTCGCTAGGATCATTGAAAGGGGGAAGCGGTCGATTATTATGATCTTCCGGGCTGTTGGTGAGTCGGGGAAGGGAGAGGGGTTGGGAGCGGTTAGAGCACCTGCTTCTTTGCGCACATCCTGGCCATGGACTCCGCCTTCCACCTCGATCGCAAGACCGGCGCACTCGCTAGGATCATTGAAAGGGGGAAGCGGTCGATTATTATGATCTTCCGGGCTGTTGGTGAGTCGGGGAAGGGAGAGGGGTTGGGAGCGGTTAGAGCACCTGCTTCTTTGCGCACATCCTGGCCATGGACTCCGCCTTCCACCTCGATCGCAAGACCGGCGCACTCGCTAGGATCATTGAAAGGGGGAAGCGGTCGATTATTATGATCTTCCGGGCTGTTGGTGAGTCGGGGAAGGGAGAGGGGTTGGGAGCGGTTAGAGCACCTGCTTCTTTGCGCACATCCTGGCCATGGACTCCGCCTTCCACCTCGATCGCAAGACCGGCGCACTCGCTAGGATCATTGAAAGGGGGAAGCGGTCGATTATTATGATCTTCCGGGCTGTTGGTGAGTCGGGGAAGGGAGAGGGGTTGGGAGCGGTTAGAGCACCTGCTTCTTTGCGCACATCCTGGCCATGGACTCCGCCTTCCACCTCGATCGCAAGACCGGCGCACTCGCTAGGATCATTGAAAGGGGGAAGCGGTCGATTATTATGATCTTCCGGGCTGTTGGTGAGTCGGGGAAGGGAGAGGGGTTGGGAGCGGTTAGAGCACCTGCTTCTTTGCGCACATCCTGGCCATGGACTCCGCCTTCCACCTCGATCGCAAGACCGGCGCACTCGCTAGGATCATTGAAAGGGGGAAGCGGTCGATTATTATGATCTTCCGGGCTGTTGGTGAGTCGGGGAAGGGAGAGGGGTTGGGAGCGGTTAGAGCACCTGCTTCTTTGCGCACATCCTGGCCATGGACTCCGCCTTCCACCTCGATCGCAAGACCGGCGCACTCGCTAGGATCATTGAAAGGGGGAAGCGGTCGATTATTATGATCTTCCGGGCTGTTGGTGAGTCGGGGAAGGGAGAGGGGTTGGGAGCGGTTAGAGCACCTGCTTCTTTGCGCACATCCTGGCCATGGACTCCGCCTTCCACCTCGATCGCAAGACCGGCGCACTCGCTAGGATCATTGAAAGGGGGAAGCGGTCGATTATTATGATCTTCCGGGCTGTTGGTGAGTCGGGGAAGGGAGAGGGGTTGGGAGCGGTTAGAGCACCTGCTTCTTTGCGCACATCCTGGCCATGGACTCCGCCTTCCACCTCGATCGCAAGACCGGCGCACTCGCTAGGATCATTGAAAGGGGGAAGCGGTCGATTATTATGATCTTCCGGGCTGTTGGTGAGTCGGGGAAGGGAGAGGGGTTGGGAGCGGTTAGAGCACCTGCTTCTTTGCGCACATCCTGGCCATGGACTCCGCCTTCCACCTCGATCGCAAGACCGGCGCACTCGCTAGGATCATTGAAAGGGGGAAGCGGTCGATTATTATGATCTTCCGGGCTGTTGGTGAGTCGGGGAAGGGAGAGGGGTTGGGAGCGGTTAGAGCACCTGCTTCTTTGCGCACATCCTGGCCATGGACTCCGCCTTCCACCTCGATCGCAAGACCGGCGCACTCGCTAGGATCATTGAAAGGGGGAAGCGGTCGATTATTATGATCTTCCGGGCTGTTGGTGAGTCGGGGAAGGGAGAGGGGTTGGGAGCGGTTAGAGCACCTGCTTCTTTGCGCACATCCTGGCCATGGACTCCGCCTTCCACCTCGATCGCAAGACCGGCGCACTCGCTAGGATCATTGAAAGGGGGAAGCGGTCGATTATTATGATCTTCCGGGCTGTTGGTGAGTCGGGGAAGGGAGAGGGGTTGGGAGCGGTTAGAGCACCTGCTTCTTTGCGCACATCCTGGCCATGGACTCCGCCTTCCACCTCGATCGCAAGACCGGCGCACTCGCTAGGATCATTGAAAGGGGGAAGCGGTCGATTATTATGATCTTCCGGGCTGTTGGTGAGTCGGGGAAGGGAGAGGGGTTGGGAGCGGTTAGAGCACCTGCTTCTTTGCGCACATCCTGGCCATGGACTCCGCCTTCCACCTCGATCGCAAGACCGGCGCACTCGCTAGGATCATTGAAAGGGGGAAGCGGTCGATTATTATGATCTTCCGGGCTGTTGGTGAGTCGGGGAAGGGAGAGGGGTTGGGAGCGGTTAGAGCACCTGCTTCTTTGCGCACATCCTGGCCATGGACTCCGCCTTCCACCTCGATCGCAAGACCGGCGCACTCGCTAGGATCATTGAAAGGGGGAAGCGGTCGATTATTATGATCTTCCGGGCTGTTGGTGAGTCGGGGAAGGGAGAGGGGTTGGGAGCGGTTAGAGCACCTGCTTCTTTGCGCACACCATGGACTCCGCCTTCCACCTCGATCGCAAGACCGGCGCACTCGCTAGGATCATTGAAAGGGGGAAGCGGTCGATTATTATGATCTTCCGGGCTGTTGGTGAGTCGGGGAAGGGAGAGGGGTTGGGAGCGGTTAGAGCACCTGCTTCTTTGCGCACATCCTGGCCATGGACTCCGCCTTCCACCTCGATCGCAAGACCGGCGCACTCGCTAGGATCATTGAAAGGGGGAAGCGGTCGATTATTATGATCTTCCGGGCTGTTGGTGAGTCGGGGAAGGGAGAGGGGTTGGGAGCGGTTAGAGCACCTGCTTCTTTGCGCACATCCTGGCCATGGACTCCGCCTTCCACCTCGATCGCAAGACCGGCGCACTCGCTAGGATCATTGAAAGGGGGAAGCGGTCGATTATTATGATCTTCCGGGCTGTTGGTGAGTCGGGGAAGGGAGAGGGGTTGGGAGCGGTTAGAGCACCTGCTTCTTTGCGCACATCCTGGCCATGGACTCCGCCTTCCACCTCGATCGCAAGACCGGCGCACTCGCTAGGATCATTGAAAGGGGGAAGCGGTCGATTATTATGATCTTCCGGGCTGTTGGTGAGTCGGGGAAGGGAGAGGGGTTGGGAGCGGTTAGAGCACCTGCTTCTTTGCGCACATCCTGGCCATGGACTCCGCCTTCCACCTCGATCGCAAGACCGGCGCACTCGCTAGGATCATTGAAAGGGGGAAGCGGTCGATTATTATGATCTTCCGGGCTGTTGGTGAGTCGGGGAAGGGAGAGGGGTTGGGAGCGGTTAGAGCACCTGCTTCTTTGCGCACATCCTGGCCATGGACTCCGCCTTCCACCTCGATCGCAAGACCGGCGCACTCGCTAGGATCATTGAAAGGGGGAAGCGGTCGATTATTATGATCTTCCGGGCTGTTGGTGAGTCGGGGAAGGGAGAGGGGTTGGGAGCGGTTAGAGCACCTGCTTCTTTGCGCACATCCTGGCCATGGACTCCGCCTTCCACCTCGATCGCAAGACCGGCGCACTCGCTAGGATCATTGAAAGGGGGAAGCGGTCGATTATTATGATCTTCCGGGCTGTTGGTGAGTCGGGGAAGGGAGAGGGGTTGGGAGCGGTTAGAGCACCTGCTTCTTTGCGCACATCCTGGCCATGGACTCCGCCTTCCACCTCGATCGCAAGACCGGCGCACTCGCTAGGATCATTGAAAGGGGGAAGCGGTCGATTATTATGATCTTCCGGGCTGTTGGTGAGTCGGGGAAGGGAGAGGGGTTGGGAGCGGTTAGAGCACCTGCTTCTTTGCGCACATCCTGGCCATGGACTCCGCCTTCCACCTCGATCGCAAGACCGGCGCACTCGCTAGGATCATTGAAAGGGGGAAGCGGTCGATTATTATGATCTTCCGGGCTGTTGGTGAGTCGGGGAAGGGAGAGGGGTTGGGAGCGGTTAGAGCACCTGCTTCTTTGCGCACATCCTGGCCATGGACTCCGCCTTCCACCTCGATCGCAAGACCGGCGCACTCGCTAGGATCATTGAAAGGGGGAAGCGGTCGATTATTATGATCTTCCGGGCTGTTGGTGAGTCGGGGAAGGGAGAGGGGTTGGGAGCGGTTAGAGCACCTGCTTCTTTGCGCACATCCTGGCCATGGACTCCGCCTTCCACCTCGATCGCAAGACCGGCGCACTCGCTAGGATCATTGAAAGGGGGAAGCGGTCGATTATTATGATCTTCCGGGCTGTTGGTGAGTCGGGGAAGGGAGAGGGGTTGGGAGCGGTTAGAGCACCTGCTTCTTTGCGCACATCCTGGCCATGGACTCCGCCTTCCACCTCGATCGCAAGACCGGCGCACTCGCTAGGATCATTGAAAGGGGGAAGCGGTCGATTATTATGATCTTCCGGGCTGTTGGTGAGTCGGGGAAGGGAGAGGGGTTGGGAGCGGTTAGAGCACCTGCTTCTTTGCGCACATCCTGGCCATGGACTCCGCCTTCCACCTCGATCGCAAGACCGGCGCACTCGCTAGGATCATTGAAAGGGGGAAGCGGTCGATTATTATGATCTTCCGGGCTGTTGGTGAGTCGGGGAAGGGAGAGGGGTTGGGAGCGGTTAGAGCACCTGCTTCTTTGCGCACATCCTGGCCATGGACTCCGCCTTCCACCTCGATCGCAAGACCGGCGCACTCGCTAGGATCATTGAAAGGGGGAAGCGGTCGATTATTATGATCTTCCGGGCTGTTGGTGAGTCGGGGAAGGGAGAGGGGTTGGGAGCGGTTAGAGCACCTGCTTCTTTGCGCACATCCTGGCCATGGACTCCGCCTTCCACCTCGATCGCAAGACCGGCGCACTCGCTAGGATCATTGAAAGGGGGAAGCGGTCGATTATTATGATCTTCCGGGCTGTTGGTGAGTCGGGGAAGGGAGAGGGGTTGGGAGCGGTTAGAGCACCTGCTTCTTTGCGCACATCCTGGCCATGGACTCCGCCTTCCACCTCGATCGCAAGACCGGCGCACTCGCTAGGATCATCGAGAGGGGGAAGCGATCCATCATCATGATCTTCCGGGGTGTGGGTGAGACGGAACGCAGGACAGGGAGTGGTTAAGGGGGGTGTGCAAGGGAAACGGAATGGACGGGGGAAGATGGGGTGAGTGGGGAATGGGTGTAAAAAGGCGGTTTGGTTTGCGTTGTTATGGTCTTTGTGGCTGTTGAATGGGGGAGGAGGTGGGTGGTTGTGGTGGCATGGGTAGGTGGGTGGTGGCCAGCCAGAGCATGGGGGAGGGAGTGAGGAGTACATGAAGGAGGGGAGGGGGGATGCTACGGCCATGGAGAGAGGAGAGGCTCCTTAGTTCATTTGTTTAAAACACATTACGGCCAGTGTTCACTTTCATCCCCACGGCAGTGAGCTGATGCTAGTGCGAGCCCTGCTGTCTCTCTGTTCTCCACTCACCACTTCCCCCAACCCTTTTCCTCTCCCCCTTCCCCCCCTTTTGGCAGTGTTCACGTTCATTCCCACGGCAGTGGAGCTCCTACTGGTGTGTGCCCTGCGCTCTCTCCTCTCCACTCACCAATCCTTACAACCCTCTTCCTTTGCTTTCCTGTCCCCCACTCCCGTCCCCTACCCCCCAGTGTTCACGTTCATCCCAACGGCAGTGGAGCTGCTGCTGGTGTGCGCGCTACTGGCGAACCACATATCGCTGTCCTTTGCGGGCGTGGTGCTGCTAACCTTTGTCGTCTACGTCGCATGGACCGTCGCCCTCACCAAGGCCTCCGTCTCCATCCGCAAAGAGGTACTGGCTGTTGCACATGCACGCACGTCCATGCATGGACTCAGACACGCCCGTGCTCATACTCGTATCCGTGTGCATATCTGCCGCCGCCGCTGCTGCACTCATGCCGTCCCATATCTTCACCGTGCACCTCTTCAAATCAACCCCCACTTTGCATATCTGAGTACCTGCTGCTCTCTCCATTCTTCATTCACTCCTTCCCTCTCTCCTCCCCCTCCCTCCTCTTCTCCGTGTCATTCCTCTCGCCCCTCTCTTCCCCCAGGTGAATTTTCTAGACGGCCTGGCAACAGGCAAGGTGGTGGACGTGCTTCTGAACCACAATCTTCATCCCCTTTCCTCCACGTCTGCTGCTATCCCTTCTCGGCCCTCACTCCTCTCGCCCCTCTCTTCCCGCAGGTGAATCGGCTGGACGGTCTGGCAACAGGCAAGGTGGTTGATGTGCTGCTAAACCACAACTCTCACTCCGCCGCTGATACCTTCTCCACGTCTCCCGTTGTCCTTTCTCGGCCCTCCCTCCTCTCTCCCCTCTTCCCACAGGTGAATCGGCTGGACGGTCTGGCGACAGGCAAGGTGGTTGATGTGCTGCTAAACCACGAGACCGTTGTGCAGGTGAGACCAGAGTTCATGGCTGGGCTGTGCGTGGAGACGGGTGCGGTGCGGTGGAATGAGGTGGTGCAGAGAAGGTTGGCCCAGGGGGATCAGAGGAGAGAGTAGGAAGCAGGAGGGGGGCAAGGAAGGTGCGGGCGGAGGTGATGGGTATCGCATCGGTACGCGGTTGTTCGTTTCTGTGGCATCATGCTCGTTGTTGTGTGGTGATTCAGTGTGCACGACAGCAGCATGGTCTTCCTATCCTTTGCTGCATCCTTCCCTCTCTCCACTATCTCTCTCGTAAACCGCCCTTTCCCCCGAACCTCCCACCCTCCCCCACTTACTCTCTACCTTCCCCCCATGGCAGTTCAACAACCAGCGCTTGGATCTGATGCACTATGACTTGCTACTGCGGGACTACCTCTGAGGCGCCTCAGTAATTCTTACCCAAACTTCCTGCATTCCCCCTCCTCCCCCTCTTCCCTCCCCACTTCCCGTGGCAGTTCAACAACCAGCGCCTGGATCTGATGCACTATGACTCACTGCTGCGGGACTACCAGAGGGAATCCGTGAGTGCCCCTGTGCTGCGCCCTCTGCTGCTCTGTGCTCCGTGTAGTGTGGGGAGGAGGGTGGGGAGGGTGGATTGGCCTTGAGAACTCAGCGGTTTGGCAGGCGCTTGCAGGGGGGCTCGTGGGGGGGATGGGCTCGCAAGTGAGTGGACGGGTGAGAGACTACTTTTTTGCGCTGCTGCGAGTGTTGTCCGGCATATTTCATCACTACACCTGTATCTCTGCTCCCTGCACATGTGGGGATGTGCCTAGTCTGATCCTGCATCACACCACACCGTACCGTGCTGCTTCACACCACACACTAACCTTACCGCTCTGAGGCTATCCCTCCTTACCGTCGCCTCGCCTTCTCCTCGCCCTTCCCCCTCCCGCTCCTTCTCCTTTCCACACCCGCCCCTTCCCCCCCACCAGGTGAACCTGGAGAAGGTATCAGCGGCGCTGAACGGGGGCCAGACGACCATAATCTCCATCGGGCTGGCGGCAGTCATGGCAATGGCGGGGCTGCGCGTGGCCGTGGGCCGCATGACAGTCGGTGACCTAGTGCTCGTCAATGGGCTTATTCTGCAGCTCTCCCTGCCACTGCAGGTGCGCTGCTGCTGCCCTCCTGTGATGCTCTATTGCATGATGCATCACCTTGCCTTGCGCATCTGCTCTCTCTCAACATCTCCTTCAACCTCTCTTCTGCTGCCTTGTTGCCCTACTCCTCCCCACACGCTCTCAACGTACCCTTCTTGCATCCCTCCTCTTTCGCTCCAACTGTTCCTCCTGTGTTACACCCCCCTCCCTGCACCCTTTTCCTGTACCTTGCCCCTGCCTGCGATTCATATTTTACCTCCGTTCCCATCCCCTTACCGCTCCACAACCCCACCACCCTGCCCTCTCAGTTTCTGGGGTTCCTGTACCGTGACCTGCGCCAGTCTCTTGTCGACATGGAGGCCATGTTCCACATGCTCAGGTGATTTTTAACATGCTCAGGTGTTTTTTTACATGCTCAGTTGTTTTTTAAGTGCTCAGGTTATTTGGCACATGCTCGTGTGATTTTCCACATGCTCAGGTGATTTTCCACATGCTCAGGTGATTTTCCACATGCTCAGGTAACTTTCCACATGCTAAGGTGATTCTTCACATGCTCAGGTGAGTTTTCACATGCTTAGGTGAATTTCCACCCAGGTGAACTTCCACCCTATCTACCCCTTCCGTCCCTCTCTCCCTCCCTTCTCTTCTCACCCCCCTCCCTCCATCCCCGCCTCTCCTTTCGCGGCCAGTCTGGAGTCGGATTTGAAGGACGGGCACTTGGAGCTGGCGCCAAGGGCGGAGGGCGTGGCAGTGGACGTCAACAACATCTCCTTCAGCTACATGAACGGCCGCCAGGTGATGCACAGAGCTGGGGGCGTAGAGTAAGGGGGGTTTTTCTATATATACGGTAGGTAGGGCAGTGAGGGCATGGCAGTAGACACGGGCAGCAATGACTGCTGGTACATGACTGGCCGTCAGCTGATGGGTGGGTGAAAGCAGAGTCTGGAGGCGGTTTCGGAATGGGTAGGGAGGGAGAGGCAGCATAGAAGCAGCAACTGAGTTGGTGGTGATGTTTCTAACATCACAAGTCAGAGTCATCACCACCATCTAGCAATCCTCGCCCGGTCCCAAATCCTTCCTGCTCCCTTCTTTCCTCACTCCATCTCTCTCTCCTGTCCCCACTCCTTCTCATACCCCCTGCCGTCCTGTAACTGACTCATATCGCCGCTCTCCCCATCCCACCCCTCTTTGCACCACCGCCCCTGCAGGTGCTGAAGGGGGTGCCTTCTTCCATATTGTCACATAAAGGGTGTTTCGTCAGCTTCTCTTCTAACAACCTCACCCAACCCTGTTACCGGCCCCTCGCCGCACCACCGTCCCTGCAGGTGCTGAAGGGGGTGTCGTTCTCCATAGCGCCGGGCGAGAGCGTGGCGATCGTGGGCCCATCAGGGTCAGGAAAATCGACCATAGTGAAGCTGCTGCTGCGCCTGTACGACCCCTCTGAGGGCTCCATCTCCTTTGATGGCACCGATGCCCGCGAGCTCAAGCAGGTCAGGGAGGGGAGAGGGGAGGGGAGCAGGTGGGGGCAGGGTGAGGAGCTGGTGGGGGAATGGTGGAGAAGCACAATTGACAGTTTGTGGCGTTCATTGGAGTGTGTAAGCTGCGTTGGATGCTGTAGCACACTGCAAGTGCGTGGACGCGGCTTCTATCTTCACGCGTCTCAGCTTGCTTCCTCTCACTTCTCCTCCCTTCAAAGTCATCCTCTCAGGCTCTGATCCTCCACCTCCCTGTCTCCCTTCACCAATCCACCACCACCTCCCTTCGTCCCCCACCACATCCCCCCTCCACCCCCCTTTTTCCTTGGTGCCACAAGATACAGTGCTGTTCACCGACAGCACATCTTGCATGTGAGCAGTGGAGAGGGAGACACGTCAAAAATTTTCCACTCTCGTCCTCTCTCTCCTCTCCTCCCCCACAGGAGTCGTTACGGCAGGCAGTGGCGGTGGTGCCACAGGACACAGTGCTGTTCAACGACAGCATCCGTTACAACATTGCGTATGGCCGCCCCTCTGCCTCTGTTGCTGAGGTCGACCGCGCTGCTGGCCAGGCGGTCAGTGCCCCCTGCCATGTTTGCATGGGTGCAGGGAGATGTGGGACTGGGGCCATGGCAGCATGGGTCGATGAGGACATGGGTGCATGGACATTACAGATATGCGCGCATTGTACACATGAATTTAAGCAGAGCCACCCGTACGCTACTCTTCTACCTCCCTCTCATTTCCCCTTTCTAATGGCCCCATTTTTCCCGGTCTCCTCTCCCTTGTTTCTTCCTTCCTCCTCATCCCCGTGTTTCTCCTTCCCCCCTTTCTCTTCACCCTCCCCCGTGCAGAAACTCCTAGATGCCATTCGGCGCATGCCAGACGGGTTTGACACCGTGGTGGGGGAGCGCGGGCTGAAGCTGAGCGGAGGGGAGAAGCAGCGAGTGGCCATCGCACGTGCCTTCCTCAAGAACCCGCGCCTGCTGGTCTGTGACGAGGCCACCAGTGCTCTGGATTCTGCGACAGAAGCGAACATTCTGAGGTCGCTGCAGCAGCTGGCAGCCGGCAGGAGTTGTCTGTTTGTGGCGCACAGGCTGAGCACCATCAAGCATTGCGATAAGATTCTGGTGCGAAAGCAGGGTTGCTCTTACGCCTTGTTCTCCTTGTGCGCTGTTTTTCGCTGACGTGCGGATTGCTTTCAGCCGAAAAAACATGAGACTTCGCCCTTTTTGTCTAATTCCCTTTCGCTCTTCCAGCAATCGTCAAATCGTGTCACTCACACCTTCTCCATTCATACTCCACATTTCCCCATCCTGCCTTGCCCCTGCCTGCATGCCGCATCTCCCTTGTACAGGTGATGGAAGCAGGGAGGGTGGTGGAGCAGGGCACGCACGAGCAGTTGCTAGCTGCAGGTGGCAAGTATGCTGCTATGTGGATGCTGCAGGACTCAGAGCGCCCTGCCCTCACTCCGGCCCCCAGGCCTGCTGCTCATGCCACTCACACAGCGGCTGCTGCTGCTGCTGCTTCTGTCAAAGGAGATGGAGCAGAGGCATCACTGGCTGGAGCAGCAATGGCAGCAACAGCGGGCACAGCTGCAACAGCAGACGCTTTGACAGATCAAGACAGCCTGAACGGTAGTGCCAGTGTCGTATCCCCACATGGCAGCAATGGAGCAGTAGCCTCCTTGCAGAGCGGGAGTGGGGAAGTGGGAGAGGAAGGGAGGGAGAGTGGTGGGGACGCCGAGTTGAAGGAGCAACTGCGAGCGGTGGCTGTGAGTGAGGCTGAGTGGCGCACGGATGGGAGAGTACCATCGGGGCTGGAGGAAGTGGGGAGAAGGAGAGACGGTGATGAGTTAAGTGGCGAAGGAGGTCATGTGTGGGAGGCACATAAGAGGCACAGCAGTGCTGAGGGGGAGCAGGGTGGGGAGATGAGTGGAGGTGGTGATGGTGATGTGGGTGGTGGCGCTGGAGGTATGCAGCAAGATGGAGTGCATGTCGATGAGGAAGGTGGTGCGGGAGGGAGGAGTGGAGGGAGGGTGCGCGGTTTGCGGCAAACCTCGCTGTTTTTGAGCGAGTTTGCTCGTGCAGGAGAGTACACTGGGAGTGAGGAGCGTGTGGAGGATATGGTGATTGCTGAGGATGAGATTGAAAGGGAGGAGAGTGAAGGGGAGAGTGACGATGAAATAGGGCCGATGGGCATGCAATACAACATATCAGGACGAAGCAGCTCAAAGCATGAACATTCTCGTGGGTCGTCTTGATGTGTTCCGGTTGATGTCTTGAAATACTTTACCATATATGGATAATTGTGATCAATATCTTTTCACAAGCTTATCAGTCTTCTATTACGAACTAACAGTTCGAAATGTGAATTGTCATCAAAAGCAATGGAAGGACGAATCATTGCTGCTTCGTGAACAACAAAAACGTGGTTCTTTTCTTTGTCATATTGTTTTAAAAGTATATTTGTTCATGTAGCCATGGCAAAATCTGATGGGTGTTCGTGTCGATTGTACCCCCTCGGTCGAAGGGATCCCAAGAGTATCGTCATCCCCGCTATGAAAAATCCCAATTCCCAAAGGGCCCGAAGGGAGCAAACTTCGAAGCGCCAGGTGGGCGTCAGCCAGGTCATTTGCACTTCAACGGAGATTCGAGCCATCGAGTCGCAGTGCACTTTCCCCTGCTCGAACTGAGCTCAAATTCAACACCAGCTCTTTATCCAAACCACCATTTCTCAGCTCCCAGTGTAGGACGCATCAAACACAAACATGACAGGTCCTCACATGGGAACGAGAGGATTTGCCTCCAGGAAGTCTAGCTCTCACGTTGGCACAGCAAGCTCCGCTAGTACTCTTAGCAGCGAGCCTGCCGGAAGCACCGTAACCACGACGACTTCTGCTAGCAGCATCAGGTCTGCAGCTGTCACCAGCGGCAGTACCTTGACGAACCTCTTGGAAGGTCTGGCATCACTCTTGGAAAGAATTGTGATAGCTTGCGAGGCTCAAGAAGGCTCCCGTCCAGTTCTTCCTGATGAAGTCACATTGTATCATGGGCTACGTGCTCCTGATATAACAATTCAGAAGTATCTGGAAAGGGTCTACAAGTACACCCGATGCTGTCCTGACTCAGTCGTGGTTTCGTACGTCTACATTGACCGCATCATGAAGTCGACGGGAATGCCAATTACATCTCTTAACGTTCACCGTCTTCTGGTCACAAGCGTTATGGTTGCTGCAAAGTTTCTGGGATCTGCGTGAGTATTGAAAGTTGTACGCGAAACAGTTCTTGTTTGAAAGTTATGATTTGCTCCATTGTTCGCAACAGCGTCTAACAATGTGTGTTTTTGCAGGTACTTCAACAATGCGTGTTTTGCCACTGTTGGAGGAATTGGAACAAATGAAATCAACAAACTTGAGCTGGACTTCTTGTTTCGAATTAATTTCACGCTCAACGTGACGGCTGAGGAATTCAACAAGTACAAGATGCACATTGAAGACGAGCTTGACGTTTCCACTTCCTTCAGTCAAGATCACTTCATCCGTGGATCCACAAAGCTTATGAAACAAGCAGAACAAACGAGCGACAGCAGTCTTTGTTCCAGCCGGTCTCGAGCCAAGATGTCCAAGCGATCTGAGTCCAAGACCATCATGCCTGACACGTATCTCTATGCAGTATGATATCGTCTCAGGTGGTGAAACCGGAGCATCCAATTATTATACACAATGTGGCTGAGGCACCATGTAATAGGGCGTAATGCTTCCTAGCTCTGATCAGACCAGGATAGATTATTGAGGTAGTTCAGGGTCTTGTGAACTTAATGCATGGAGATACTACGAGTCAACACTGAAAATGTGACAACTAGTGCAAAACAGGTCCTAAATTCCAGTCATCAAGGTTGACATTTGCTATAACTGAAAATGAATCAGTTACTGCCAAACAGCTACGGTAATAGAGTCCATGTTCTCTGAGCTGATTTGTTTTTCAAGCTGATTCCACTCAGCAGCAATTTTCCCTCATTATCTGGCCTGGTGCAAAATCTTCAGGGGAAAGATGAATTGACATTGGCAAATATGTTAAGCTTCTAGACACATCCTCCAACACTCAGCACAAAATGTGCATGGCATCTAAATCATCCTGAGAGGAATGGGCCTCCTTGGCGGTTATGACCACGCTGTCCTGGTTGTTGGAGCAACTCAAGCTGCTACCTAAGCTGCTTCCAAGACCCATTGAGTCATTGCTGTTGTTTTTATGATATGCAACCTTGTCGTCCATGGACATGGATGACTCCACACGTTCTCGAGCAACATCAACCTGCAGACACACGCATTCAAGGAGGAGGCACCGTGTAAAGCAGAGCCACGACCAGAATCACCACATTCAGAAGAGTACCATGCATGATGTGCACGAAACCTGAGAAAGCAAAACACACGCAGGGCCGTACCGCTTGTGACCAGTCCATTCTTGCCATGATAACTGCAATGCTGATTAGCTGCACGCATGTGCCAATTGTCAGCCCTGACCACAGACCCTACAATACACAGGGCAAGAAAACGAAAGCGTGAATGGAACAAGAGAGGTGAGCGCAATGACACAAAAGAAAGAAATAGTGGTTCAGGAAGGCAGACAGTGCTAAAGGTGGAAATATCATATAAAGGCAAATGAAACTGAGTGTAAGCCAGGAAGAAAATGTTCTTACCACACTTCCCAACTTGAGGTGGAAGGCAAGTAGGGCCGCAAGCGGGAGTCCGACGAGGTAATACGCTGCAAGATTGGCAACAAGAGCCACTTGCTGATAGCCTGATCCACGGACAATGCCTGCAGGTGGGGTTGTATGCACAAGGGTGAAATAGGTGAGATTGAGCGTGCTTAGGGTTGACAAAATGCAGGGAGCAGTGCGATCCAGTGGCTGAGCATCCAAGAACATGACAGATAGCGACAACAAAACAAGTAAGCGAACTTACGACAACCAGATAACTGAGGCAACGAGCCACAAGAATCAGAGGAACTAACAGACCTGGGGAATTCGAACCACACAAACCCTGAAAAACCTTCCCAGAGATTTTACCTGACAAAACAGCATTGACCGCATCAGTGACGACAGATGCGACAAGCAGAGGCATGATGGCAGCAACGAAGGCGACAACTTCAGGGGATGTGCTGAACACACAGCCCCAGGAGGAGCGGACAGTGAGCAGAGCCGAGGACACAAGCGTGGCCTCGAAAAGCGCCCACAGCACCCCCACTGTGGCGGCTCGCTGGGCGGCAATCTCATCTCCTGCCCCCAACTCATTGGCCACGCGCGTGCTGACAGCCACACCAAAGCCGTATGGCAGCACAAACGCCATCACTGACGTGTTCAGACTGAAGAGCAGGATGGAAGAAGGGGGCGGGGGGGGGAGTTGGGAGAAGAGCAATGATGAGACTGCTAATGTCCCGAGGCTCCAATAAATAATACAATTTCTGTATGATAGGCTGATTGAACAAGTGAGCTTTAGGGAGAACCGGGAGCCTTAGGCATGAGGGCACTTACACAACAGAAAGGCCGGCTACTTGGATGTCGGGGTTAGGCAATAGGCCGGCCAGAAGTGTGACTATATCGAAGCTCCAATATTCAAGGCTGAGCACGGTGGAAAGGGGAAGGGAAAGCACACGTTATACAGCAGAGCAGTGGATTCTGTGGGAAAAAAAAAACAACCAGAAACCAGTGTAAGAGGTATGATTGCTCCGCCTCGATTGACCTGTTCTGTCAACACCCCCACTCCTCTCCCTGTTTCCCTCCCCCATTCCTTTCCCCTCTTCCCTTCCCAACTCCTTTTCCACACTACCCTACGCCCCGCCTTCCCCAGGCCACTCCTTTCCCCCCTCCCCTCCCCCACTCGTTTCTCCACTTGCCTCCCACCCACCCAGAAAACCCCCTTCCTTTCTCTGGCCCTCCCCTCCACCCTCCCCCTTCCCCCTTTTTCCCCTTCACCCCCCCCCCCTGCACGCACCACAGCATGACAGCAGAGGGCAGGGCGAGCTGCAGGAACGGCTCCCACCCACAAAACGCCTCCATACTATACCCGCCCCACGCGGCCCTGGCCACACCAGTATAGCGAACGTAGACCAGCAGCAACACCAGATCCAGCAGATAGGCCAGCGAGACGGCTATGGCGGCCCCTGGTAGGCCCCAGTGGAGCGTGTGTACGAGGAGGAAGGTGAGAGGGAACTGCACGAGTACTGCTGCGAGCGCGCAGGCAGCCATGGGGAAGGTTACGGACTGGGCTTGCAGGTATCTGCAGGGGGGGGGGAGTGAGGGAGGGATGGTTGGGGGAAGGGAGGGTGGGGGAAGGGAGGGTGGGGGAAGGGAGGGAGGGTGGGGGAAGGGAGGGTGGGGGAAGGGAGGGTGGGGGAAGGGAGGGTGGGGGAAGGGAGGGTGGGGGAAGGGAGGGTGGGGGAAGGGAGGGTGGGGGAAGGGAGGGTGGGGGAAGGGAGGGTGGGGGAAGGGAGGGTGGGGGAAGGGAGGGTGGGGGAAGGGAGGGTGGGGGAAGGGAGGGTGGGGGAAGGGAGGGTGGGGGAAGGGAGGGTGGGGGAAGGGAGGGTGGGGGAAGGGAGGGTGGGGGAAGGGAGGGTGGGGGAAGGGAGGGTGGGGGAAGGGAGGGTGGGGGAAGGGAGGGTGGGGGAAGGGAGGGTGGGGGAAGGGAGGGTGGGGGAAGGGAGGGTGGGGGAAGGGAGGGTGGGGGAAGGGAGGGTGGGGGAAGGGAGGGTGGGGGAAGGGAGGGTGGGGGAAGGGAGGGTGGGGGAAGGGAGGGTGGGGGAAGGGAGGGTGGGGGAAGGGAGGGTGGGGGAAGGGAGGGTGGGGGAAGGGAGGGTGGGGGAAGGGAGGGTGGGGGAAGGGAGGGTGGGGGAAGGGAGGGTGGGGGAAGGGAGGGTGGGGGAAGGGAGGGTGGGGGAAGGGAGGGTGGGGGAAGGGAGGGTGGGGGAAGGGAGTGTGGGGGAAGGGAGTGTGGGGGAAGGGAGTGCGGTATGGAGACAGGGAGGAGAGGGGGGAAAGCGAGGAGATCAGTGGGGAAGGGAAGAAGTGGTCAGGGACCGGAGGGGGGAAGGAGAGGGTTGGGGGAGGGAGGAAGATGGAAAATGTAGAGAGAAATGGGGTACGGAAAGAGGGGGAGGGGAGGGGAATGCAGAGTGAAGAGAAAGGGCTGGCAGCGGTGGGTTGTAATGAGGGCTGCTGAACACGCACCCTAGGGAGTGAGTGTGGGGCAGCTCAAAGGCTACTCAGAGACGTGACTGACTTGAGGCAATATGCCATGCGATTGCTGCGCATCGTGAAACGTTTACTTATCTGTGCATTATACACACTGTTTCCAGTGCCACCACGTGTGCTATAGCAAGTATACTACTCTCCCTGACCTAAGCCTGACCTAAGCCGCGGTAAGAACGAACCTCCCACCCAGTCACACCGCCCTCCGACTCTCCTGCCTTTTCCCGCACACATCTTTGTGTCATTATTTGATAGTACAATTGACCTTTGAGGGTGGTAATTTTGTTCAAATAAGGGCATCCTTTCCCCATTTCCCCACCCTAAGCCCCCTACCTCTTCCCACCACCATCCCTGACCCACCTGTTGCGAGACCATACACACCCACATACCTCTCCCACCTGTCCTCCCTCCCACCATCCCTCCCACCATCCCTCCCACCACCCTCCCACCATCCCACCCACCACCCCTCCCACCTTTCCAGACACTGCATGCCAACAGCAGCAGCGAGGCTCGGCAGCAGCCAGCGGATGTACACAGCGCCCAGAGCAGCGATGTCCGGGGACTGGTGCAGCAGCAGCAGCAGCGGCTCCGTGAACCACCAGAGCACGCCCACGGGCGTGGCCACGAGCGTCATGCACAGCAGCGCGCGCTGCAGGTGCAGCCCCAGCTGCAGCGGACACCCCGCCCCGAACGCCTGCCCGCACAGGGTTTCCAGCCCGCTCGCCAGACCTTGCTGTGGCATGGAGTTGCGGGGAAGAGGGGGGGAAGAGGGGAAGGATGGAGGGGAGGGGAGGGAAAGAGGAGGCGGAGGGGGACAGAGGGTTGCCAGCGACATGAATGGACGCCCATGGGGGTGGGGACGGACGAGCGTCATGCACAGCAGCGCGCGCTGCAGGTGCAGCCCCAGCTGCAAAGGACACCCCGCCCCGAACGCCTGCCCGCACAGCGTCTCTAGCCCGCTCGCCAGGCCTTGCTGCAGCGGGCGGTATGGTGTTGAAGGGGGAAAGGGGTGGGGAGGTGGTGGGGTTGGTGTGAAGGAGGTGGGGGAGTTAAAGGCCTGGGAGAAGAACACAGGAGGTTGGCAGGAAAAGCTGGAGAGTAGGGGCCCGGACGCAGTGAAGGGGACGGGGAAAGCTTGGGAAAGGTGGGCAGAAACGGCAGTAGGGAAAAAGCAATCCTAGGAGGACGGGGAAAGTGCGAAAGGCATCGTTTCATGGGAAAAAGAGCAGAGCAGCCCTCCTTCCCACAAGCACCCCTTTTTCCAGCAGTAACAGAGCGGCAGTCTCACGAGCAGGATGTGGCCGGTGACGTTGGCAAAGGAGATGAGGTGGCGATGGAGGCGGCGGGGAGTTGAAATCACCTTTGAAGACACATTAGCAAAAGCATAGCAAAGAGCGGCGGCGGTCTCGAGAGCAGTATGTGGCCGGTGACGTTGGCAAACGAGGTGAGGTGGCGATGGGCGCAGCGGTGAGAGGCGGTGGCGAGCGGGAGTGGCGACGAGCGGGAGTGGCGACGAGCGGGAGTGGCGACGAGCGGGAGTGGCGACGAGCGGGAGTGGCGACGAGCGGGAGCGGGCGCAGTTTGTGAGGCGCATCAAAGCAAGAGCAGAGCAGAAGGACAAACTCACGAGCAGGATGTGGCCCGTGACGTTGGCGAAGGACGTGGCGATGGACGCGGCGGCGAGCGGGAGAGGGCCGAGACGACCGACGAAAGCGAGCGGAATGAGCGTCATGAGGTTCTGCAGGAGATTGGCCGCCATCATTGGCCATGCCATGCTGGTGGGGCGGGGGGGGGGAGAGATGGGGGAAAGAAAGGGGAAGGACGGGGAGAGAGAGGGAAGAACAGGGGTGGGGTTAGGGGGAAGAAGAAGGGCGAGGAGAGAGGTGGAAGAGTGGGACAGACGGCAACGGGTAGCGAGGAGTAAGGGAGGAGCTTTTTATGTGTAAAAGACAGGAGAGAGGAGAGGCCGAAAGGGGCAACGAAAGTGAGCGCAAACAAAAAGTGGGGTCACGGCTTCTTACGTGACTTGTAGCTTGGCCTCTGCGACCATCGCCTCTTTGCGCCACAGCCCACTTGTTCTCGCTCTACTCCTGCCCCTGCCCGCCCGCCTTGCGATGACAACCGCCCCTACAGCCTTCGATGCTGCTTCCCGCACTCCCTCCCCCGCGTCTCCTTCCCGCTCCTCCTCCTCGTCACTCTCGTCGTCACTCCCGCTGCTCCCCTCGTCGCTCTCCTCGTCCTCTCCCTCTTCTCTCTCCGCGCTCCCCTCTCTGTCTTCGCTCGAAACACTCGCCGATCGCCAAATCCATCTAAGAATCGGCCGCCTCTGACCGTCTTTTTTCCGATTTCTCTCCTTCCCGCCGCCCTGTTCGCACTCGTCGCTCACTCTCGCCGCCCCGCTCCCCTTACACACTGGTAACGACCACTCTAATCTACGTGCGATCGCATTTCCGCTTTCGTCTTCCCCTCCGCCTCCAGCCTCACCTTCCCCCGCCGCGGTTCCGCGACCAGCAACCACCCCCTTCGCCCCTTTCCCCGCGCTCCGCCACTCCCGCCCGCCGCTTGTGTATTGCTTTTCTCCTCCCCCCGCTGCGCCTCCCGTCTCTAATCTCTCGAGGCTGGTTTCTCCGCTCAGCGCAAGCCCCGCCGCTGCAGCGGCGAGAGACGAAGATTCCGCGAGGGAGGCAATTGGGCGCGGGGGAGGGGAGGCGGGGGCGGAACTCGGCGCAAGCAGGGGAGACGGGGGAAGGGGAGGGGAATCTGGCGCGCATGCTTGCGCGGAAGAAGGCGGGACCACAGAGGCTTGGGCGGGCCCGCTCAAGCCGCCTTGTGAGCGGAAACTCACAAAACCAGGTAAAATCCATCGAATAGGCGATAGCGATGACGAGGTAATCTGCGGACCGGAACGAGAGTTCGCGCCTTCGGAGATCGCTATTCCCGCTTGACTCGTTCCACCCAGTAAAGGTTCGGTCAACGGACTTGGCTGAGGATCCAGCCGCCATTGATATGTCTGATTCGTTCGGTACCGCGCTTCCCTTTGCGCCGGTGTTCGCAGCTCATTGTTCGTTCGCTGCTGATCTAGGGATCTTCTCCGTTGCTGTTTGGCGTGTCGGACATGCTGCTCCTGCCTGTCCTCCTGCTCTTGCTGCAATTGTCTCGTCGCGTGCGACGCGGACGCGTAGTCTTTAGAAGGAAGGATAGGAGTTGCGGACGGACGCGGCACGCGAGGCATGGTGAGCTTGACCTTCGGACAAAATTAGATGCGAGTCTCCCTCCTTGTGGCTAGGATTGTGGCGCTCGAATAGTTACAACTAATACGAAGCGCGGGAGTCCAATAGTAGCGACCGAAATTTTAGTTATGTCGCGAAAGTTGCGATCTAGACTCCCAACTGTAGCAAGCGGGGAGTAACAGTAAGCTGTAGGAGAAGCAATAAGTAGGCTCTAGAAGCAACTGGTTCTGGAAGCACACCAACTCCGTGCAAGTGATAGGAGGGTAGAAATGATGCTAGCAACTTCGCTTTTGGAACACCCTTCGGGCACCTTCTTCATTTTATGTTTGTAGGGACGCTTGCCCTAACAGCTACGGTTCCCTAGCGCTTAAACAAACGAATTAAACATGTTGCTCTCTAAAACTGGTAAATGGTGGCATAGATTAATCCCTTTTCACACCCACCAGCAGTTATGAGTTGCTGCCCCCACGAGTGGTGCCAGCCCGTACATTCTTACAGATTTCCGGTACTGCTGGGACTGCCTATTCAGCAAAAAGGAATCAAAATCATGGGAGACAATGAACAAAATGATACCTCCCGCAGTCCATCTCCTGCACAAGCCCGAGCCGACCTCATAAGCCGACCACAACCCTTGTGCTTGGGAAACCTACGGTTTGCTGACACCTGCCAAGCCTTCCGAATCCCGAAACTTGTGGCGGACAGCGGATCTCCAAATTGATGGGTGAGCCTTGACGGGCCAGCAGTGTCCAGTCAGACACCTCTGGAATTTGTTAGGTGCTTTTTGTTTTCTGCCAAACTAGCTTCCGGAGTGCATTTTCTGCATCAATTGCTTCCTAAAATTGCAGTCTCACAATCTACGGGCTGGACTGCCAAATAGGGGAGAAAGAAAAAATCAAAAGAAGTACCGGAAACATCGCACTACCCTGTTTGGGCGCTGGTTGGGAAGCAATGTGGCCACGTCCACGGGTTGGGCAGGCCTCCGTAATTCTAGGCGAACGACAATCGGGGATGTTCGACAAAGGCGCTTCCTCGCCCATTGAACTACACACAATCATACATACTTCATGTAGGTTGCATATGCATCTTGGTATGCTAAACCATAATCAGCATGAAGAAAATTAAATAAAGTGATTTAGATTTTTCTAACAATTAACCTACCAAATAACTCTGTTTTTGAAATGAAATGATGCTAGTCTAATGCTTATTTTACAGTTCACTATATGTCTTTCTTATCCCTGTAAGACTACAGTAAATAATTCAAAACCTTCAGCCAATCACAGATAGTTCAGAAGTGAGCTGACCAACTCGTACTGCCTCACCATCGATGGGATCTGAATCCTCCAGAAGCTCCCGCCCACGTCTCCTCCAATAACCTTGCCCCACCCCTGGTCCTTGGGTTTTCAGATTTTTAGGGATACTTACTATCGATTCAGCGTTCTCAGGGAACTTCATCGCTATTTAGTGACAGTTTCCAGTCTTCCGCCCATGAGACAGGAAACTTAGTGCGACAACTCAGGAATTCGCTCCACGTTCACCCACGTGTCGTAAACTTGACAGTCAGTAAAAGGGCAGGGCAGAAAACAATTAACCCCAATGGACCTGGACGCTTTTAGGGAGGAATAAACCCTAAACTCGGGATCCCTCAAAATTTTTAGGGTTGATGCCTCCCCGAGTCGCCTCCCTTTCCGATTGGGTTTATATTTTTTTTGGTCAGGTAGAGTGATAAAATTTTCCAAATCCTTGTGATTTTGTGCCACGTGGGTGAATGTGGTGCGAATTCCTGAATTGTTGAACTAAGTTTCCTGTCCGACAGGCGGAGGGCCGGAAACTGTCCCCAAATAGCGATGAAGTACCCGCAAAACCGCTGCTTCGACAGTAGTTGTCCCACATTATCTGAAAACCCCTGGTCCTTCGCCTTCTCTTCTCCCGCGGAATCCTAGCCCGCCAAGCTGGCATGTCGTGATTTGAACAATGTGGGGCTACCGTCAGCCCCCGTTTGCCACAGAAGCCTGTGACGTGACATGACATTCCCTGTGCCATCCTCCACTGCCCCTCCGCCCGAACCTTATGATTTGTACCCCTATAAACGCCTTTTACCTCTACCAAATACCATTGTATCGCCCTGTACCCCTTGCGACGATCAATTTCTCCCTCCGACCTCCCATCACCTTCACCACATCCTTCCCCCTTATGCCCCACCCCCACTACAACTACCACCTTTCCCTTCGTCACCCATGTTTGGAGCCCCCCCTTGCAATTTCGCATCATCACATCACAACCACCATCCCATGACATCCACATTTCCCGAAGTGCCTTTTACATCCGTCTCTCCCTAACTTCATCCGCGTGGTGCGACGTAACCTCTTTTCGATAACAAGATCTTCGTGTAAGCGCAACGCAGCCTAAGAAAGACGTCCCAGGCGAGCAGGCGAGCGATGTGGAACGATAGCCGATCCGCCTCGCGCAACGCACACGCCGTCCCTTGTGGAGCCCTCGCTCGTTAGTCTAGAGCTTGCATTCCTCCTTTCAGACTCTGTATTTAAACAGCGGCTCCTCTTCCTAGCAGCGGCTTTTGTACATCTCAAATATTCCATCCGTTCGCCTCCAACTCAAGAAATTTCACTGCAGTGATGGCGTCTCATGTAGCCTCGTTGGGACTCCATTCGCACTGCGACTGCTCGTCCATTCTCCACCCTCTCTCCCCGCCGTCGCCGCAGCTTCTTTCGTCCATCCGATCTGTAACTATTCTCGGAACCAAACCCCGTCATTCGCGACTTTCGCAGATATCAGTCGCGTGCTCCCCGGTAACCAGCTCAGTGGCCAGGCGATGTCACGCGTTGCTCACGCCTACCCCTTCGCACTCTCAGCCGATCCCGTTTGGCTTGACAGCTGAAACCACGTCTGCTCTTCTTCCCTCCCGCCTCTTTCTCTCTGAGGATCAGCAGTCTTTAGTAGCCGGAGCGGTTAGGAAGCAGAACGGGCTGTGCCGCGTGAAGCGGCGGGGAACGGTGCAGGCGCGGAGCTCTTGGCGGGAGGATGGCGGGATGGAGGGCGCGGAGGGCGCGCGGATCAAGGTGGTGGGCGTAGGGGGAGGCGGATCGAATGCTGTGAACCGCATGGTTAAGGTGAGATGGGGGGTGGGATGAAACGAGGTGGGATGGGAGGTTGCCTGACTGGATCAGGCTTAATGTTATGGGGAATGGCGACAGTGCGTCAACTGGAAGATAGGTCATGAGCGAAAGAACGAACCAAAGGGTGTGGAGGAGAGACGAATGTAAGCGAGGCAGGAGATCGACCGACCTTTGAGGCGCCTCAACAAGCGAGGCAGGAGAGGGAGCGGTGAGTCGTTAATTTGGTCCAACCGTGCGTGGCGTGCAGCTGTTTTCATAATCTACGATATCGGCAGCAGCGTGGGCTGCGGTGAGTCACAGGTCATGGCTAAGGACGCGCATGCATAAAGAAAGGACATGATTGTATCACATCTCGGAGGTCTCGGTGTTTGAAAGTATCAAATCACACCTGTGTGTGAGAGTTCTCCTATCCGTTGGCTTGTTTCCTTTCTACTCTTGCAGCGCATGACGCGTGTCCGCTCTCTCTCACCCACGAACGGCACCATGCGCACCAAACGCGAAGAATCCTTTTGAATGCTCCGCCACTCAAGACGAGCCACACGGAACTAGACGGAACCGCAAGGAACCGCACGGAACCACACGGACCAACACACCGTCACCTCCGAAATCAACCAGAACTCCTCCTTTACCAGCTATCTCCCATCATTTTCTCTCCCTTAAATCGCCCCTCTCCCCTCTCCCGCCCACATTCTCTTTTTTTCCCTCGTTCTCTCCCTCCCATCATCCCTCCCTCCGTCCTTCCCTGTCTTACTCCCACCCTTCCACCCAAACTTCACACCTGTACGCCCCTCGTCCCTTCTCCCCCTCCCCCCGCTGTTCCCCCTTCCGCCTGCCCCCTTCCCCCTCGCCCCCCCTTGCCCCCCCCCGCCCGTCCCCCCCACAGAGCGGCATGCGCGGCGTGGAGTTCTGGATCACGAACACGGACCGCCAGGCCATGGCGCTCTCGCCCGTCGACGAGCCGCACCGCCTGCAGATCGGCGGCGCGCTCACGCGCGGGCTGGGCGCGGGGGGAAAGCCCAGCATTGGGGAGCGCGCGGCGGAGGAGAGCCGCGAGGGGCTGCAGAACGCGGTGATGGGCGCGGACATGGTGTTCGTCACTGTGCGTGCGGGGGAAGGGGGAAGGGGGGAAGGGGAAGGGGAAATGGGGGAAGGGGAAGGGGAAGTGGGAATGGGGAAGGGGGAAGGGGAAAGGGGAAGGGGATGGGGATGGCGCTGTGCGAGTGCACATGTGGGAGTGCGCTTAACCTGCTGTGAACATAGACTCTCTCATTCCCATATTCCCTGTGTTGCTCATCACTCATCCTCCTCCTTCTCACACTGTTTTTAAAGCTAAAACGTTTTCCAGCCATGTCTGGACTTCCCCTCCCTGACTCGCCCTCGTGCTACTCTTCCCCCTTCCCTCACCGCAATTTATCAGTCCCTCGCTCTCCACCCCTCCCCACCCGTCCCCATCCTCCCACCCTTCCCCTCCCCACGTCCCTCCCCTGTCCCTCCCCCTGCCACTCTCCATCCGCCATCTTGTTCCCATTTCTTCACCACTCCCTCCCAACCCTTCTCCCCACCATTTCAGGCGGGCATGGGTGGCGGAACGGGCAGCGGGGCAGCGCCAGTCGTGGCAGAAATCGCGCAGGCCCTCGGTATACTCACAGTGGGCATAGTGACGCTCCCGTTCACGTTTGAGGGGCAGCGGCGGCGCGTGCAAGCACTAGACGCAGTGGCAGCGCTGAGGCAACACGTGGATGCTCTGATCGTGATCCCCAACGACCGGCTTCTGGAGGCGGTGGATAAGAGCACGCCTATTAACGAGGCGTTCACTCTCGCGGATGATGTGCTGCGGCAAGGCGTGCGCGGCATATCCGATATCATTCAGGTGCGTTTGCTGGGCAGCGACACAGGAGTGCTGGTTCTGAGTTATAGGTTTGGGGTTTGAAGGTTTTTTTCTGAGAAAGCCCACGTCACGCTCCTATGTGAACCGTTACCTCATTACTGGGTGTATCTATCCTCTCCCCTTCCAACCCGTACGACCCACCCTCACCTCCCCAACCCCCCTCCCCACTGTCCCCCATGCGTGCACCCTCCATCTTGCCCATGAGTGAGGCATGGTGGCAGTGTCACCTCTGCGTGGCTTGATATTCTGAGATTATGTGATGACCAATCATCAGCGTGTGTACACATCTCTATCGCTCCACCCACCCGTCCCTCTCCTTTTCCCTTTCCCACGATCTCTTCCCCCACTCTCCCCCCCCCCCTCCCCCCCCTCCTCCTCCTCCTCCTCCTCCTCCTCCTCCTCCTCCTCCTCCTCCTCCTCCTCCTCCTCCTCCTCCTCCTCCTCCTCTTCCTCTCCCTTCTCGCTCTCTCAGGTTCCAGGGCTAGTGAATGTGGACTTTGCTGACGTCAGGGCAGTCATGGCCAATGCCGGCCCATCCCTCATGGGCGTTGGCGTTGCACAAGGTACTTTCATGCACCCATGCACCCTTACAATGCATCCATGCACCCATATCATGCATCCATGCATCCCTGCATTCATGCATCCATGCACCAATGTCTCAGATACCCTCCTTTCTACTTGGTGCATTTATGTTTTTTTTCTTTCTTTGTTTCTTCTTCTTTCTTTTTGGCAGTCTCCGCACCCTTCGGTGTCCACCCTTCTAACTGCCTCCATCTCATTCCACATCCCATCTTCCCTCCATTCCACTCCATTCCATCCCATCCCAACTTCCTCCCATCCAACCCATCCGCACATCCCCCTGTGCCCACCCCCATGGCACCACGCCATGACCCTGCAGGCAAGGACCGGGCGCGCAAGGCAGCACTACAAGCGATTCACTCGCCGCTGCTGGAAGTGAGCATAGAGCGCGCCACTGGCATCGTGTGGAACATCACAGGACCCCCTGACATGACGCTTCTCGAGGTCAGCTCCTGCCTGCCCCTCACACTCCGAGCTTTCAACTCATCCGACCGTCTTCACACCCTCTCACATCCTCTCACCTACCCTTGTCTCCATCCATCATGTTTCCGGCAAACCCCCACTCCCCCACCCCCCCTTCACCACCACTCCCACCCTTCCCGCCCCCTGCCCTTTCTCCCACCCCCCCCCGTCCCCTCTCTTATGCAGGTGAACGAGGCAGCGCAGGAGATTCACCAGCTGGTGCATCCAGACGCCAACCTGATCTTCGGTGCTGTTGTCGATGAATCCATGGCGCCCAATGTACGTCCGCCTGTGCCACCCATGCCAGCCTTATCCCATGCCTGTGCCTACCCATCCATGCATGCACACACATGCGCACACGCACGCACGCACGCACGCACGCGCGCGCGCGCGCGCACACACACACACACACAAACTCCTCCATACACGCACAATCCACCCGTCCATCGTTCATTCATGAGAGTGGGTGCATGCGCATACAGTCCTCGTAACCACTTTTCCCATCGCACATGTATCCCCTCCCCCTCGTCCCTGCTCCTTGCTTCTTCTTCTCCTTGAACCCACTGCAGGTCAGCATCACCCTCATTGCAACTGGCCTCAAAGAACCGGGCTCGCAAGTGAGTCGACCCATCCACCCCCTTTCCCCCCCTCTCTTTTCCCTCTGCCCCACTCCATGCATCCCTGCTAGCTTGTGCTTTGCTCCCCAGTACTTGTCCTTAATGATGACATATGTTCATCCTCCTCCTGTGCTGCCCTTGAGTCACCAACCTCAAACTTAAGCTCTCCTCTCCCTCCCTTTCCCCCGTCTCCGCCCTCTCCCTCTCCCCTCACCGTCTCGTTTCTCCCTTGCGACCCAATGTATCCCGCAGTCGGAGATTCCAGCAGCAGCCAGGGTGCTAGGAAGCAGAATGCCGTTCCCCCCACAGCAGCAGCAGCAGCCCCCATACAGTCCACCAGTCCCTCAACAGCAGGCAGGACCGTCCTCCCCCCCGCCCATCCCTGACTTCCTCCGGCGACGGTCCCGAGGCCTCTGAGGATGCGTTGCACACATCCCGCCCTGCATGCTCTGCACACTCCACACTCTACACACTCAGAGTGGCGTTTCCTCAGAAGTTTAGGTGGTGGAGGCACAAGCTGTAAGCCTGGCCAACAGGGTTTTGAATTGCTGGTGAGGCTGTTGCTGGAAGCCAGAGAGACTTACCGTGAATGCAGGCAGGCTACCCACAGACTTACAGACTTATTGTTGGTGGTGTCAGGCTGAATGTCCTACGGTGTTATTCAGTAGCTAGGTAGGTAAGGGATAGGTGGGTGCCTGCCTGCCACCCACAGTTTTGTAGAGAGGTCAGTGTATGCAGGTCATTGGTGGGTGGGGGTGGGGGTTATGCAGGTCTGTGGATATTCATGGAGGGTTAGGGATATTTGTAGACTGCTGGAACTCTCTCAAATGAGGTTTTAGTTGTGGAATGGTGCCTCCTGGTGCGGCTTAGCAAATAATCGCTGGTCTCTTCCTCTCATCCAGCTCCTGTCCGTTCCTTGCTTCGGTAGCTTCCTTCTCCTCCCATCTGCTGCTGGTTCCTCATCCTCTTTCTGCAACACCTTCTGCCTGCCCCAGCAATTCCTCATTTCTGGGGCCTGAGGAAGCTTCATCATGGCTTTGAATGGATTTTGCTAAGGTTGTGCTAGCTTGGTGTGTGTTGCAGTACGGTCTTTGTCTGGTTTAGACCAATTTTCTTTGTTTGAGACTGCAAGACCTGGAATGTTAGTCTAGCATTTGAAGGCAGGAGGAGTGTTGTGCAAAGAACAGGGTACAGGCCTTTTGCACACAAGCAAGCAAACAGCAGGAATGCATGTGCGCATGGTTCAAGTCCCGTCCCTGCTTCAGAAAACAACAGGTGGTTTGATGGACAGAGGTGAGGGATTAGGGCACCAAACAACAGGTGCAGTGTATGGTATGATGTATGATGCAAGCTGCTGGTGATGTTTGTTGCCTGTATGGCTGGAGAACGTTTACAGTAAAGCTCTTGTAGTCCTGCCGTGTCACAGCTCAAGGGACTAGATACTTTCTATGTAACAAGACCGACTGAAGCTGCATCACACTTGTCGGACAGGCTCTTCTAGAGAGCATTGTACGCACTTACCGGAATCAGAGTGACCGCTTGCACAATGAGCGCAGTAATGTTTTAATCACAATACAGCAACAATACACAACTGCCTTTTCATTACACTGGTACTGCCAGTACTCGCTTCACTTTGCTACGCCTACTACCGCACCGGTAAGTGTCTGTTGCTCAAGCAGAAAGGTGATAAGCAGCCACTCCTGGTATAAGGATGCTGCCTGCAACAAGCATGGGGAAGGCAAAAGGAAAATGGCAATGTTAAGAAAACAGGCCACGTAGAAAGTCAATACCTTTGGCACCAACCTGGTGAGACCGCGGGCTAGGAAAGTGAGAACCTCATGTACAAAGGCACTTACAACCAACGTTCCAGCTCAGCTTTACTGACAGCAAGCCATTTTGCATGGACGTGTGGGTTAGGGCAGCATGCTACACGCTCAGCAGCTAGAGACAAGCTTGTGGCACGACTCAGCATATACCTAGCAAGCTCAGTCTGACATAGATTAAGCCAACCATTCACGACAACTGCAAAACGAGATAAGGATCAGGTAAAAGAGCTGGCAAAACGTGGACCAAATGATGTGATTCATGGCTCTATGCAGCCAAGTCGCCATCCGATCTCACCTTGTCACAGAAACCCTAATTGATCAACACGACCTGAGATTATTCGTGATCAACGAGTTTCGTTACTGACCTCGGCGGAGCGAACGAAATCGGATCGGCAATAACATCTGGCGAAAACGTCGCACAACGCAACGGTGGAAAGGAGGACGCAGCTACAACGCGCAAAGCAAACCAGAACGGCTGTGACTTACTCGCTGGTAACCCCCCATTCCCACCACCGCATCGCTGCGCCGCGCTCAGTGGTGTCCGCCGCCCTCCTTCGCAGCTGCCGCGTGCTTCATATGACGGATCTCCGCCGGCCATCCGACGGCGTAGCTCAGCACGCCGACGCCAGTCATGACCTGGAAGAGCGGTTTCGGGCTGCTGGTGACGATGTACTTGCGGTGGTACTCCTTAAGAAACCGCGTCGACTCGTTCATGACGTTATCGTACGTCGCGACGCTCTTAACGAAGTTCGGGACCTCCTTGAGCTTAAGACCCGCCACTTGGCGCAGGAAGTGCTGCAGGTTCGACATGGCGGGAAAGCGACGGTGCGATGGCGATGGCAAGACGACGCGAATGGATTAGAGACGGCGAGAGCGGGGGAGCAAAATGCTCCGACGCGGATAGTGGTGGTGGCGAAGGTCGACCTGCTGGGCGGAATATGCGGAGGACAGCAGTATATCGGGTGGATCCAACAAGAAACTGCTTGCAACGGTTCCCCACCAAGCACCAGAGGACAAAGTGTTACCAACCGTACCCAACCATTCTGCAAAAGCGCTGTGATTCAACACACGCTACACGCTGCTTCGCTGCACTGGTTTGACAAGTCAAATATTCAGTTTTGTTAGTTGCCCAAGCCAGAATTCACCCTGCCAACCTGCCCGACCACAACCTAGAATTCCACAACCCAGCTCACAAGCTGGCAAATGGTCAGAAATACATGCTGTGGAGATTGTATACACTTCTCTATCCACAACCACTATTGCAAAACTCCGCCCAAGACGTCAATGAGCCATCCCAGCAAATACACCTTTTTATCTACCCCTTTATGTGCTAAGGTGGTCCTCAACAAAATCTGGGTTCTTCCGAAGAATGACATATCCCTCTAGCACAGAGGAGAGTGGAATGTACCTGTGCACAATGAGGAAAGGAAGAGCAAGAGAACAGCAGAGAAGGGCAGATGGAAGCAGATACAATGAAAAATCACAACAGCAGCGGATGCGATGAAGAGTGCACGAGTGGATGAACGGTTAGTATGCTAACGAATGAAGCACAAACCAGGACACCAAATGCCACCACGCACAATCAACCTCTTCACCAGCACACGCATCAAAATGAGCAAGGTAGTAACCACTCACTTGTCTGTACCAATCTCTGCTCTGTCGCACGTGGCGAGCAGCACAGGCGTGGTGTGCGTTTGGAACCCTGTGACAGCCTTGGGACGCCCTGCTTGCTTCTGAAACGTTTCAAACCCAACCCTTTATCATGCAGCCACTCACTTGTCTGTAGCGAGCTCTGCTCTGTCGCCCGTGGCGAGCAGCACGGGTGTGGTGTGCGTTTGGAAGCCCGTGATGGTCTTGGGGCGCCCTGCCTGCCCCACCACGTCCACCGCCTGCCCCACTCGCACTGGCACTGACAGCGGCTTCAGGTCCTCATCCACTGTCAGCAGCATGCGCGGCTGTAGAGAGGTTTTTGGGGGGGTGGGGGGGGGAGAAGGGAAGGGGGACAGGAACGAGAGACAGGGAGACAACATGGGAACGGTGATCTTTCAGTCGATGCCCCACTCGCACCGGCACTGACAGCGGCTTCAGATCCTCATCCACTGTCAGCAGCATGCACGGCTGTAGAGAGATGGGCGTGGGGAGGGGCGAGGAGGAGAGGGTGACAGGTTGGAGAGGGGAGAGGACGAGTGGTTGTGGCATTGAGCGAGGGAACTGTAGATCAGAGCGAGGGAACTGTAGATCAGAGCGAGGAAAGATGAGGCGAGGACGAACAGAAAGATCCGCAAGTAGCTTAATACAACGGCATATCTAGTCTACACCTGGAAGGCAGACGCCACTATAATGCACTATCCTGCATGGCACAACCCCCCAACCCTCCATACCTGCATGGCGGGAACAATGTAGTAGAGTGCGTAGTGGTAGCGGTGCAGGATGATGCCCTTGATGTCCAGACAGCTGTGCAGCAGCGCTGCCAGCCCTGCCAGTGCCACACTGCGAGCAGAGAGCACAGGATGGGACATCGAGCGGGAGAGGCAGTGTGAAAAAGAAAGGATAGGTCAAACAGGGAGGGCAGTGCAAACCCGGAGAGGAGCGGATAGGCCAAAATTATTAAAGGAAAAGCACGGAGGAAGGGATGTCGAGGAGAAGAGTGTGCTGCGGGGGTGCATCCAATGTACAGATGGTGCATCCAATGTACAGATGGTGCATCCAATGTACAGATGGTGCATCCGATGTACAGATGGTGCATCCGATATACAGATGGTGCATCCAATGTACAGATGGTGCATCCAATGTACAGATGGTGCATCCGATGTACAGATGGTGCATCCAATGTACAGATGGTGCATCCGATGTACAGATGGTGCATCCAATGTACAGATGGTGCATCCAATGTGCAGATGGTGCATCCGATGTACGGATGGTGCATCCAATACTGGAGCAAATGGTGAAAAAGAGGTCGGGATTTGAAATATAATGGTGGCAGGGAGGTGGGAGAATGAATGGAAGATGAGTGATTCTGGCGAAGTGGCAAGGGGCCATACTTGGAGCAGAGGAAACGATCGGAGTGGTAGGGGTTGAGTGTGAGCAGACCCTTGCCCAGATGCACGAGACCTTGGGCAATGCGCACCTGCAAGAGCACGGTAGAGAGGCAGGGGAGGGTGGAGAGGGAGAGACAAGTGTGAACATTGCGAGTGTGCAGGGCAGGAAGAATGTAGAATATGTGAGCAAATCTGAAAGTGAGCAAGACGAAAGTGCAATCCGAGGTCATCGGAGAAAGGTGGAGTCAGACGGAAATGGATAAGGGGACGGGGAGGGGTGAAGGTGGGCACGGGGATGGAGATGGAGTGGTATGGGGTGACTTACACAGAAGAGCATGGTCAGGTCCTTCTCAAAATAGTAGGAGAGGTTGAGTGGGGTGTCTTACACAGAAGAGCATGGTGGGGTCCTTGTAGTAGTAGGAGGAGAGGTAGCGAGGACTCAAAAGAGGTGGGGGGAGGGCGAGTTGGGTACGTGGGAGGAGGAATGGAGTGGGGTGTCTTACACAGAAGAGCACGGTGGGGTCCTTGTAGTAGTAGGAAGAGAGGTTGCGCAGCATGCCTGCGATGCGCGCATTGTTGGTGCCCGCACCTATGAGACCCAGCGACAAGGTCGCTCCCTGTGCCACGCAGAACGGGTCATGCGATTTTCAGTTTTATCATGTGGAACAAAACCACATGTAACAACACAGAACCACACTGTGCACTGATTTCAGTAACACACTGCTCGACATGGACAAATTTGGCCTTGAAATATCAAACTGCAAAAGAAGTGCGAAGAAAAAAGAATGGAACTACAGCATGCATGAAACACGTGAACAGAACTGCTTGTCCAGTCCAGCAGACCACGTTGTCCTCCTGGGTTCACCCAAAAGCCCCTACAAAAAAAAAAAAAAAAACAGCAGACCACGTGCTTGCCCCTTCTATTACACATGTTACTGACATGCTAGACACGCATGCACCGGCATACCATGTGAACTTACCATAGCGACTTCTGCATCACTGTCGTGTGTTAGCCGACCCAGTGTGTCCATCACACCCATCTGTCCGTACAGAGGTGAAGAGATGCAAAGCCCATACGCACGCAGACGCACATGCAGACAGATGGAGGAAGTGGGAGGGCGAAAGGACAAAGGAGATGAACGAGATGAAAGTGAATGGGAGGAAGCGGCTGGGTAGTAGATGAAGCTAGAAGTACACCAAGATGGATAGGAGAGAACAGCAAGAGAAGAGAACAGATGGGGGAGAACCGACGGGAAGTGGGAGGGAGAGAATTGAAGGAAAGAGGGGGAGAGAACTGAAGGAAAGAGGGGGAGTGAACGAAGGAAAGAGGGGGAGAGAACTGAAGGAAAGAGGGGGAGAGAACGAAGGAAAGTGGGAGGGAGAGAACTGAAGAAAAGAGGGGGAGAGAACGAAGGAAAGAGGGGGAGAGAACGAAGAAAAGTGGGTGGGAGAGAACTGAAGGAAAGAGGGGAAGAGGACTAGAGCCCGAGAGACAGCAGGATTGTAACAGATAAGAAAGTGGCATTGCAAGGCTCACCCGTGGATTGGAGATGGAGAGCAGGCCGAGGGCAAGCGGAACAGCGCGTCGCACACTAGCATCGCCATACTGCAGCAGATGCTCCAGGCTGCGAATGGCCATGTCCGATCCCAGCTCCTCTGCTATCGCCACCATCGCTATCCCCAACACCGCTGCCCCCTGCCCGAACCCTGCCTTCCCTGCTGCTGCACTGCTGCCGCCGCTGCTGCCTGCTGCTGCTCCTGCCGCACCTGAACTGCCCGCTGCTGCGGTGGATCCTGCTGCTGCTGTGGTGCCTGCTGCTGCTGTCCCTGCTGGTGCTGCTGCCCCTGCTGCTGCGGTGCCGGTGCCTGCTGCTGGCGTCTCTGAGGACGCACTGCAGAGGGCGAGCATTTGTTGCACCTGGAGGGATGTGCGGAGAGAAGGAGGGTGAGGTGAACAGCGAAAGCTTGTTAACCGAAACAGTTGAACGCAAGAACGAATCCGAACAAAAGCAAAACCATGGGAACAGAAAGTGTGAGATAGCATACAAGCAGGATTCGTGGGGGAAAAAAGGGGGGGGGGGGGGGGGGGGAAGCGGGTAAGGTGGGAAGGGGAAGGGGAATGGGGATAAGGGAGAGTCAGGGGTGTGGGAAACGGGGATAGTGGGATTTAAAAGCAAGCAGCTCCTGGCAATACATCATGCTCCGAACAGTCAAGCTGCAGGACAAAAAAATCCCTCACCTTGAGCACATTCCCCGTGCCGGCATACGCGCACGCCTCCAGCGTAACCTGGCAGTACCCCGACACAGCCTCATTCAGCGTTTTCGCCACCTCAACCGTCGCATCCACCGCCTCCTGCTGCCCCAGGAACAGCAGCCCCAGCCCGAGGCACAGGTAGCGCGCGAGCGGCTCTGAGAGCTCTGTGTCGCGCTCCATGAGGGCGAGGATGATGGCCTGTGCCGCGTCCTCGTTGCACGAGGAGACGAAGACTAGGCCGAGGGCTAGGGCTGCGTTTCCGGCGACGTCGATGGGGGTTTTGGTGTCCGTGACCACTGGAGCGAGCAGCGCGAGCACCTGATGGGAGGCGGGCGGGCGGGTGGGAAGAAGGGTGGGAGGTTGTTTATTTGTATGGCACCTCATAAATTGCACGGAGTGTAGGATTTGATGGGGGGATTGGTAGGAGGATGGGGGGGTTGAGATGTGCTCATGGTGTGGGTGGACGAGGGTGAGCAAAGGGAAACGGGGGACGGGGACAGGGGCTAGGATATTGGCAAATGATTGATGTGGGTCTGAGGGAGGAGAAGGTGGGAGGGTAGGGAGGAGAGAGATACAAAGTTGAGAAGCAGACAAAACGTTTGGAACATGCCATGCAACGGAGGGGCAGGAGAGCAAAAGGGGCAGCAGGGCGAAAGGGGCAGGAGATGGGGCAGGGAAATGGAACGACAGGGAACAGCAGGCAAGGGCAGGAGAAGGGAAAGGCAGCGCACGCACCTCCTCCTTGCATGTGCCGGCGTATGCGAGGCCAAGGCCCATGATGGCTCCGATGCGGATGGTGGGATCGTCCTTCTCCACACTGTCACACAGCAACGCGTACGCCTGCCATGCCATGCCATGCCATGCCATGCCATGCACAGTCACGTGACATGCCATGCACCAAGCCGTAGAGTTCCATATCATGCCATGGAATGTCAAGCCAAGCGCATACCAGCAACAGAGGGGGAACGGAGGGGAGAGGGAAAACAGAGCGAGGAAGGGGCGGGGGGAAGGAGTACGACAGAGGGGAAGATCAGCAAGTGATTCAAGAAGGCGGCAGCGCAGCACAACGCTCAAGACCCACCTCAAACAACCGCACACAAATCGCAACTTGTAAGTGAGAGAGAATGGCAATGCCCACAGCCAGCAGTACAACCCCATGCCTGAAACGCCCATAAACCCTAAACCATGTTCCTACCCACGCTGCAAATCCCGAGAGGGGCCGCAATACTCACCGGGTCACACTCGTTGCGCACGCCGCAGTTGACAATGCCCACGGCCAGCAGCGCGCCTGCGATGATGTTGTTGTCGTTGGTGTACAGGTACTTGTCTATCTGCGGCAGACCCCCGTCCACGTCCCACTGCACTATCATGCCCTGTAGTGGAAGAAAAGGAGGCACGGATGGGAGAGAGCACACACAGAGATGAATTTGTGGATAGACTCAGGTTCTGAGGAGATGAAGGAGAAACAGGCCACTGTAGCCCTTTGAATCAAACTACCATTCACCTCGATACAACACAACACGGGTTGATTCAAACATAAGGCACCGCGCTGCACGCCGACTCACCAGGCTAGCAGTGGCGCTGACTTTCCCATGCTCCTTGTTCTTGAACAGCCAGCTGCCTGCGGCTGCGCTGCTGCCCTCGCCCCCTGCTGCCGTGAGCAGCTTGTCCTGCCCGAACCCAGCATTCACGAACGCGTTCACAAACGTCGCTGCCAGGTTCTGCCTGGCGGAGTCAAGAGTCGATGCCTGGGATGCCCGGCCGTCGATCAGATGGGCCTGTGGAAGGAGGTGGGATAAGGAACGGCAGGGAGAAGCGAGTGCAGGGAAGCATTCATTAACGTGGCTGCCAGGTTCTGCCTGGCGGAGTCGAGAGTTGATGCCTGCGATGCTCGCCCGTCGATGAGATGCGCCTGTGGGGGGGGGGGGGGGGGGGGCAGGGAGAAGGGAGGGCAGGGACGCATGCACGAACGCGTTCACGAACGTGACTGCCAGGTTCCAAGATGTCCATGTCCCTGGCGAGAATCGCATAGTCCTCCCCCGCTCACCCTCTTCTACTGGCCATTGCATCATCTCAAAACTCACGCAAGCAGGAAGGGAGAGCACACACGTGCCAGCAACCGCAATCCCTTGGAACCCAACCCTTAGAGCATGTCCACCTTGTACATGTCTTCAGGCAGCTTGGGTTCCATAACGTGCAGGTCCCCGGCGAGGATCGCACGTCCCCACCCAGGTGGAATTTGACTTGACTCTTAACCATGAGTAAAGAGACAAACGTTACCCGAGTGTGTGTGTACCCCAGTCCCCCCCTCCCCCACTTCTTGCCCCCCCCCTTCACCTCCCGCAGCACCCACCTTGTAGATGTCTTCAGGCAGCTTGGGTTCCATGACATCCAGGTCCCGCGCGAGAGTGAGGTACCCCTCGCACAGGCGGGCATTGAATCAACTCACAGGAGACGTGCAACACGTGGCAGACGTGGAAACACACGAGTGTCACCAACACCAACCCCCAGCGCCAGCACCCACCTTGTAGATGTCTTCAGGCAGCTTGGGTTCCATGACGTCCAGGTCGCGGGCGAGAGTGAGGTAGCCCTCGCACAGCCGTGTGTTGCACATGATCTCCTGCAGCGCCTCGCGCTCCTCGTCGCTCGCTAGCTCTGGCTCCTCCTCCAGATTCAACACAAAGCCCTGAGGGGGGGTGGCGGGGAGTGATAATGAGATATATATACTTAGTTTAGGCTCCTCGTCACTCGCTAGCTCCGGCTCCTCCTCCAGATTCAGCACAAAGCCCTGAGGCAAAAAAGCAGTTGTAACGAAATACATTTGACAGGATGCCAAAGGACCTGCGTAAGGAAAGAGGAACGCGGCAGCCAGGTGAGTAGAGGGATAAAACAAAAATGGCATGCATGCTGGTTGCATGACAGACGGGACAGTAAGGCATGGTCACCTGGCGAGAGAGGAGGTACGCGAGCTGCTTCTTCTCCAGGCCCTCCGCTGCTGTGAACGTCTCCCGCACAAACTGGTGCAGACACACACACACACACACACACACGCATGCACACGCGAATGCACACGCACACGCACACACGCGCGCGCGCACACACACACACACACACACACACACACACGCACGCACACACGCACGCACACACACACACACACATACAGAGAAGGCAGGGCACGAATTAAGCAGAGAGCAAACACATGCAGACACTGTCTACAGGGCTTAAGGTTCGGGGTTGAGGTCTGGGGTAGGGTTTAAGCTTAGCATAAAGTCCAAGAAATTCCATGCACCACCATGTAGCGAAGTCGCAACCCCAACACATAGAACTGTAACCATGCGCGCCAGTTTCTATTTCTGACTCGACTAGGACATCGAGCTGACTGAAAATAGTCAGTCGACCCAGAAAATCAACCTTTCAAAGTTGGCACCATACCCACACGCACTCACTTGTGGGCGGTTCATGCGCAGGGCGACCCTGAGCGCAGCTGAATACTTGTTGACCTTGCCGAAAGGTCTGTGAGTCAACTAACTCAAGAGAAAATCGTATAGTCCACACACGCACGAACCTGTGGGCGGTTCATGCGCAGAGCGACCCTGAGTGCGTCCAGGTACTTGTTGACCTTGCGATAGATGCGGTATGCCACCTCCAATACCACCATGTCCTCTGGCTCTGGCACGTAGCTGGAAGAACGGGAGAGAGGGGGAAGGGGAATATGTGGAGTGCAACTCGCATCGCGTGTTGAGGTACTTGTTGACCTTGCGGTACTCCTGCATCCGGTATGCCACCTCCAACTCCACCATGTCCTCTGGCTCTGGCACATAGCTGCGGGAGAGGGGGGAAGGGGGGGAAGAAGAGCCGTTTGGGGAGCAGGGTGGGAGAGTTTAAAAAAGGGAAGAGTGAGGAGGGGGCGGCATGAGATATATAGGTTAAAAACGTTGAGAGCGGAGGGCTGTCACAGCATTCGAATGCGCAGTACCGAAGAGTTATGATGGCAGAGGAGGGAGGGGGAAACGCACCTAGCGCAGGCAGTGAGGTAGAGACAGGTGCGGGAGTAGTTCTGTGGACCAATGTGGTCAACCAACATATCCAAATGCTCCACCTGCCAGCAGAAAGAATGGAGTGGGAAGGAGCAGTTTGGAGAGGAGGGGGGAGGTTGGGAGAGAGGGGAAAAAGGGAAGGGAAAGCAAGAGGACAATTGTGGCATGGAGCTTCATGATTGGAAAGTGGTGCGAAGATGAGGAAACAATGGGGATGCATGCCGAAAGATGTGAAGGTATGTGAGAGCAATCTCAAGGTGGACAGTGGTGAGAGAGACAAGGAAGGTGGGGGAAGGAGCATAGTGGGGGATAGTGAGGGAAGGAGCATAGACCCTCCTGCACTAGTCAAGAGGCGTGTAATAAAATAGAAGGAGAAAGGAAGGAAGGTGCAGTGCAGAGGAACGAACGCCTACCTCCATCAAGAGGTCGACAGCCTCGGGCTCAGCGTTGTGCTGCACAGGGTACAGGCGAGAATGACATCGGCACACGAAAGGACAGGCAGTAGGAGAGGCACGGGAAGGGCACAGGGAGATGGGAGAGGTGACAGTGAAAGGCACGAGATGAGGTAGGAGAAGTGGCACGGGGAAGCGTACAAAGCAACACAGCATGCCAAGTGGTCACATGCGTTACAAGCACACAAGGAACCAGTGAAAAGCGGACTCAGCAGTGGTTTACTCAAAGAGGGCAGAACATGAGACTGTCAATGCACTGGGTGGCCGAGAGTGAGACGGGGAGTGAGGCCGGGGAAAGTAGGAGGCTGAGGGGGTGAAGGAAAAGAGGAAGAGGTGGAGAAAGGGGGAGACAAAGGAAAGGGAGCATAGGAGGGACAAAGTCGAAGCGGGCATATGAGACGCGAGGACGCACCTCGACATGGAAGGGCACGATCTGCTGCACGAGGCCCATGAGGTCGTCCACTGGCTTGTCGTCCGCCTGCCGTAGCTGGTACTCCACTCCTATCTCCCCCGCCAGGTTCCTGCTCGCCCGGTACAGAGGGGGGATTGAAACGAGGAGACAGAACACACGGTCAGGCCAAGGGATTTTTAAGACGTCTCAAAAGTCGTCCGCCTGCCGTAGCTGGTACTGCAGTCCTATCTCCCCCGCCAGGTTCCAGACTGGGCGCAAAAGGCAGCAGGTTAAAGGGGACCGTGGGGAAGCGGGAGGTGACTTTTGAGTCGACTCAAAAGTCAACGGAGAGACTGGGCGCAAAAGGCAGCAGGTTAAAGGGGACCGTGGGGAAGCGGGAGGTTACAGGGGAGAGGAGAGGAACACGGCAGGGGTGATGGGGTGGACGGGGAAGAGCAAAAACACTTGGCAGATCGGGATCTAAGGTGAGGAATGGCAGGAATGCGGGAAGTTGAAGGGAGTTCAGATGACAGAAGCACGAAGAGCGCAGCAGGGGGTTGAGGGGTTGCAAGAGGAATGGAGTGTCACTCACCTGACGTATTCATGGCCCCACGAGCCAAGGTCCTCTGTGGATCCCAACAGCCGGTACTTGAGACTCTCCTGTGAGTAGCAACAGCACGGAGTGAGAGGGGTGAGCGCATGCGAGAGAGGTACGAGCACGCGAGAGGGAGAGGGACGAGCGAGAGAAATAACAGCGAGCAACAGAGGTAAGACTAAAGACGCACATCCAGTCATCATATGAGACATGAATAGGGTGGTATGAGGAAAGTGGAATGAGGAGGGAACCCTCGGGAAGATCAGAATATTCGGATCAACAATGGGGGAAGCAGCGGGCAAGAGAAGGACGTGACGTACCCGGGCGCCGTCCTCGGACATAGTCATAGCCAGCACTGAGATGACGTCTGCAATAAGGCTCTGCATGGCACAGAGAACGGAGATGCAGGGACATCAAGGCCACGACAGTCAGACAGCGGTTAGGGGAGCGAAAGTATGCGGAAAGACCAGCAACGGGGACCTAGAGGGTTACGCGAGCGGCGGTGCAGAGCAGGATGCAAGAGAAAGAAGGTGACGTTGGAAGGCCATGGCGAGTACGCCATGCGTCAAGGCAGGATTTCAACGAGCAGGAGAAGAGGAGTGGAGGAAGGTACGCGGGCATGAGAAGCGAGGGCAGGAGGGCAGGAGGGAAGCAGAGCAGGAGGGAAGAGAGTGGGCCGAGACCTTGTTGTCGGGGTGAACAGTGTCGTAGGAGCTCTTGAGCAGCGCGTAGTGCGGGCGCAGGAACTTGAGCGGCTTGGGCACAGACGTCATGGAGCTGGTGGCCGTGCGGATCTCCTTGCTGCCATGGTCATACGCACAAGCACGCACGCACACACGCACCATGCAGCAAACGCGTTAGCGACAATCTCAAGGGTTTGGGAAATGATTGAAAATAAATGGTTCTAAGATGGAAAAAACGGACTCGTGATACCAATTTACCCAAGGAAAGCAGGCACATGGCCACGTGTACCAAAGCCCGTGTGCAGCGCGGATGCAAGAAGGGACGCTCAGGCGCGTAAAGCGGGTACATCAGCAACGCCACTCTAACTCTTGTCAAATTTCATGCTTGAGAATAGCATATTTGTCTCCCCCTGGAGAAATCCCTCACCGCATGCTCTCGAGCGCTAGTTTCTGCACTCCGGGCTCGGGGTCACTGAGTCGCTCCACCATGAGGTCCAACGCCTGCTTCAACGCCAAATCCTCCTCCGACTGCCGTGAGATGCACGCACGCACACACGCATGCACACACGCAGACATTCGCACGCAAACACACAGAAAGAGTAACACGCGCGCGCCACACGTGAAGAAACGACACGCACGCGAGGACACACCATACGCCGCACACGCACACACCACAACGCACACACGCAACGCACGGGCACACCATACGCCGCTGTAAGTCGTTGTCACCGCTGGTAAGTGGACGCACAGGAAGAATAGAAGTCGGAACCTTCAGTCTAATTTCTCAGCTACTCGCGCAGGTCTATACGACCAGCGGATCGCGACCAAGTAACAGAGATCTGTGCACTAAATAACGGATTCCGCATCTGAACATGCGGGTAAGTCGAGCAACGTGGTCTGACGAATAAGTAAATTCTAGACGCGGCCCCGAAACCTACTCGACCTTCTAAACCACTGAGTGAACAGCTCGCTCCACGCGACCTATCGGCAGACGCAGCCGACATCCGCCTTTTGGAGTGACTAAATCCTCTGAAGGAGTCGAATCTACATGCTGGCAGCAGCTACAGCTACTGCCAAAAAAAACCCGACCCTAACGGACCAAACCTGGAGCATCCAATCCGAGTCGCTATCCTTACTACTAAGGGTGCGATTGCGTCCATCGCACGCAACCATGACAGCGGAGACAGGAAACTTTACCCACAACGCACGAGGCTCCTAAATGATCGTGAGATCTGTAGCAATCTTAACCGCCATCCGAGTGATCTTAGCCGTCATACCAGCAATTTTGGCAACCAACACGGAGATTTTAACCGTCATACCAGCTCATCCTGCTTCTTCTCTTCCTTCTTCTTCTTGGCGTCCTTAGATGCCCCCTCCTTCTGACCCTTCTGCTCCTCCTTGGTCGCGCCGACCTTCTCCTCCTTCTCCTTCTCCTTATCCACCGCCATTGTTACAGATCACGACCTGCACACGACACAAGAATAAGGGGATTGAAAACGTGAACTAAAATACGGTCCGGAAAGCTGAATAGAAGATCCGGAGATTCGAATCCCGCAGATTGCTAATTCGAAGGCTGTTTCCAAACTGAATGAATCCCTGACGAATTCTGCGTACGAAAAGCCTCGAAACCGTCCGTCATCGACTGTAGGCAAGCGCAGATCGAACGGTAAAGCTTCTAAAACGCACAAGCAGGCCCAGATCCTACACGTACTCAGAAAACGGAAGAGGCCGCGGATCGACGGTGAATTCGAATAGTAACCTGCCTTGTCTTAATCTTCAAAAGAAATGAACGGGATGGATCAAGGCAGAAGGTGAAGCACGGAAGAAGGCGACGCAGATCCGCAGACTCAACTCGCTAGCAAATCCTGCTATGAATCGTGCTAGCAAATCCTGCCATGAATCGTGCCAGCAAATCCACAACTGAAGCTGCTTGAGCCTACGACCACCAAGCTAGATTTGAATTAGGAAGATGTGGATGTTCAGGAAGGAGGGAGGGGAGATCACTCACATTCATATGTCGCTTGCTGTTTGAAACGACAAGCACGTACAATATTTTTACGGAGATGATCTTATAACGGAGAAAACATCCTCAAACCACCCCGCTTTTTTTATTGTGGACGCGATTGAGTGTGAACACGAGGACCTTGCATTGCTTCAACCATACTTCAGCGCTCTTATGTCTATATCGAGTCTCCAGATCCTAGTGAGGAATTTCCAGCTGGCTGGTCCTGGAACTTCCGCCCCTGCTTTGCCAATGGCGTCCTAGGTTGCGTGAGCTGTGTTGAGTTCTCTTGGTCATTTCCACTCTTCATTTCCGTTCCGCGTCTCTTCCTCTCGCGTATCGTCGTCGTCCCTCGTCTGCGCGAATTCACTCCTCCGATCCGAATCGGAGTTGCTGAAATCACCATTAGCAATTCATCAGCACCTGCAAGCTCTTATTTCTAACACCGCGTCGCGCTGATGTCCGCCGGAGAAGCGGCTCCGGCCGCTGCCGCTGCTGCTGCCGCTCCGCGGCCGGCGCTTCTGGTGCACGGCGCGCTGTGGGGGTTGCCCTCCGCGTGCCCCTGCTGCATCCGCGCGGAGGCGTACCTGTGCCTCGCGGCGTTTCCGCATGACTGCGTCGACTGCCCCGCGCAGATCACCTCCTGTATGCCCCCCGCTCGCGCTATCGCGCGCGCTAGTTCTCCTGCTTCCCCCCACACACTCTCCCCCCGCGCCTTTTCCCCTCCTCCCAAGCTCGCGCTACCTCGTTTCCGCTGTTCAGAGGTGTTCGAAAGCAGGCTTTGCGAATCTAGCTTCTCCGCGCGCCGCTAATCATGCGCCTTTTCCCTGCAGTCCGCGCCCTCCCTTTGCAGTTCCCCGCTCCGTCGCACCCTTCCGTCCTCGCACCCAGTCCAGGCCGCAGCTGCCCCTGTCTTCCGTCATATCTAGTTCGTTATCTGTATCGCAATTGCACAGCTCTCCCGTCCTCCCCCGTCCCTCCCCTCCCCTCCCCCTTACCCCGTCTCTTTTCCCCCTCTCCCTCACCCATATACCCCCGTCCTGCATCCCCACATCCCGTCTCCCCGCCCCCTTCCTTTCCCAACGATTTTGCCAGTTTAATCATTCGGATCCCCCGTGCTCCTCGCCCCTTTCCGCCCAATCCAGGCGACCTCCCCGCGCTCGAAGATTACCCCTCCGCGCCCGCCCATCCCCCCGCCGCCCCCGACCAGCCCTCATCCTCCTCCGCCCTCCCATCCGACTCTCCCGCTGGCCCTTCCTCATCTTCCCCTCCCGCTGATTCCGCCGATTCGCAAACTCCTGCGTCCGCCGATACCGCCGCTTCCGCCGACACCCCCGCGGGCTCTTCCGCCGCGCCCCGCACGCGTCGCTCCTCCCCGCGCCCAGTGATTGCGCTCTCCTCCGCCTCCTCATCCGCCATAGAGGACTACCTCCGCGCGCACCGCGGGGTGGACTTAGACGCCGCGCTTTCCCCTGCGGAGCGCGCGGAGCTGACTGCGCTGCGCGGACTGGTGGAAACCACCCTCTCCGCGGCCGCGCAGGCGGAACTATGGGGAGAGGAGCGCAACCGCACAGCTCTTCGGGAAATGTTTGACGCCGCGGTGCCCTGGCCGCTCTCCCGCGCGCTGCTGTGGAGAGAAGCGCGGAACCAGGGATGGGGGGAGGCGGAGCGGAAGGCGCAGCAGGGGGAGGGCGGGGGAGATGCGCGGAGTAGTGCCGCGGGAGGGGCGCTTGCGCGCGCTGGCGTGCGGTCGAGGGAAGAGGTGGGCGGAAGGGGGTTTTGGTGTGAGGGGTTTGGGGGATAAACCGGGGTAAGCGCAGTTGCAAAATCCAGTAGGTGAGTGGAAGTTACGGTGGTGTGATTGGAAAGCCGTTGCAATTGATATGAAAAGTTGAAGTTATGCCGTGCCGTCTGTGGAGGTGACTTTTGAGTCGACTCAAAAGTTGCTGTGCCATCTGTGGAGGTTCTAGGGTGTAGGATGCACTCCTCAGACGTTAGAAGAGCGAGCCTCTCCACATGCTCTTGCGGCGTGCCCTGCTCCCTGTGCAAAACATGATGATTCCTCACCCTCCCTCACCTTCCCTCGTCATCTAAAGTAACCCCTTGGTTTCATGTAACTTCACCCGAGGTTCCCCTCCCCCCTAAAACTTCCCCCTCCCTCCCTCCGCCTGCTCCCCGGCTTAAACCCTGAACCCTCACATCAGCTCTTTGCGCGTGCAGCGGCGGCTTACTCAGCGCTAGCCAGTCGCTTGGGAGACACACCTCTCTTCTTTGACCCCAGGCGAGTGCACATGCGTGCTCGAGGCGAGTGCACATGCGTGCTCGAGGCGAGTGCACATGCGTGCTCGAGGCGAGTGCACATGCGTGCTCGAGGCGAGTGCACATGCGTGCTCGAGGCGAGTGCACATGCGTGCTCGAGGCGAGTGCACATGCGTGCTCGAGGCGAGTGCACATGCGTGCTCGAGGCGAGTGCACATGCGTGCTCGAGGCGAGTGCACATGCGTGCTCGAGGCGAGTGCACATGCGTGCTCGAGGCGAGTGCACATGCGTGCTCGAGGCGAGTGCACATGCGTGCTCGAGGCGAGTGCACATGCGTGCTCGAGGCGAGTGCACATGCGTGCTCGAGGCGAGTGCACATGCGTGCTCGAGGCGAGTGCACATGCGTGCTCGAGGCGAGTGCACATGCGTGCTCGAGGCGAGTGCACATGCGTGCTCGAGGCGAGTGCACATGCGTGCTCGAGGCGAGTGCACATGCGTGCTCGAGGCGAGTGCACATGCGTGCTCGAGGCGAGTGCACATGCGTGCTCGAGGCGAGTGCACATGCGTGCTCGAGGCGAGTGCACATGCGTGCTCGAGGCGAGTGCACATGCGTGCTCGAGGCGAGTGCACATGCGTGCTCGAGGCGAGTGCACATGCGTGCTCGAGGCGAGTGCACATGCGTGCTCGAGGCGAGTGCACATGCGTGCTCGAGGCGAGTGCACATGCGTGCTCGAGGCGAGTGCACATGCGTGCTCGAGGCGAGTGCACATGCGTGCTCGAGGCGAGTGCACATGCGTGCTCGAGGCGAGTGCACATGCGTGCTCGAGGCGAGTGCACATGCGTGCTCGAGGCGAGTGCACATGCGTGCTCGAGGCGAGTGCACATGCGTGCTCGAGGCGAGTGCACATGCGTGCTCGAGGCGAGTGCATATACACGCATGCTTGCATGGATTGGAGAGCATTAGTTGGCACGAGAACCATACTCGGTATAGGTCTTCTCCTGGCATGTTAATGTTCTCAGAGTGAACATTTTGAACTGGACAGTCCGGCGAGACTGCTTGTATCACAGCACAGCACAAGGTGAGATGGTCCTTTCATAGTTGGGTTTTGCCACACTACACTGCTGCCTAATCTGCCTGCCATCTCTCATCGTGATTGCATGCCATATCTCATGGCCCTCATCTCTCTGTGACTAACATCTCTCTGTGCACTCATGAAGGCTCCTTCATGCCCCCCTCCATGCCTGCCTGCCAAGCGATTGATTATTCACCTTCTCATACCTCCCCTCCTCTACCCTCCCCTGCCCTGCCAATCACACAATTAACTCCCGGGCCCACAATCATGCCTTCTTCGTTCATCCCCTTTATCTCCCTCCCCCTCTCTCCCCTCCCCTCCCACAGGCCGACAAGTCTAGACACTGCGCTCTACGCCCACCTCATCTTCATCACACAGGCTCCGCTGGTACGTGCACATGTGCATGGATGCGTACGTGCGTAGGTGCGTAGGTGCTAGAACTTCCCCACACCCGTCCACAACCCCTCCCACCCCCCACCCCTCCCCGGCCCCCCTCTCCCAGGCCCAGTTTCAAATGTAGCAGCTGTGTTTGAGTCAATCCAAAAATCATTCTCTCCTCCCCATCCCTTCAGGCGCAGTCGCAGCTGCAGCAGCTGGTGCTATCCCATGCGCCACTCCGTTCATTCCTTTCAGCCATGACCAACCGTCTCACCACCGCCCGTGCTGCACTGCACTGCAAGACGGCTCCGCTGTGCCGCCTTTTCTCACACACAAGCACAGACACCGCACCATCCGCCCTTAGTCCTCCTGGCGTGGACCCTCGCTCCATCCTCCGCATTCCCTCTCCATTCCGTTCCTTACCCTCTCTGCCTACCCCTCTCCCACTCCCGTCTCCTTCCCCCTTCCATCTATATTCCACCCTTTTTCTTCGCCCTCTCCCTTCAGGCGCAGTCGCAGCTGCAGCAGCTGGTGCTATCCCACGCGCCGCTCCGTGCCTTCCTTTCAGCCATGACCAACCGTCTCACCGCTGCCCGTGCTGCGCTGCAAGACGGCTCCGCTGTGCCGCCGCCACTCTCACGGCCCTTCGCACCCTCCACAGGAGCAGGTACAGCGGGAAGGGGAGAGGGAGCAGAACAGGTATGGCGTGAAGGGTAAGGAACAGGTATATTGGGAAGGGGAAGGAGCAGGCAGTCTGTTTTTGGATATCTGTGGGTGGGAGGTTGAGGTTGAGCTCTGTTGTGCCGTCGCCCTCTCACGGCCCTTAGCACCGTCCAGAGGAGCAGCTACGGTGGGTTTGAGAGGGAGCAGGCAGTTTTTTGAGTCGACTCAAAATTCTCTCTCACGGCCCTTTGTACTGTCCGGGGGAGCAGCTATGGTGGGTTTGAGAGGGAGGAGGCAGTTTCCGGATGTGTGGGCGGTTGTTGGGAAGAAGACTATTGGAAATATTTGTAGCAACTAGGGACGTCGGGATGCTTCTTATTCTTTCATCAACGCATGCATATGAAGCTCTGAGCTTTAGTCTAGAATATAGTGTGTTAAGTCTGTCCAGCTAAAAATATGTGAACTTGAGACTGAAGCGGGCAATGTTCCATCAAACGTCTGGGCTGCGGAGGAGGGGAGGTAGGCGCCTGACTTCAGACAGTGGCTTAAAGCTGCACAAGTTCTTATCCGCCGTTTAGAGGCCCGTACAATTACCCTCCACCTGCTCTCTTGTGCCTGCCGCCCCGTAACATTCTGGTTCATCACCATTAGCTCTGTGACTAATGAGACGTCTTAAAATCCCACCCACCCAACCCCCATCCATCCATCCACTTCCCAATTACCCGTAACCCTTTACAGCAGGCAGGAAGGAATCGCGTTCAGCTCAATCATCCACCGAAAGCAGCAAGTCGCGGTCCAGTGCTTGGTTGTTTGTGCTCGCACAGGTGGCGGCAATTATCGGGTACATTGTTGTGTCGTCTGTTTCACTAGAACTTGGGGAGGATGATGATGAGGAGGAGGAGGAGACGGAGAGGAGTGGGAGGAGGCATGGGGTTTCGGGGAGTGAGAGGGGAGGGTTGAGAGGACGAGGTGTGGGGGAGGAGGATGGTGATGCTGAAGGGGAGGATGGGGAAGAGGATGGAGATATTGGAGATGATGATGACGATGAGTAGGGAAGAAGGGGGTTAGTTGGTATATTCATCTGCAAATGATTATGTGGACTCTCTTCTAGATTTTTGGATACCATTATGAATACTACCGTAGCTGAAGTTTCTTGTGGGTTACAGAGTATACATGCATTTACCGGTACAGTGGTGGAAAATTGAGCATGCTGCGGTGGGTGAGTGAAGAGCATCGAAATCCATCCTATTAAGCACAGGTGTGATGTGGAAGTATTGCCAAACAAAAGAGACCTACTAGTTCCTCCTGGCAATAAAGATCAGCAACACTAGGAGAGGGGGGGGGAGTGGATGGGGGAGCCCTGCATGCGGTGTTACCGTATGGTGTGTAGGTACTCCCAACTCCCTTATTTGTCCCCAACACCGCTCTGGCATCACACATGACTATTACTCGCCCGATTTCGAAAAGCATACAACTACTACTTGTACCTCTACATGAGAGGCTACAGTCGTTTGCCAGACTCACACCTGCACAGATTGCCAGGGCAAAGGAGGAGGGAGAGGGATAGGGATCGGGGGAGGAAGAGGGAGAGGAATGTAAAAGTGGGAATGGGAGAGGGAAAAGAGATACGAGGAAAAGACAGGAACACACACATTGCTACTCAATTTGCCACTCAACGTTACACAGACCTTGCCACCCACCTTGCCACCCACCTTGCCACCCACCTTGCCACCCACCTTGCTACTGGATTTCGACCGGCAGGTGAGCTTGTGCGAGGGCCAGTGGGCCTTCTGACAGTCCCTGTTGCAAAACGCCACCTTGCCACACCCAGAACACCCCTTCAGCTTCACACCACCGCCCTCCACCTTCCCACACCCCTCAGCACTGCACACGCGGCCCCCACTAGCCTCAGAAGCAGCTGCTGTAGCCACCGCCGCCGCTGCTGTTGCTGTGGCTACACTGCTGCTGGTAGCGGTGTTTGATGCAGCAGCCATGGTTACTGCAGAGGGGGCGGAGGAGGAGGCAGCAGGGGTAGAGGAGGAGGCAGCAGGGGGAGCAGGGCGGCAGCAGGGCTCCCCTAGCAGCATCTCTCGCAGGCAAGCCAGCAGGTTAACCCCTCCCGGCCATGGCTTCAGATAAGCAGGCACCTCCCCCTTCTTGCCCGTCCCATCGCTGCTGCTGCTGCCACTGCCACTGCCACTGCTGGCAGCACTGCTGATGCTGTTGCTATGCCCGTCCAGCTCCTGCTGGTCTACACAGTACCTTGGATCTACTGCCCTCTGCCACATCCCAGCCACCCACTTCCCACCGTCCCACCTGCTCCCCTTCCCCTTCCGCGCCTTGCTACCCTTACACGTCTCGCCCAACCCCGGCCCTATCATCCTCAGAGTCGCCTTCCCTGCATACATTGCCGCCATAGCCCATGCCCTCACCTCCTCCCACACCTCCCCATCGTCCTCCACCTCCTCCCCACCATCCGCACCCCCCTTCTTCCCTCCCTTCTTCCCTTTCTGCGTCTTCTTCCCAGCAGCGCGCCGAACTCCCTCCGCGCCCTGATTGCTCCCCGCCCCTTCCAACTCCTCTATCTGCAGCACGGACTTCGGCCAGTGAATTGCCGCCTGGAGCAGAAAAAACACTGGAAGCTGCTCGGCTCTCTTCCGCACCACATGCAGGTTCAGAAGCGGAGGCACATCTGTAGGAAGAGGCTCCATCCGCAGATGGTCTAACAACTCGGCGAATTCCGGAGTGTGCGGGGGGAAGACCGACAGGAACCGGTTGAAAAGCACGGACGCGGGGCGGTAGGCGTAATTTGCAATGAGCGCGAGCGTGGGGATAAAATACATGTAGGTGGTGACGCACTTGTTGCACTGGGCACACTCAGGGGTTCCACGAGGTTCCCTAGAAGCTCTACCAGGAATTCCGCATCTGCCGTGCAGCGAACAATGGGTACAGTGCGGTTCTGAGGGGCTGTTGCTCCTAGCAGAGCGTCCATAAGGCTCATGGGACCTTCTCCAGGGTCTCTCCCCCTCCCATTCCCCCTCCCATTCCCCCTCCCACCCCCCCTGCCTCCTCTCGCGCCCCCACCCTTTTTCTTCCCTTTACCACCAGCCTTTGCTGCCCGCCTGGATGAACCTTCCCCGGTTCCGCCCTCCCCATCATCCCCACAATCCCTCTCCATTAGCCGCACCATCGCCCTCATTATCTCCTGCATCCCCATCCCCTCCACCTCTCTGCCCCCCCCCATCCGCGCTGCGCCTCCCCCTGCGCCGCCCTCTCCCCCGCCTCTCCCCGCGCCTCTCCCCTTCCCCTCCGCATGCGCCTTCTCAAGCCCGCCTGAGAGAATCTCCTGGAGGAAAAACCCAAAGCCTTCCCTGAGATCTCCGCGCTCCTTCAACCCCAGGATCTGCACCAGCGCGGAAGCGAAGCTGTCCTGCTCCGCCTGCCTCCCTGCCCCAAGCGCTCCCGCCATGGCTGGGAAAGCCACGGAGTAAGAGTCCATGCCACATAGTCACAATGCGGGGGGACCTCGCTACAAGCACGAGAAACGTAGCGAAGCTGACTGCGCGCCGGAATGCCGCCCAGCAGCTGGTGCAGCGGTAGCAGCAGGAGGAGGCAACAGCAGCGTCCGGTACACCAGCACTGGCATGGTCGGCGGCAGCCTTAGAAGAAGACGGGGACGGTGACGGAGACGGAGACGGGGACAAGGAAGGGACTCCTGCAGCATTCAGAATCGCGGGAATCCTGGATCTGATCTTCCCCAGGTCCATGAGTACGCCCACGCGGGGCTCCGCAAACCACTCTACAAGCATCCCTTTCGCGCAGAAATACGCCGCGTGCTCGCACTTCCAGTGGTAGTGCACGGGAGGCGGAGCCCCGCGCGGGCCCCCCACCGCCCACACCGGGTTCCGCGCGGAGTGGTCCAGAATGGCGCGCGTCGGGCGGTTCGGGGGCGCGGCGGGGACGGAATCCGGCATCTGCTTGTGCAGGTGCGAGCGGAAGTCTTCTAGGCGCATCATGTTGAGCGCGCGCTGCGCGCGGTAGCTCACAGCGCGGTCGAAGCAGCACTCGCATTCCTTGAGTTCCCACCCGCCGTCCCTCACGTCCAAATAGTGAACCATCTCCGCGCGGCACGGCAGCTGAAGCTTCTCCAAGCCCTCCTGAGAGCCGGATTTCCCAGCTCCCGCTCCTTTCTGCGCCTTTGCCTTTCGCACCGCGTTCTCCGCAGCGTTGAGCTCCTCGTCCTTCGGAATCCATTTCTGCAGCACCTTTTTTACGTCCGGTGGGATTGGTTGGTTCCACCACGCTGCCGCGAGGGCCGCTTCTTCCGCCGCTTTGCTGCTGAATCCGAATGGGTGCATTTTTAGATAGTTTCGAGGCGGCTTGGAATCTAGATTACCGGTCTAGATTACCGTTTTTTCCTTGAAAGATTCGTTTTTTTTTGTCAGAATCACAATCAGAGTGCAAAACTGAGGCAGCGGAAACACGTTATCATACAATGCCAGCAACCGTTCTGAAGCAGCTTAGGTTGGAATATGGCGCGCAGGCTAATCTGCATCATACGCAGCGCGGGAAAGAGTGAGGATAAGGTGCGAAGAAATCCAGGTTGGAAATATCAAGGATAAGTATCGAGCAGACACGAGGGAAGGGAGGATGGGAAATGCTGCAGAGGTTCGAATCTCTAGAGGAGGAAATCTGGAAGGCGCTTGGGGGGAGTTTTCAAGGTTGAGCAGGAAGGCGTGCCAAGGAGGTGTCAGAGAAGTGCCTTGGAAACATGGCGTTTTTAGCTGAATAGGTGTACAACCTGGCAGATCTGCAAACATAACGGAGAAGCGCATTACGCTATAGCAAGATTTAAGCGAAGCGAAACCTGGTAACGCAGTCGACGACGACAACAACCCGTAGTGCAAGCAGAATGCTTCCTTCGTACCCAATCAGTGGAACAGAATGAGAATAGAGTCGGACGGAACGAATTGACGAAAGATTTGACATTCGCTTCCCGACAATAATTTCGCCAGTGACGTTTCGTACAAACAGCGCCTACTCTCCCAGGTATTTGGTACTTTCTGGCTCCCAACCCGATCACAGCAGCTTCTAAAAAAGTCTTCGTGATGCGCGCTTGTGCCACGCGCCGCGTGCGTGCAGCAGCGGCATCCATAACAGCGTCGGGGATTCTATCGGCGTTGCCCTTAAGATCAGCTTCTGCTGCAGTGTCGAGATCGGGTCTATGCAACAACAAGGCTCCGCACTTCGCCATCCCTCCCGTTTCCGCAGCTTTACGATTGGCCTTTCATCCGTCCGTGTCCTTCTGTAAATTTCGGGACACTAGCGCTTATGAATCGTCTTTCTCCAAACGCGATCTTAGCCGTCCGATTCTCGCCTCTTGCCACGTGGCAGAATCGGCGGTCAGTCATGCCGTAGGAGTGGTAGCTGCTCGCGCGTTTTCATCCGCGGGTAGCCCTGCGGGAGAGGAGGGCGCAAGCGGCGCAGCCAGGCGCAACAACGATGGCGCAGACGCGGAAGGTTCAGCAAACTCCGAACCAGCAAGGTCATCAGGCTCGGTGGACGCAGCAGTCGAGCCTACAGGTTCGTCATTGCCTCGGAAGCGACCGTTCAAGGCGGCATATGCGCGGGCGGCGGAGGACGGCGGAGGCGGATGGGTGGTGATGCTGGATGGGCGCATGCTCCAAACTCCCGCCAAGCGCATCATCCGCCTGCCGTCCGCGGCGCTGGCACACGCGCTGGCGGCGGAATGGGAGTGGCAGGTGCGGGGGAGGTGGGGGAGGGGGTCGGCGGGATTGAAAGGAGGTGGTATTTAGATGCGATGGGGGAAGAAGCGAGGAGGAGGGAGGGATGTATGCAGGATCGGGGGGAAGGGCGAGGGGAGCGAGAAATTTACGCGCGCCTAAACATGACTTCTCAGCTGATTGCAAAGATTCGGCCCGTCTTCTCCTTACTCTAGCTCTCTCCTCCACCCTCCCCTTCAACACAGGAATCCGCCAAGCTCCGCGCGTACACAATGCCGCTGATGAAGCTGGTGTGCACGGCAGTGGACCAGTGAAGCACTCCCTAACGCATCCCTCCCCCTTTCCCCGTTCCCCACCTTTCTGCCTTCCCCCCCCCCCAACAGGAATCCGCGAAGCTGCGCGCGTACACGATGCCGCTGATGAAGCTGGTGTGCACGGCAGTGGACCACTGAGGCACTCCTTGCTTAATCCACCCCTTCTCCTTCCCTGCTCCACCTTCCCCATCCCTGCGTCCTGCAGGAGTCCGCGAAGCTGCGTGCGTACACGATGCCGCTGATGAAGCTGGTGTGCACGGCAGTGGATCAGATCCCCACGGATCGAGACAAGGTGGTGGCGCACCTGCTGTGCTTCTTCCATACCGATACCGTGCTCACCCGCACGCCGCTCCCCGCTCACCACGTGCAACCGCCCGAACCCTCCTTTTCCTCCTCCTCTTCCTCCTCTGCTGCCTCGGATCTTAGTGCTCTCGCTGCCACTCCAACCACAGGGCCCTCCCTCCAAGGTACTTTCAAATAACTGATGAACCGGATAGCATTTCGTGCTTCCTGCGTTCTCTACACTTGCTGTATTTCCTGCATTTGCCACATTCCTTTTGCCTCTCACTTTTCCCTCGCCCTGTTTATCCCCTTCCCTCTCCCTCCCGTCTCACCCGCCCAGCCTGCAAGCAGCAGCATGAGACCCTCTCCTAAACTGGATAGTATTCGAATCTGGCACCCGCCCCTCGGGCTCCTACTCCCTGTTTAGAGTCGACTCAAAACACGAATCTGGCATTCGCGCCTCGGACTCCTACTCCGAGTCCGAGGCGCGCATGCCGTGATGACTGCCGAATCACGGCAAACACGAATCGGGCCCCTACTCCCTGCTGCCGTGATGACTGCCGCGTTCGACTCCAAATTCACTCTCCTTGTTCCTTTCCTCCCCTCTCCCTCCCGCCTCACTCACCCAGACCCGCAAGCACCAGCATGGGGGACCCTCTCCTAAACTGGATAGAGTCTGACTTCGGCGCCCGTCCCTCCTTCTCCTACTCAACCGTGATGACTTCTGAGTCGACTCAAAACTCACCCTCCTCATCCCCTCGCTCGTCTTCCTCCCTCATCGCTCTCTCAGACCTGCAAGCAGCAGCATGGGACCCTCTGCTAGACTGGATCGAGTCCGACTTCGGCGCCCGCCCCGCCGTCTCCTACTCTTTACTGCCGCCCGATCAGCCCGACGCTGCCGTGAGGGCCATGCGCTACGCGCTTCAGCCAATGGACGCCTTCCACCTGGCAGCGGTGGATTGCCTGGCGGGCCCCACGCGCTCGCTGGTGCTGGCGCTGGCGGTGGTGCGGGGGCGGCTGAAGATGGATGAAGCCATGCGAGTGATTCGTGTGGAGGAGGATTTCCAGGTGGGTGTTTTCTTTACTGTTTTTTTTCCACTATCATTATGTTCTACTTCTTTGAGTGCTGGCGCTGGCGGTGGTGCGGGGGCGGCTGAAAGATGGATGAAACCACAAGGGTGATTTGCGTGGACGAGGAATTTCAGGTGAGTTTTAAGGTGGACTGGCGTGATGCTGGATCGCTCCTTCGTTTCCTTATTCAGCGGCTTGTGTGCGTGTTCGCACATGTGGTTCGGCTCTCCGGTTTCTAATGGTGTAGGGATGCATGCGTGCATGTGAAAACCCATCTGGTCGGCCACACACACTCAGTCATCACCCCGTATCTATGCATGTCTGTGCCACCATGCAGACGGACCGGTGGGGAGTGGTGGAGGGAGGGCACGACATAGACGCATCGGACCTCAAAGTGCGAGTGGCAGCAGTGTCGGTCTTTGTTCGCCTCCTATCCATGCCGTGACGCGTGCGACTAATACCGCAGGGGAACTGGAAAGTCAAATGTTTGCACCTCCTATCCATGCCTCGATATTGACGCCGCCTGCTGTGATCCCATGGGTCTATCATGCGGCCCTGTTGATCCCACCATGATCCTATCCATTAATGGCGCCTGCCTTTCGAGCTGGGTTGAATGTACATCATGTGTGTTTCATCCCATGCATGCCCTAGCTTGTCGCTTGGAGTCGCTGTGTGATGTCTAAGTTTGGCATGCAAGAGGCAATATGTCATTGAAATGGATTCATGCTAGACGCGCTTCATCTGCTGTTACAGCACGAGACATAGTACATTGTTTCTAGTGGTTGGATTTACCTTACATGCATGCAGCATACCCACATATTATATTAATTGCGGCACTCTATGGTTCCTGCAGACCTACATACACATGAATAAGTACTGCCAAGCCAATCCAAACACAGCCTTGCAACAATGACTGTACTGCTCTCGTGGAAAGCGCCCCCCCTCTCTCCTCTCAGTTTCTTGTTGAAAATTCCTGCTACCATCCCTCAAAACCTAATTAGAACTTGAGCCATTTCCCTCAGCAGAACATAGACAGCCGTGACGGCGAAACACCATTACTGCTTGCTTGGCCGCATGGGTTACGCAGGCATCATCAGGCGGCATCAGTGCATCACCGAGACCCACCGAACTCATCCCGTGACGCGCCACACTACACAGATGAAAATGACTGTCGGCAGCATTACCAGTATCAGCGGCAGGAGCGGCACGAGCAGCAGGAGCATCACTAGAAGTGCGTCCAGCGCCACACGATGAAGATGACAATGAGGGTGAGCAGCATGCCACTGTAGCTGATAGCCCTGTCCACCAGCTGCCACACCAGCCATGCCCTGCGCTCCAGAACCAGCAACCGTAGCAGCAGCCATCCTTGGCAGCAGGAACACTCCACGAACTACTACCCTATCAACGAGTCCAGCGCCAGACGATGAAGATGATGATGAGGGTGAGCAGCATGCCGCCGTAGCTGATGGCCCTGTCCACCAGCTGCTGCCGGTTGATCTTCTTTAGCACTGTGTCTGACAGCCCCACGTAGTTGAGCATGTCTAGCGCTCGCCGCTGGGCCGACTGTGAGGGCAAAGGGGGATGGGGGGTTGAAGAGAAGAGTGGTTTTGGGAGGGGGCTTTTTGCTGTGTCTGACAGCCCCACGTAGTTGAGCATGTCTAGCGCTCGCCGCTGGGCCGACTGTGAGGAGGGGAAAGAAGGGGGAGAGGGAGAAGAAGGAAGGGCGTGGATAGAGTAGCAAGGGAAACACTTGGAGAGTGGCAAGGGAAACACTTGGAGATAAGCGTGGTTTGGAGTAGCAGCACCGCGTCCCAAGAATTATTGGATACAGAGCAGAACCCCACGGGGTTGAGCACGTACAGAGCTCGCCGTGGGGCGGACTGTGTGCAGGGGATGGGACCGGGGGACCGGGGGGGACCAGGGGAAGGGGGGGAGGGGGGGAGGAGGATTGGGAAGGACCTTGCGGTTTAAGTTGAGTGTTGTTTACGATAGCAATACTGGATCTGAGAGCCTCACAGAAGCAAGCCTGTCCACAGGGGGTTGCGTAAGGGGAGGCAGAGAGGGGAAGTGGTCACAAACGAGTGTGCTTCACAGCACCAGGACGGATCAAAGATGGCAACGGGACGGCAACTAGGCAGCACCTGGATTGCATCTGGGAGGCAGTGCTCTGTCTGGAATCAAGTTCAGGGTTGTGATGGCATGAGGTCGTGTACATACATACTCCTGTCTTTTCCCTCCCATCCCGCCAACCCCACCAATCCCACCAATCCCGCTCAACTCCCCGCCCACATAGCTCATTCAACTCCCCCGCCCACACATCTCATTCAGTGCACATCCTTAGAAAGCGTCTGTTGTGAAAGCGTCGCAATCACCTCAACAACGTTTCATCAAGCACTCGTACGGCCCTTCTCTCACCTCCTCCAACCCTCCCAACCCCTCCCCTCCACACACAAACGCACCAACCCTAACCCAATTGAACCACTCTTACCCTAAACACTTTCCCCTGCTGTGCCATGTGTGAAAGCGAGGAAATCCCCTACGAATCCTCAAGCACACGGGCCTTCTCCCACCTCCCCAACCACTCCCACCCCTCCCTTCCCCGCCACCATCCCTAACCCAGTCGAAGCGTTCTCTCACCTTGAGAACCTCCTCTGCTGCGCCATGTGTGACAGCATCGCAATCCCCTGTGCCAACGTGTCCTCTAACACGTGCCCCGCCCTTCCCCTAACTCCTCGATCCTTCTTCTCTCTCCCCACCCCCCCGTCCCCCCCAAAACCAATCCTAACCCTGTTAGAACCCGCAGCTCACCTTGAGCACCTCCCACTGCTAAGCCATGTGTGACAGCATCGCAATTCCCCTGGGCCAACGTGTCCTCTAACACGCGCCCGGCCCACCCCCTCACCTAGCCCTCCCCCCACCTAGCCCTTCCCACACCTCCTCCAACCTTCTCATACCTTCAACACCTCCCTTTGCTGCGCCATGTGAGACAGAGTCGCAATCCCCTGCGCCAACGTGTCCTCTAACACGCGCCCCGCCCGCTTAGCCGTCTCCATGTCCCTAATCTCCGCGTCCGCCTCGCTCAGGATCCGCCCCCCCTGCCCCCCCGCGCGCGCCACCAGCAGCTCCGCGCGCTCCTGCGCCTCCCTGCGCCGCCTGTGCTCCTTGGCCGCGCACCGGTCTAGCGCCAGCCGTAGCGCCTCCGCCTCCTCCCCCATCACCTCCACCCGCCTGGAAGTTCAGGGTGGGGGGAAAGGGTGATATGGGGGAAATTGGGGTCAGGGCGGAGGGGAGAGGAGTGAGGGAATTAGTTTAGACCAGCCGTACAGGAGAGACGGGAAAACGGACGGGGGAACGGAAGGGGGGAGAGACGGTGGAAGAAGTCGTAAGAGATGGGGTGAAGAGAAGGGGGGAAGAAGTTGGGAAGAGAAAGGGGGAAGAGAAGGGGAGAAGAGAAGGGGGGACGAAAGGAGAGGAGAGTGAAGAGGACATAAGAAAGAAGAGAGGCAGGCGAAGGATAAATCCATCTCCTAGACAACTAATTTTCTCTAGTTCGTACCCATGCTCCCAACTGCAGTCCCCGACAATTACCTCCGCCATAGCTCCCGTTGCGTCTTGTTCGCGTGGTTGCGCCAAAGCTGCCCCATATCCGCGCACATGCGCTGCAGTTCCGCCAGCTTCACGCGCAGCCCGTCCATCAGCGCGGGATCCACCGCCACCGCCCCCGCCGGTCCCGCTGCGCTTGCGCCGCCTCCGCCGCTGCTGCTCGGATCGCGCGGCGCCTCGGCGAAGAACATCGGCGCTGTCAGCGGGCCGCCTGCTCCCGACTCGCAACGTTCGAGTAGCTCAATTCCGGAGGAGAGCTCGAGCCGCCTGCGCTGCGCCGCGGCGTAGACGTCGGATAGGGTCACAGAGCCCTGAGGCATAGCCATGGCCGCCAAGCGTGGAGATCGACGTGATGTGGAGGCGGCGTCAGTCGTAACGCGATCGAGTAGTTCCGAGACCTAGGAATCCTGTCAAATCCTAACGTTCTGGCAAGAAATTATTAGGAACTTGTTCCCTAACAACGGATGATGCGTTCGCGTTGGGCTCCGTGCGGCTTTTGAGATCGCAAAAGAAGGAGTCCCGCAGCTAATTCACTAACTTTATTCTAATAAATCCTCCACGGCACACGGCACACGGCTTACGATCGAGCGACGATCCAGTGACGGATCGATGGACTCAGTACCAGACGTAAAGCAAGCAAATCCGCGAAAACCAGCGATCTGGCTAGTGAATCAAGAACTTCTATTCAGTCCGAAAAGGCGGGAAGGAAACGACGAATGCTGTGAAGTGAAAAGAGTCTGTGCAGATGCAAGTCGGGTCGGCTCGGTGGAATTCGGCACCAGAGTGGCGTGCGCAATCTCGAGATTGAATCGAAAGGCGAGCAGAAGTGCTTGTCGGAACTTCACGATTGCATAGGGGTTCGTTTTTAGGAGCATATCGTAAGGCGTTCATCGGATACATAAGAGCGACATTGTTCACGAAACGGTTAGTGTGGTAGCGGAAACGGTTTCGCGAAAACAGATGTTCAAGCGAGCAACGCGTTCCACCGAACAAAGACCGCCCTTCAGTCAGGACGAAAGATGTGGACAATCTGCGAGGGGTTACATCTGGATCCTTCGAGAGCTACGGGGTAAAGCTGGCGCTTCGTGTGGGTTCGCGAAACTTCTGGCTTCGCTGGTCGACAGGTGGAAAACGGGTTACGTCAATGGCCCTGACACCCAGCCCCTGCTTGGACGCGGAACTTTCAGTAACCGATATGGGACGGCCCCAACTCCTCAATGGTAGACCACGCTCCCTTACACCGCTTGGAGATTTGACGTGGTGAGGCTATCGTCCTAAATCAGAGAAAGGGCTGTTATAACAAGTGTTCACGAAGCCACTTATTGCTGATGACAGTTTCGTACAAATATCTTTACATTTTAAGTACATTACGGGTGCAACAGATCATCTAGTGAAGTACGATACAAATGAAAACAACGAAGGATGCCTCATGTAGTTCACCAAGTACCCCATTTAAATGGCTCTAGTACTCCACCTACACTACAGTACATCGGAGGCTTTGCTAAGTCCAAGCCAAAATTTGTGATCAGCAACATGAACATCTTCGGCTGTAGCCTAAACCAAAAGTTTCCTTGCCCAATTTAGACCCTTGAGAAGAAACTTGAATGGCCCGGGCACATGTAGGAGATCCATCACACTTTCTCCTGGAGGCACCACCAGCACCTATAAGGTACGCGATAGGTGGGAGACGGAGGAGGGAAGATGGAAGGTTGGGTGAGGAGAGAGAAGAGATAGCAAACCGGAATCTTGGGGTTGATTGACCACTAGAGGCACAGCAGTCACACGAGCTTCTTTGGGGAGGGAGAGGAGGGAAGGGGAGGGAAGGGGAGAGAAGGGGAGAGAAGAGAAGGGGAGAGAAGGGGAGGGAAGGGGAGGGAAGCAGAGGAGAGAGGAGGGAATGGGAGGAAAGGGAAGGGTAGGGGAGGGAAACGGAGGGGAGAGGAGGGAAGGGAAGGGGAGGGAAGGGGAAGGGGAGGGACGAAACGGGAAGGGAGGGATGGGAGGGGAGGGAAGGAGAGGGAAAGGAAGGGAAGGGAAGGAAAGGGAAGAGGGAACGGAAAGCTAGGGAAGGTGGAGAGCGCAGAGTGCTCACGTTGACTCGCCGTCTGCCCCAGTGTAGGGCCTCGTTGTGCGAGTAGTGGTAAAGGTCTATGCGCGTGGCTCCCCGGATAGCTGACCCCTTGTCATCCACCTGCCAGCATGACCATGCACGTGCAGATAAATAACACAGAGAGGAGAAAAGCCAAGTGAAGGGAAGTGAAGAAAGAAACAAGAGTACATAAGAGAAGAGCACAAGAAACGGGGGGACGACAAGGCATGTGAAGACCAGCGACGAGAACATGAAGACAAGAAGCGAAAATGAAAAGATGACAGGGCATGACAGGACATGGCAAGACAATGCAACACGGAGCACATGACATTCCATCCATGCCAAATACCCACCCTCTAGCCTGCTCGCACACCCCGCTGCTCCCCCCCTGCTCCCACACACCCCTCTCTCACCCCCCTCCCCGCTCACAATGCCCCATCCATATCCCAGGATGAACATCTGAGTCCCAAATGGGTACTGCGCCATGTCTGCTGCAATGGTGCCACCTCCATCTCTCTGCCCCCTTTTCTCATCCCTTCTGCTTCTAGATCCCTATTATCATTCCCCTTCCTGCCCCCACATCCCCCGAACCTATCCCCCCACTCACAATGCCCCATCCATATCCCGGAATGAACATCTGAGTGCCAAACGGGTAGTGCGCCGTGTCAGCTGCAATGGTGCCGTGCCGGGGAAGCAGGCGCCAGGGGAAGAGCAGCAGCCGCCCAGGAATCTTCTGGAACTGAGACAGGGAGAGGGGCGACAGGATGGGCGGGCGGGACTGCACGGGGAGAGGAAGAGGCAGGGGGCAGCGAATGTGAGGGGGGGGGGTGGAATCGTAAAGGCGAGACAGTTTCTGAGGCGCCAGGGGAACAGCAGCAGCCGCCTGAGGATCTTCTGGAACTGAGACAGGGAGAGGGGCGAGAGGATGGGCGGGCGGGACTGCACGGGGGAGGAGGGAGAGGTGGTGGGGGGAGAGGATGGATAGGGGGTGGTATTGTAAGAGCGAAATAATTGTTGAGGCGCCAGGGGAAGAGCAGCAGCCGCCCAGGAATTTTCTGGAACTGAGAGAGAGAGAGATCGGCGAGAGGATGGGCGGGCGGGACTGCACCGACGAGAGGAAGGGTCAGGGGAGGGAATGGGGGTAGCAATTGTGGAAGCGAAATGACTTTGGAGGCGCCTCAGAAGCAGACGCCAGGAAACTGGGCAAGAATGGCTTATATCTCCTTTGAATGAATGGTGCTCACAATGAAATGACTTCTGAACAGCCATTTGTACATCAACCAGGTGTGACATGAACGGGTGGATGGTGTAGCAGGCAGTAGATCCTGCTTCCATTTGGTAAATCCTCTTCAGCAGCGAACTAGTCACGTGTGTGAGTGCAATGGATGACAGTTGGGTACGTCGGTAGATGCGCTTGTCTTGTCACGCTACCTACCTGAGCAGGGTATCTGCCGTTTGCTGTGAAGCCGTGGTACGGACCTCCCTTAAGAGTTGTGTCTGTCCAGTATCTGCGGTAATGGAGTGGACGGGTGGGGAAGAGGGGCCAGCGGACGCACACAGGCTTTTACGTCCTTTTCTCCCATACTCCCTCCCTCTCTCCGTCACTCCCTCAAATCCCTCTCTTCCTCCACCAATCCCTCCTCCCTCCCTCCCTCCCTCCCTCCCTCCCTCCCCCCTCCCTCCCTCCCTCCCTCCCTCCCTCCCTCCCTCCCTCCCTCCCTCCCTCCCTCCCTCCCTCCCTCCCTCCCTCCCTCCCTCCCTCCCTCCCTCCCTCCCTCCCTCCCTCCCTCCCTCCCTCCCTCCCTCCCTCCCTCCCTCCCTCCCTCCCTCCCTCCCTCCCTCCCTCCCTCCCTCACTCCCTCCCTCTGCGTTCCTCCCCTTCCCCTCTCCCCTCTCCCCTCTTCCCCTTCCCCGTGCCTCTCCGCCCTCCTCTCCCGCGTTCACTTGGCAAAAGGCGGAACGGACAAAGCCACCCACCCCTTCCCGTGTCCTCTGCGACCCTCTTCTTCCCCTTTCCCCCCTCCTTCCTCCCCCTTCCCCCTTCCGCCCTCCCCTCCGCGCACTCACTTGGCGAAGAGCGGAATGGGCGAGTCGACCCAACCCTTTTGCGCCCTCTGTATCCCTGCTCTTCCTTCCCCCTTCCCCCCTTACCTTCCCCCGTACCCCTCCCCATTCTCCCCTCCCCTCCGCCCCCCCTACTCACTCCCCTCCGCTCCCCCCACTCACTTGGCGAAGAGCGGAATGGGAGAGTCGACCCACCCCTTCTTGCGCCGCCTCAGGCGCAGGGGCATCCACCCCGGCACCAGCCCCACATAGAAGTTTCCGGGAAGCTTCAGCCCCCACTCCCACTTGCAACAGTACCCGCAGCTGACGGTAGGGCAGGGAGGGGCAACGAGGGAAGACGAGGGGGACGGTGAGAGACAAGGAGAGACGAGGAGAGACGAGGGGGGGCGAGGTTCAGAGTGGTTAGCAGTGGTGAAGATATACGGTGGGGAAGAAAGGAAACAAGCGACCATGCCATGCACGCCAATCCATGAGAAGCCATTCCATGCCAAGATTAACTAACAAAGCCCGCACACGCCATGTCATGTCATGTCATGTCATGTCATCCTGGTCAATCCCATGATGAACCGCACAGACCGTACGTTGCAACCACCCGACAGCTTTTTTCTAGTCGAGTTGAGAACCGCGCGTTTAGGCCAGCTGTCAGCCCTTGCGGCCCGATAGAATAAACACACTCTACCGAAAGTACGACTACGCCTCCGTGTCTCAACACCGGCGCCTCGTTACTATCACCTAATGCGACACTGGTATTACCGCATGGCACCAACTCGGTAGAATCACACCTGGCTTCACGTCGACACAGTCACAAGGCATCACCTGCAGTAAGCCGTGCATTCAATCACTCGTCTGTAAGGAGCCATCTTCGCCAGCGTGCTCGCGGCTCGAGCCTTTCCCCCTCTTCTGCCTTCCCCTTTGGTCGAAGATTGTCGTCCAACCGCCGCCGCCGCAGCCGCCGCCGCCGCAGCTGGTGCTATTTCTTCAGCTGCGCTGGGTGCTGCTTACTCGTCCTACAGCCACCCTCGTTATACGCTCGCCCGTTTCACGCACGCCCGTTTAATCTGTTATTTTCGGGCCAGGACCTTTCTACACGCCAGGCTTGATAGGCTTAAACACTTCCGCCTCGAACCGTCTCGATTTGCCTTGCACCAAATCCCACTCCTTTGCACCCCTCGCTATTCGCCGCGTTGTCACCAGCTCCGTTGCGCAGTGTCGTCACCAATAGCCGTCATGGAGTTTCGTGCAGTAGCTATCCTCTGGGTGCTTGCGACTTCGCCTGACAGTATCGCATGCACCACTCTGGCACGACAAAGCTGTGCGACGGTGTCGCTAAGTCGACATGGCACGCACTCTAGTGCTCTAGATTGTGCGTAACGTAATAGAAATAGGTGTGGTGTGGTCGCTTGATGCGAGGGATATGAGAGGAGAGGAGTGTTGTGCTGGCTTGGAAGTTTGATTTCGTAGGTGCGGAGCGGAGGGACTTGGCGGGAAGTCCTTTTCCCAATCGGTTTGGGATTGGGTTTCCAAACGACGAATCTAGATACCATGTTATAACGCGTATGGAGGGAATGCTTTTCCCTGAGGCGCCTTCATATTCGCATGTAAAAATTTGTGAAGTGTAGCTGTAACCATTTTTTAAAAGGGGGTGGTGACGGCGATCTTTTCCCGCCAACTTTGCAGCCGCCGCATGAACAGTACCAAAGCGGCAGGTTCTGCTTGGTGTGCATCGTGTGTGGGATATTTTCAGTGGGGGAGGGAGGGGGGGGTGGTTGTGAGCGTGCGGGTGGGGGAGGGGTTGTTATGGGTGAGGTTGGGGTTGGAGGGGGTGAGTGGGAGTCGAAAGGAGGAGGGTCCGACCAGATGGAGTACGGCATGGTGTGATACACTACCGTACAGTTTTATTCTGCCTTTCGAGCGGCACCCTACTGTACTCCTCAGGCGCCGATTCGGTTTCGTCAGTTACTCAGCCCATCGAAACTGCCCCACAGTTTGGTGATCCAGATGGGCTCCACAGTTTTCATTACGATGAAGATGGATATGACATGGTGCAGTGTGGTGGGGGAAGCGTGTCAAGCCAACCCAAGTCGCACAGCAATAACACCCCTCACCTCATTTACTCGTACATAGCATACCTAGTACGGTAGGAGCCTGACCAAGTCTAAAGCTCGTCAGGGTCGATAGGATAAAGTTTGAAGCTCGCGTGCAGTGTTCGTTTTGCACAGCGCCCCATGTCTGCCTACCGGTAGCGTCACACGCCGATACGGGTCGTTGGCACCGCGCGTTACTCCGCGTCGCTCGCTGTTGGCAACTTTCACTAGAAACTCCGCGGACGCAGCGCTCGTTAATAGTTATCGTCGCGGCGATGCCACTGTCAGCCTATCAGGCACGTCCCTGAATGGACCCGCGTCGGCCATTAGTACTTAGAGTAGTAGCCTGACTAGTAGAATACTCTCCAAGTCATAGGGGAAGGGAAATTACAGGCCGAGTGACCGCTTTTTTTGGAGACATCACATATCGCGAGACCGTTCGCCGCACGTACGCTCCGCAGCGCGTTTTCCCTGACAACAGCTCCCCATTTCCCTGTCTTTGCAGACAGTCGTTCGCAGAATTTATTTAAAACACCCCGCCCGTGCAGACGGCCGGCGCATCGCGGCAACTAATGAGTGCTGATGACAGCTCGCTGCCCTCGCCGCGACACGCGTCGCACGGTGCGGCGCTTATGTCTGCCGTCCCGGTTGTCCCGGTCATCCAAGCCGCCAGTTCAATCTTCTCCGTCCTTCCTGCGCGTGGCGCTACTGGCGCTCGCGCTCTTCCCGCGTGTCGCGGCGTCCCCGACGCGTTCCGACCCCGCGGCGCCTCAGAGCAGTCGAGATAGCGCTACGGAGCTGCGTCGCCTACTATGGCGCTTCGAGAGCAGTCGAGGTAGTGCCACGGGTTTACATAGCACTGGAAAACATTGAAAAATAGTACTGGTAGTTGCTAGTAGTTGCTATTACCCCGTCACGGGATGGAGGAGCGGCACGGTGCCACTCTCTTCCTCGCCTCCCCCATCCCTCGTCCATCCCCAACCCTGCCTCTCCCCGTCTCTCTCCCCTCTCTCCCCGCCGCATCTCCTTCCGCAGACCCCTGCCGTGCGCGCGTGTGCCCTGTAAACCGCGTGTGCGAGGTGCGCAAGCGCAGGCCTCGCTGTGCCTGCAACCCCCCGTTCGTCCCTGACGGTCGTCAGTGCAGAGGTAACGGCCACCAGTGCAGAGGTAACGGCCACCAGTGCAGAGGTAACGGCCACCAGTGCACTACTTATGCTGTTATTTTGTAATGATTTTTGTTTGAAATATCGTTTTGGAAACAGGCAATACAGTCCACTTAGTTGCAATCAACTATACTCTCTTGCATTTGTGATTTTCATCTCTCCTCTGTCCTCCTCTTCCCCCCAACTTCCCCCCTTCCCTCCTCCCCACCCCACCTGCTTTTCTCCCTTACTTTTCTTGAGCAGACCCCTGTGCATTCACGTTGTGCCCGCCTAACACTCGTTGCTCGTTACAGTTCCCTTCTCGACACAACGCCTCGGCTGTGTGCATCCCTACCAAGCCAGATTCATTCAGCCGACCAAACCTACCCAACGAACAAGTTCTACACAGTTCACCGAACCTAACTGATAGACCGAACCTAGTCAGCAACCCAATGAGGTGGCCCATACCCATTCTCCACCCTCTATCACAGTGCCGTCCCCTCCTCCTCCTCCTCCTCCTCCTCCTCCTCCTCCTCCTCCTCCTCCTCCTCCTCCTCCTCCTCCTCCTCCTCCTCCTCCTCCTCCTCCTCCTCCTCCTCCTCCTCCTCCTCCTCCTCGTCTACCCCACTTTTACCCCAACGCCCCCAACCTCCCCAGGTCAGCGGCTATTCCCCCAACCCTCTGCGGCTGCCCTTTTCCCCCTCCCCCTCAAACCATCAGCAGTTGGCGGAAGGGGGAGGGGGGAAGGCTGTGTGGGGCACGGTGGGGGAAAGTACAAGGAAATTGGGGGAAGCGAGTAAACTGGCAGTTAGTGGAAAAAAGGGAGGGAAAGGAGGAGGAAAAGGGGGAGGAAAAGCGGGAGGGATAGGGGGAGGAGGAACAGGAAGCGGGAAAGGGGGAGGGAAAGGGGGAGGGAAAGGGGGAATTGATGGGGGGTATGATGACGGGTATGGGGATGACAATGGGGGGTGGGAGGCGACACCTATTGATGATGGCAACTGGGATAACATTGGAAGTGGAAGCGGAAAAGGAAAAGGAGGTGGTGGTGTAAGGCCTAAGCAGCCGCCTAGACGGGGTAAGATGGTGATGATGATTCGAGTGATATGTCACATCGTGCATGCATTTCGTGCGTGTGTTTGCGTGCGTTTCGTGCTTGCATTTTTCTGAAGTAGTTGCCAACGATTTCTTCAAGTCCCATTCCTTTCCTGCTCCTCCTTCACCTCACCTCAACTGCATTCCTCTTCCTTTCTCCTCCCATATCCATTCCCCATCCCCTCCAACCTCCCACTCCCCTTCCAATCCAGGCACCTCCCCTCCCCCCTCTTCCAGCCGTCCGCCTCCCTCCCCCAAGCCTTCCCCCTCCCCCAAACGTCCATTCCCCCCAAAACTTCCGCCCTCCCCCAAACGCTCGCCACCCTCCCCTCGCCGCCCACCTTCCCGCGCCCCTCCCTCCTCCCGCATACAGCCCCCCTCCCCCAAACCTTCCCCATCCCCCAAACCTCCGCCCTCCCCCAAACACACTCCCCCCCCCGCCGCTCACCACCCTCCCGATCACGCCCACCGTCCCGTAGCCATCCCCCTGTACCCAGCCAACCTCCGTTCCAGAACGTGTGTGCGCACATGCAGTGTGCGGGGAAGGCCAAGTGCCGTGCATTGGGAGGCACTGCCAAGTGCGTGTGTGAGCGGCCGTTCCTCACAGCCAACCGCACATGCGTGGGTGAGTCGATCGAGCTTGTGTGGAGCAGGAGAGCGCATAAGTGTGTGCATGCGCACATGCAGTGTGTGATAAAGGCCTTGTGTTGTGTTGCCCATTGGAAAGCACAGCAAGTGCGCGTGTGAGAGGCCGTTCCTCACAGCCAACCACACGTGTGTGGGTGAGTGAGTGCTGGCCTTTGAGACTTGTCCGTGTGTTGTGAAGCAGGAGCATGTGTGTGCGCGCGTGCAGTGTTCGGGGAACGCTAGGTGCCGCTCGCTGGGAGGCACTGCCAAGTGCGTGTGTGTGCGGCCGTTCCTCACAGCCAACCGCTCGTGCGTGGGTGAGTGGAGTCGAGCCTGATTGTGTGCGTGCATGCAGTGTGCGGGGAAGGCCTTGTGTTGTGTTGCCTGCTGGGAGGCACGGCCAAGTCGTGTGTGAGCGGCCATTCCTCACAGCCAACCGCACGTGCGGGGCTGAGCCCATATTAGGACACGTGCTTGTGTGTGTGAAGCAGGGCACGTGTGATTTTGACGATAGATGACTTTCTTGTCCGAACCCTCCCTGTGTATAGCGACCGTTCCCTTCCCTTCCCTGCGTTCCCTTGCGCTGCCTTCCCTCTCTCCCCTTTCCCAGACCCCTGCACGGTGAGCAAGTGTCCAGTGCATAATGCTTTCGCTCACCTGACTGTGACCTGGTGTTCTGTCTATAGCGGCCCTTCCCTTCCCTTCCCTTCCCTTCCCTTCCCTTGCCTTGCCTTCCCTTCCCTTCCCTTCCCTTCCCTTCCCTTCCCTTCCCTTCCCTTCCCTTCCCTTCCCTTCCCTTCCCTGCCTCCCCATCCCTTCCCTCCCTCGCCTTCTCTTCCCTGCCTCCCCTTTCCGTCCCCCTCTCTCCCCTTCCCCAGACCCCTGCATGGTGACCAGGTGTGACCATGCATCATGGTTCATAACCACTGCCGGGTGGTGGGGAGGAGTGTGCAGTGCGTGTGCTGGGCAGAGCAGTCACCGCACCTTCACTCTTGTGAAGAATTCTGCTTTTGAGGTGCCTCAAAAGTAGAGTGCGCTGCGTGTGCTGGGCTGGGAAGTGACCGTAACTTCACTCTTGTGAAGAATCCTGCACGGGGAACAAACGTCTAGTCTACAGTGTTCTTTCTCTTCCGCTCTCTCCCTCCTCTTCTCCCTCTCCAGACCCCTGCACGGTGACCAAGTGTCCGGTGTACAGCGATTGCCACGTGGTGGGAAGGAGTGTGCAGTGTGTGTGCTGGGCAGGGTTCTACCAAAAGAAGAGAGCGTGCATAGGTGGGTGGGACCTTTTCAGCTTATGCAAGTGTGTTTTGAGTCGACTCGAAATTAGACTTTCTACACGCGCTGTGTGTGCTGGGCGGGGTTCTACCAGAAGAAGAGGGCGTGCATAGGTGGGTGGGACCCTTTCACCCATGCTGCTGTGCCATATTTCTTGTCATGCATGCACTGCCCATGCCCATGCTATGCCATGCCATTCCTTCTCATGTCGTGCCGTGCCATCGCCTTCTATACTGTTGCCTCGTCTCCGCAATCCTCCCCTCTCTTTTCAAACTGTTCTCTCTCTCCTCGCTCCCCTCCCCCGCTCTATCCTCACTCACCCTCTCCCCCGTCCCTCACTCTCATCCCATCCTCCCCTCTCGCCCTTCCTGCTTCTCCTTCCACAGGCGACTGCAGCTATGTCCATCCAACACTCTGTACATTCACCTAACACCCCGGGCCTTCACATGTGATTTTTAGAGTCAGCTAAAGCACAACTCCCTTCCCACTACCCCTGTCCCCCTCTCCCCGCTGGCCTCTTTTGCAGACCGCTGCAAGCTGTGTCCAGCCAACACTGTGTGCATTCACCTCACCCGCCGGGCCTTCACGTGTGCTCGCCCTGTTGCACGCAGACGCACACCAGAGGATGCAAGTGAGTTATATGTGCTCGTGCATGTGTGCGTGTGTCGTTGCCTTCCTGCATGGAGACTCGCACCAGAGGGTGCAATAGAGGCCGCGTGTGTGCACGCTGGCATATCTCTATGTTACTGTGCATAACTGTCCATAATTGCGTTGCCATCTCCTTCCGCAACCCTGCACTCTCCACCCCCACCACCCCCCAGCAGCGTCATGCGACGCGGTGCAGTGCGGTGCCAATGCGGCATGTGTGGTCCTGCAAGGCCATGCGCAGTGCTCCTGCATACACCCCTATGTACAACACGGCGATGCATGTGTTGGTGAGTGTTGAGGCACCTCGAAAGTGGGTGAATAGGGCAGGCAGGGTGCAGCATAGAACTAGTAGTGAATCCTATAAGTGGTGCATCTAAAGCACGGCTCAATGCACCACACATGCACACTACCCCTGCCATCAAACTCCCACTACTAGTGCCATGTTATACATAGGGGTGGACTTCTACCGTAAGTGATGCATTGAGAGCACAGCTAGATGCACCACACACAAACTATCACAGCCCTGCCATTTACATTCCAGGTTTGTTTCTGAAGAAAGGGGATAGTGAGGAGGGGGAGGGGGGTATGTGCTTGCGTGTGTGCGTGTGCAAGTGTGTGCGTGTGAGCATGTGTGTGGAGATCAAAATAGGTTTGTGTGGGCGTGTGTCGTGCCCAGCTCAATTGCCCTCGCCTTTCATCATGCACACCGCTTCCTGGCATCCTCTCCTTTCTGTCTACTGCAGATGTCCACTGATGAGTATGTTCCCGTATGTCTCCAACAAGACAGGTGCGCTGTGTGTAATTGACATGAGATTACGGTACTATCGCCAACCAAAACAACGTGTTGATCTATTTAATCTACCAAGTTGTGTTGTGTCTAACCATGCTAATCTAGGTACCGGTACCTACGCTTTGTACATACTATGACAGTAAATAATGTCTTGCTGAAGTTGATTGGGAATATGCGCCCTGCTGCTTCTTTTCTTGATTGGGAATATGCCCCCTGCTGCTTCTTTTCTTGATTGGGAATATCCCTGCTACTTCTTTTCTGGAGTGCCTTAAGTAGTCCAGACCTGATCTGTTAAACTAGGTACGGTAGATCTTTTGAGTAACAAGCCTTGAGTCATTGGTTTTACAGTAGATCTATGCAATTAGGGGTCTACAACTGGTGGACTGTGGATGTGAGAAAGCCACACTCTACCACTCAACAGAAAGTGATCTCTTGTGTGATCTCTTGTGTGATCTCTTGAGTGATCTCTTGTGTGATCTCTTGTGTGATCTCTTGAGTGATCTCTTGTGTGATCTCTTGTGTGATCTCTTGCCAGCTGCAAGCGAAGGACACCGCCGCACCCGCCGCGCCTTGTGCTACCGTAAGTCATGAAGTGGTGCATAGAGCTTCTCACCAAACAGTCCCAAGACTAGTAACCAGAAAACTACCTACCGTAGTAGTGGTAGAACCGTACCTAATGTCAGTAGCCGCACCTAGCACGGTCCTGCACGGTGCGCACAAACGGGTTATCGCAGCCTAGGCCCACTCCGTACCCAGACAAAACCCCCAGTAACTCCTGCAATTCGTCTTCGGGCATATCAGGAGACCTAGAGATCACCCAAACGTCCACGCGAGGCGTCGGATCCGAACCCTGGGGTTCCGTGCATGAGAACACCAGCGCGGCGGAATAACCTTCCGCCTCGCTCCCATCCAGCGCGAGAATCCAGTAGTTGGGCTCGGTAGTTGTAGACGGGAAGAGATCGAAGGTGACTGTGAGCTTAGCGGGGTCGTCAGTACTGGGGACAGCCTGGCCGAACACCAAGGTTGGGATCCCGCCGAAGGGAAGAGGAACGCTGGCGACGGAAGCCAAGGAAATGGAGAGAATGTCGGAACCAGCGAACGGAGCCACTGCTGAACCCACCCGGTTCAACGCGTCCCGAAGAGAATTCGCATATGTGAGAATACTCGCTGCTGCTGATGATACAGAGCTGTCGCAGTTTGCGCTAGCGTTCTGAATAGTCGCTGCTGCGGATGCAATCTGGCTGGCCTTGTCCGCGGACGCGGATGCGTGCAGGAGCAGCTGGTTGGAGAGGAGGTTGAGCGACGCGTTGTGGAAGTCGAGCTGCGAGATGCGTGTTGCGAGGGTGGCTATGGCGACGACGGATGCGGAGATGCTGCGAGCTGACGCCTCGATATTGAGAAACTCGTTTGTGATGTTGGCCTGTGGGTGGATGGAGAGGAGGGTGGATACCAGCGAAAGGGAGAGGATGAGAAACCGATGGCAAGCACAGCATGACAAAGCAGCAGCAGCAGCAGCAGCAGCAGAAACGGCACCCCTGCAGTTTGCATACCTGTGAGCAGGCAACCGCAGCTTGTGGCTGTGACTGCAGCAGCTCCAGAGCAGAGGCCGCAGCAGAGGACACGTTTGCTAGGGCGCTGTGAATAGAGTGGTATAGGAAGACGAGGAAGGAAATGGAGAAGGGGGAAAGAGGAGAGAGACAAGCGAGACAGAGTCAATGGCAGTGAAACGAGAAGGCAAAAGAATACATCCTGGAATGCAGGTGATAAATGACTCAATGGAGAATGTTGGGCTGGGGCGGGCTGTAGGGTTGAACGGAGGTAGGTCCTCATTATAGTGCCACAGCAAGCTCATCTCACAACCTATATGCAGATGCTCACCTACGATTATTGCTGACTCACTAAGCCTTCCCCAACCTCCCTAGTCCTCAAGCCCCTCTCTCATCCCCTACACGCTTTTCCTCTCTTTTCGTTTCTCCCCCACTTCCCCGCCCTCCCTCTTTTGTCTCTCACTCACATGCACGCGTCACGGCTATTTCCAGCGACGCTGCCCATGCTTTGCAGCACAGCAGGCGACGCCACAAGTCGCCCTGAATTCTCCACCCTGATACTGACGCCGCTCGTCCCCGCATCCGCGCCACCCGCGCTCACCCCGCTCCCCCCGCTTCCCGCGCTCCCCGCGCTGAACGTGTAGCGCGCCTGGTTGCACACGAGGCCGTTTTCCCGCTGCAGCTTGAAGCGCGCGCTCGTGCCGATCTCGAACCACCGCCCCGCGTACGCGGAGAGGTTCACTTGCGCCACCGTGGGCGGGCGCGGACACAAGGGCTGCGCGTGCGCGGAAGGTATGGAAGAGAGCGCGGCGGAGGCGGAAAGCAGAATGACTAGGAAACGCACGAAAGCCATGACGAGCGACGAGACTGGAGGCTTAAGAGCTTAACTCGTGATGACGTGTGATGGGTAAATAAGTTCTTCAGATATGAGAGAGTGCGGAAAAGGCTCGTTGTCGGGGAACTACGGAACGAAAGGCGGGAGGCGGCCTATAAATAGGCTTGGCAACGGCCCGACCCGCGCGCGCGGCAGGCGCGGCGCAGCTGCTGGGCAACGTATGACCTCATATGGGGAAAAACGAATCGCGGGCGTTGAAACGAGAGTGAGCGGCTCATGCGGTGGGGTAGCGGAACGCAGGGGACGGCCAGGGCCGAGACTGGTGACGGGAGTAGCATTCGAGTGTCACGGTGCATGTCATCCATCCTTGCTGTCTGTCGAAAGGAACTATGTTGACCCGACGTTGACAGGAGAGAGAACGACGCATAAGTTGAGTCGCTGGTGCTGTAGGGACACGTGAAAGCTGTCCGTTGGAATGACCAGTCGGTGAGACTGAGCAGTGGAAGAATCTAGGGAAGCTTGACAGCGATTTAGTTCTGCAAGAAAGGTCTGCTGCGAGGAGTTCTGGGCTCGGGTTACATGAAGTCACGAGGGCTTCGCTCGCGCGTTGCAGCACAGCGACCCTCCTCCCGCTTTCGCAAGGCGTTTGGGGCCACGAAACTCATTTGTAGCTGTTTCACGACAGATATTAATGAGAAGGATATCCATGGAGAAAGCAGAAAGTATGAATATTCACATAAAGGTTGTGCAATAAGACTAGCGTTAGCAAAGAGTACATCACAAGCATGATTATTTTTCTTAAAAAAACCAAATCGTGGATGAGTGCGTGAATGCTTACATTGCATTAAGGTTAGTCCGCCCACGTGTATGTGTTTTGGTGTCACCTGTTTTATTTTTGCTCTAAAAGACGCCGATGCTACTGATGTGCTGCTGGCAGTGCAGCAGTTTGTAACGAAGGCAAGAAAAGCGTCAGGAGGAAGCCGCACTACCGTGGCAGTCATACCTTCACGCTCAACACATACCGTATTTTTACATTAGGAGCTTCATTACTAGTATACCCGTACTAAGCTCCCCCGTGCCAGAGCTATTGACGCCGTGATTGCAACACGGCGTCGCTGCTGCACATGCGTCAATATTCTCTGGTTGAAAAGCTTCATGTTGGAAAGCCCGACACTTCCCAGGAACAGACCCTAACACGCTAGCGCACCAATGGCCGGCGCTCAAGAAGACATTCCCAAGTACTGTAGCACTCGAGAGTTCGAGCTCGCCAGAAGCAGCCTCGGTATTAGCGCGACGGATCACCTCACTGAGACTGACGCGCTCGAGCCATTTCCCAGGAATTTCCCCGCTCACAAACGTATTATCGGGACACGCTTTATTGTGGACGGGTTCCGTCACGCGGGGCCGTGGTCGCGCTGCTATTGGCTCACGCACTTCCACGCGGACCACTATTGCGGACTTTCCCCCAGTTGGCGCGCGGGTGTGATTTTCTGCTCCCCCGTCACTGCGCGCCTACTTTCCGCGGTGCTCGGGATTCCACCCGCGTGGGTGCGCGCGCTCCCCCTGCGCGCGCCCGTGGCGGTGGATGGCGCGCGCGTGGTTCTGCGGGACGCGCACCACTGCCCGGGGGCTGTCATGCTGCTGTTCCGCATTCCGCCTGCAGGGAGGAATGTGGGGGGAAGCACCGAGGAGGAGCGGGCGGGGGCGGGGGAGCAGGGGGGGAGAGGGCAGGGGGAATTTCTGGCGGAAGGCAGGCAAAAGTCCAGAGATAGTGCAAAAGGGGAGATGGGGGAGAGGGTGGAAGGCGATGCGCGAGGGGGGAAAGGGAAAGGGGAGGCGGGATCAGGGGAGCGGGGGGAGCGGGGGGAAGTGAAGTGGCGGAGGGTAGTGCACACAGGGGATTTTCGGCTGAGCCCTTGCATGCTGCAGGACCCTGTGATGCAGGCGATGGTGGGCGCAGATGCAGTGTATCTGGACACCACCTACTGCCACCCGCGCCACGTGTTCCCCCCCCAGAGCGACGCGGTGCAGTATGTGGCGCAGATGGTGCGGATAGTGCTGGGGAAGGGGGGGAAGGAGGGGGAGGGGAGTAAGGTAAGAGGAGGAGGAGAGGTTGGAGGAGCAGGAGGTGAGGGCCTGGGAAGTGGTTTAAAGGGGGGAGAGGAGGAAGGGAAGGTTGTGGGGGTTGGGGTAGAGGGAAGGGAAGGGATGGAGGGAGGGTATGGCGAGGAAAAGAGGGATGGAAAGAGTCATGGGGAGGATGAGGCAGAGGGCGAGGCAGGGGACGACAGGCAAAGGGGATGTGGCGAGGTGAGTGGGACCTCGAGAGCAGCTGAGGCAGCTGAGACAGCAGAGACAGTAGAGGGGGATACAGGGAAAGCAGTAGGCACAGAGCAGGGTGTTGATTCCATGGATGTCTCACAAGGGAGAGGAGTCAGAGCGGCAACGGCAGCAGCAGCATCAGGAGTGGCAGCACCAGCACCAGCGGCAGCAGCAGCAGCATCGTCAGCAGAGGAGCAGCAGCGCAAGCCACAAAGCAACGACCGAGTGCTGGTCCTCGTATCCACCTACGTGATAGGCAAAGAAAAGCTCCTCCTCTCCATAGCCTCCCACTGCCACACCCGCATCGTAGTCGACCCAGCCAAGCTCAGCACTCTCTCCTCCCTCGACCTAACCCCAGCAGAACTCGCTGTTTTCGCCACGGATCCTGCTGCTAGCCCAGTGCATGTGGTGCGGTGGGGGGTGTTGGGGGACGTGTGGCCGTTCTTCCGGCCGAATTGGCGGAATATGGAGAGGCTGGGGAGGGAAAGGGGGTGCGGGAGGGTGGTGGGGGTGGTGCCGACTGGATGGATGTATGAGATGAAGCGCGAGGGGTTTCCGGTGCGGCGGAGGAGTGTGGTGATTGGGGGAGAGGAAGGGGAGATGGGTGTGGGGGGAGAGGATGCGGGGATGGGAGTGGGAGGAGAGGAGGCGCGGGTGAATGTGGCGGAAGTAGGTGTGGGCGTGGACACGGGGAGGGGAGGGAGGGAGTCGTTAGAAAAGAGTGTGAGTATGAGCGGTATGGGCATGGGAGAAGGGGGCAGGGGCATGGGGGACAAAGCCAAAAGCATGGGTGAAGGGATCAGCAGCAGGAGCAGTAGGAGCAGCAGCAGGGGCATGCGCATGGAGCTGGAGATTCACCTGGTGCCGTACAGTGAGCACTGCAGCTTCCCTGAGCTTCGCTCCTTCCTCTCCTTCCTGCGCCCCCGCCGCATCATCCCCACCGTCAACACGGGTGAGACAGCACGCCCCAGTACAAATCAGCTGCATCATCTGAGAGGTTTGGTGGATGAGTCAGCATGCAAGCAGCGGTTTCTGGCGGGGTTTGGAAGGCGGAGAGAGAGGCGAGGGGGCTGGGTTGTGGCGGGGGAGGGTGAGGGAGAGGTGGAGAGGGGGAGTGGGGGTGTTGGGGAGGGAGAGGAGGGGGGAGGAGGAGGTGAGGGTTTGGGATGGTGTATGGTTGAGTCAGGTTGGGAGGAGAAGGGAGTGGCGGAGAAAGAAGAGAAGGGAGCGGAGGGGGATGACGAGGAGGGTGAGGGGGGAAGGGGAGAAGGAGAGGGGATGTTATTTTCGGAAAGAGGTACTGGCGATGGGTGTGTTGAGGGGGAGGAGGAGAGAATGGAAGAAGAGGGGGTTGGGGGGGGCGCGTGTGGTGGTGAGGGTGGAGCGTGTGGAGAGGATTTAGATCGGGCAGGTGCTGCTGACGTGGCACAGTTGCACGATGACGTGGCGGCTTCTGACGGGTTGTTACCAGCCGCGAAGCGGCAGCGGTTGGAACCGTGTGGTGCTGCTGTGCGTGTTAGTGACAACAAAGGCCGGTAACAATGGTAACAATGGTAACAATGGTAACAATTGTAACAATGGTAACAATGGTAACAATGGTAACAATGGCAACAAAGGTAACAATGGTAACAATGCTAACAATGGTAACAATGGTATCAATGGTAACAATGGTAACAATGGTAACAATGGTAACAATGGCAACAATGGTAACAATGGCAACAATGGTAACAATGGCAACAATGGTAACAATGGTAACAATGGCAACAAAGGTAACAATGGTAACAATGGTAACAATGGTAACAATGGTATCAATGGTAACAATGGTAACAATGATAACAATGGTAACAATGGCAACAATGGTAACAATGGCAACAATGGTAACAATGGTAACAATGGCAACAATGGTAACAATGGCAACAATGGTAACAATGGCAACAATGGTAACAATGGCAACAATGGGAACAATGGCAACGCAAGGACTAGCAGCAGCACTGTGGCTCCTGGCAGCAGTGTTTCACAACGCAGCGACGGCGCCGAAAAGGGGCTTCGTAAAGCAGGCAGTCAGGCCAAGCAAGGCAAGCGTGTGCAGGGGCAGAAAGGGGGAGCAGCAGGAGCAGGAGCACGGTCAAGTCCCCGGGTGGAGGCAGGAAGGAAGGCAGGGGGTAAGCAGCAGAGAGGAGGGGGGAGTGTGGTGACAAGGCAAGGAGGCACGCAGCGGAGTATAAAGCACTTCTTTGGCTCATCAGCATCAGCCAGAAGTTTACCCAGCCAAGCTGACGCAGTGGAATTGGTTCGGCCAGCAGAGGAGTGCAGTGCGGTGCAGGTGGCAACCACACAGTGCTGCTGCTGCTGCTGCTGCTGCCAACCCTTCATTCTCGTCTCCTGCTTTACTCACCACGCGAGCTGCCAGATCATCCGCTCACCCCTCTTCGGACATTCGTGCTGCTGCTCCGGTGTCCCTGGGTGCGGGGGGGTGCAGTGCGGTGCAGAGGATGGTGGCGGTGGGCCTGCCAGGGCTGACGGCTGCAGTGGCGGTGAGGTTGCTGAAGGCGCATGGGGGGGATGTGGGGAGAGCGGTAGATGCCTTCTTGATGCATGTGGAGGGCGCGGGGGGAGGTGCAGCGGACGGGGGAGGGGGAGGGGCAGCTGACGTGGGAGGGGGAGGAGCAGGGGGTGGAGTGGGAAGAGACGAGGGAGGAGCGGGAGAAAGAGGAGCAGGAGAGGGAGAGGGAGAGGGAAGAGAGGGAGATTGGACGGGAGGTGAGGGAGAGGGAGGAGAGGGAGAGAGAGTCATGGGGGAGGGAAGAGAGGATAGAAGGCGTTTGGAAGAGGAGGGAAGGCGAGATGAAGGGGAAGGAGAGCAGGATCGAAGTGGGGTTTCTTGTGGGGTGGAAGGAAGACGAGAAACGGAGGGGGAGAGGGCGGAGACGAGGAAAGGAGACAGGGAGGGTGTGGAGGGTAGTGTAGCAAGCAAGCTGGCAAGGACGGAGGGTGTTAAGTGTACAGCAGCCTCAGCAGAAGCAGCAGCAGCCGCAGCAGTAGAAGTAGAAGCAGCAGCAGCAGCAGCAGCAACGGCAGCAGAGGCAGCAGCAGCAGCGCCAGTGAAGTCAGCAGTGCCAGCAGCAGCAGCATCCAGTGGCAAGGGCGCAGTGCCACCAGTGGCACTCGGTATTGCAGCGTTTGATCCCGTCGCACATGGTCCGTGGACTCTTACCCTGTGTGCTGTGGGCTGCGTGGTGTGCTTGTGTGTGTATGCGCGCATGTATATTTGTGTTTGGGCCTTAATCTCTGCGGAACGTCTGGCGTGCTTGCACAAGCACGATATATATACATACCACTCGATCCCCTTGTCCTTCCATGCCAACACGTAACATACCACATCATCACCTTGCCAAGCCAGCCATTCCATGCCATGCCATGCCATGCCATGCCATGCCATCCCATCCCATGCCATGCATCCCATTCCATGCCATACCACACCCACTTCACACCATTCCACGCCATGCCATGCGTCCGGTGCTCAACAGCGGGGTGGGAATCAGGAGCAGCAGCACCATACATGCATCTGGCAGTGGCGTTTGATGCAGTGGAGAGGGAGAGTGGCCGCATCAAGACATCCGACATTCTCACCAACACTTTCAGAAGGTACATGCGCTGCCGTCCCTCTTGCATGTGAGGTCCCAGCCCAGGCTCCTCACTCGTGGGAAAGAAAGAGTCCTGAGTGAGGACCCCTGGGATCTACTATACATGCATCTGGCATTGGCCTTTGATGCAGTGGAGAGGGAGAATGGGCACATCAAGACATCCGACATTCTCACCAACACTTTCAGAAGGTACAAGCCCTGCCATCCCTCTTGCCTGTCCAGGCCATATGAAAATCCCTTGCTCGCACCATTGCATTGCACTATGCCCACCATGCCCTGTCCCATTAAGTCCAACCATCCTTCCATCCATCCTTCCATCCATCCTTGCATCCATGCCGCCTCTCCCGTTCTTTCTCTTGGCAACCAGCCTCTTGGCACTCTCGCCCAATGACCTGCTGCCAGCTGTCTACCTCTGCACCAATCGCATCGCCCCCGACTTTGTCGATGCTGTGAGCCCACTCATTTGCTCATTCGTTCATTTGCCTGCTGTGTGAGTATTACCCTAATGCGTCATTGCAATGGAACACATATGCATGCTTAGTTCTAGGCACTATGCATGCCTTTTATCAAACACTTGATCGTCCAGTCCATTACAGGTGTGTGTTACATGCAGATACATACAATCTGTAACGATGAAGTACTATGAGGATGCGATTAGATTAGCGGAACAAGTTAAGAGGTTTGTAATGAGAATAAGCCAGAGAGTGCTGATGAGCCTTGCTGCAACATGCTTCACGTGAATTTTTTAATGTTTTATGTGAGCGTGTTGATTTCTCTAGTCGACTCAAAACGGGATATGAGGTGTGTGGCGTGAGGGGTGCAACCTGAATGTCTCTTGCTCACCTTGCTCATTTGTGATGATCTTCTTTTTTCATCTTATGCTCCCCTTTCCCCTTCTCCCCTCTCCCAAATCCCCCAACAGGACCTTAATGTGGGTGGGGGCACTGTGGCTGGTGCAGTGTGTGAAGCAACAGGCGTGAAGAGGCAGCAGCTGCGACTCATGTACACACGCATGGGCGACCTTGGTACGTTCTTCTTCATTCTTGGTTCTTGTTCTTGGTGTTGTCCTTGACTTTTGAGTCGACTCAAAAGGCAGCAGCTGCGACTCATGTACACACGCATGGGCGACCTGGGTACATTCTACTTCAATCTTTGTTCTTGGTGTTTTCCTTTCTTGACCACTATGCACCTTTGATAATACCTCTTTTTCACAGCACCACCGGCACCCCGTCCCATCCCATCCCATCTCATCCCATCCCATCCCATCCCATCTCATCCCATCCCATCCCATCCCATCCCATCTCATCCCATCCCATCCCATCCCATCTCATCCCATCCCATCCCATCCCATCCCATCCCATCCCATCCCATCCCATCCCATCCCATCCCATCCCATCCCATCCCATCCCATCCCAACCCATCCCATCCACATTGCCATCCAGTATCACAATCCTTCCACAACTGAAATTTGCACCATACCCACTTCTCCCCTCCCTCCTCCATCCCACCCAGGCGATGTGGCCCATGCATGTCGCTCCTCGCAGCGTTTGCTGCGAGCCCCCCAGCCCCTTACCATCCACCGCCTCTTCCACGCTCTGCGCTCCCTCAGGTAAACTCCCTCCTTCCCTGCTCTTCTGTGCCGTTTGGCGAGCTCTTGCCTGCTGCCCTTGGTTCTTAAGCTTGCTGCGTGCCGCGTGCCCCCCTGCCCCTCACGATCCACCGCCTCTTTCAAACTCTGCGCTCCCTCAGGTGAACTTCTCCTCTTCCCTACTCTCGCTCCAAGGGTCTTGTACCCCATGCTCTCGCCGGTGGGATGTCCCTTCCCTCCCTGCTGCATCTCTGCTTTGTTTCCTACCTCTTTCATAGGATGAAGTACAAGTTAAAGTAGGCAACTCATATGTGACACGCCTGACCACTCTCTGTCAACCAAACAACCAAGCATGTACCAATGGGGCGTTTGGTGGTCAATTCAAGTCACCACCTCACGCGATGCCATCGCCATTGCCACTGCCATCACCGTCACCATCGCTGTGGTTCCCCACGCCACCAACCATTCCCCTCACGCTATCACTGACAACACAACCGCATGTGTTTATGAGAATTCTCGAAAACACCCTGCCGCATGTGTTCCTGCTTGGCTGTGCAGTCAGCCTGACGGCACTGCACCCATTATCACATCACCATTGTGGCCTGTTCTCCCATTTTGAGTCCACTCAAAATACAGAATTTTGAGGCGTCTCAAATTACAACACAACCGCATGTGTTCCTGATTGGCTGTGCAGTCAGCCCGACTGCACCCATTGCCACATCACCATTGTGGCCTGTTCTCCTCCCTCGCACCCCTACAGCTGCGAGGCAGGGCAGGGCAGCGGAGCGCGCAGAAAGGCCCTTATAGTCTCCCTGCTGCGAGCATGCCGGGGCGTGGAGATCAAATACGTCGTCCGCACGCTGGTGAGAAACTGTTGCTGATATGTCGCGAGCCTCTGAATTCAACGTGGTGGTGAGGAATGTTGCTGGCAGCAGAGTCCAAATTCATGCTGGGTCTCTGTCAGGAGGAGATCCCTGAAGTAGTCAGGAGGAGTCAACGACGCTGGAGAGGAAGATGCTTTAAAGATGGGCTCTTGGAAGTTGGATTTGAGCTGTCTCCGGTACCACATGGGTCGTGTTTTGAGTCAACTCAAAACAAGTCTTGAATGTTGATTTGAGTTGTCTCTGGTACCAGATGGGTCATGCTGCTGCTGCTGCCTATACGCTCTTTGACCATCCCTCTTATTCCTGTACCGGCTCTCTTCTCGTTTTCTTGTTTTGAGACGCCTCAAAACTCAAAACTGCTGCCCTGCCCATGCCACACTCAATGGGGTGCAATCTCTCTCTTCTTCAAGAGCTTCTTTCCGCCTTTTGTCTGCCTTCACACACCCCCATGCGTTCAGGTGCGCAACATGCGGCTGGGAGCCATGATGAGAACGGTGCTGCCAGCGCTGGCAGCAGCGGTGGTGCTCCACCATGCCTCGCCACGCTCTGCCGTCCCACCCGCCCAGCTCAAGCTCCTTCGACCCACCATTCAGGTGGGTGCTAAATGCTGGGTGCTGGGTGCGGGGTGCTGTGCTCTCGACTGTGGGCTCTGGACTGTGGGAGGTGGACCGTGAGCTTGGAGTGCACTCTGGTGCACTCTGGTGTGTTCTGCTCTCCTCTGTTCTGTTCTGTACCTCGCACCAACTTCTCTCGTAGCCCCCGTGTCCTGCGCTGCGTGCTGTTGCAACTGTGTAAAGCCTGTCAGCCCTTGTGTTTCTTTGCCACGCAGGAAGCTTCTTCTGCTCTTTCCGAGGCCTTCAACTTTCTGCCCAACCTTGTGAGTCCCATGCTCGGTTGCCCATCCTTTGTATCCCATAGTCCTCAACATATGTATGTATTCTGTCGGTCGTCCTTCTACCGCTGTTCCTGCCCCTGCCCCTGCTCCTGTCCCTGCCCCTGCCCCTGCTGTCAGAACTTAGGCTTAGAACTGATGCATTAGTAGTGAGCTCAAAGCTCTTTAAGTACATCAGGAATGAGCAAGGTATGGATGAGGAGGGAATCAGGGGGCAATCCTAGGGAATCAAGGGTAATCCCAAGGCAAGCTCCAATTGGTGGGTTGGAGATTGCTTGGAGATTACATTTGGGTTTGGTTGGGATGTGGGTGTACACCCAACCAAACACAAAGTGCAAACTACACTAAACTAAACTAGGATATAAAAGTACAAGTACAAATTGTGAGATTGAGGGCTAACACCAACACCTGCCCCTGCCCCTGCCCCTGCCCCTGCCCCTGCCCCTGCCCCTGCCCCTGCCCCTGCCCCTGCCCCTGCCCCTGCCCCTGCCCCTGCCCCTGCCCCTGCCCCTGCCCCTGCCCCTGCCCCTGCCCCTGCCCCTGCCCCTGCCCCTGCCCCTGCCCCTGCCCCTGCCCCTGCCCCTGCCCCTGCCCCTGCCCCTGCCCCTGCCCCTGCCCGTTCCTGCTCCTGCCTCTGCCGCTGTTGCATTCGTGAGCACCCTCAAAAACAGCATCGTGTCTCATTCCTCCCCACTCCCTCGTACCGCTCTGCCCCACCACCGTGTTGCACCCCTCTAAACCTGCCCGCGCAACAGGAGCTGCTGGTGCCCTTGATCCTCAGACGAGAACCACCACCTCACAAGGGCTCCCTCCTCCTCCTCAACACGTGCACGCCATCCCCCTCGCACCCCACCGAACCCATTCCCACACCTGCTTCCGTGGCCACTACTACCACAACAACTACTACTATTACCACTACCACTGAAGCCGCAGCTTCTAGTGCCACTCCTGCCACCGCCCCCCCATCGCCCATGCTGGGTGCTGGCCTGGCGTTCCTGCTGCAAGCTGTGGCTTCCGGCGGCCTCGTCTCCCCAGGGACCCCTTTCAAGCCCATGCTAGCCAAGTGAGTCTCTTTCATGTTCTGAGTCGACTCAGAGCAAGGCTGTAGCTTCTGGCGACCTCGTGAGTGACTTTTGAGAACTCTCAAAAATCACTCACAAGGACTACAACTTTCAAGCCCATGCGAGCCATGTGAGTCGTTTTCATGTTCTGAGTCGACTCAAAAACGAGGCTGTGGCTTCTGGCGGCCTCGTCTCCCTAGGGACCTCTTTCAAGCCCATGCTGGCCAAGTGAGTCGTTTTTCAAAGCCCATGCCGCCCAGGTGAGTCAAAGGATAAAGCTAATACCACTGAAGCTGCAGCTTCTAGTGCCACTCCTGCCACCGCCCCCCCATCGCCCATGTTGGGTGGTGGCCTGGCGTTCCTGCTGCAAGCTGTGGCTTCCGGCGACCTCGTCTCCCCAGGGACCCCTTTCAAGCCCATGCTTGCCAAGTGAGTCGTTCTTTAAAGCCCATGCCGGCCAGGTGATTCGAGGGATAAAGCTAATACTACTGACCAAGTGTACTTGCATACGCACTGCTCTCCCACTCACCCATCCATCCCTTGCCCTGCCCTCTCATTTGTCAACGCCTTTTGAATTTCCCTACCCCTTGCATTACCCCGGCCCCTGGGGCCGTCATTATTCCAGTCGTGTGCATTCCTGGTTGCAGGTGTATTATGAGTCGACGCGACTAACGTCCCTCATTCTCACCATTCTCACCATTCGCATCATCCGTCAACCATTCTCACCTCTCTCTGCACCCCATGCATCCCCCAGGGTTTCCACTGGTCCTGCACATGTGCTCTCAAAGTTTCAAGGCCACGCATTCGCGTGTGAGTTCAAGTAAGGCCTGTTGTTCTCAGCTTGTCACCTAATGTCAATGAGATGTGTGTGTGCAGTGGAGGTAGGTAATGTGATGTGACATTTATTGCCTCAGTGATTTTAAAGTAAGGGACTTAGGACTTTTAGTATGAGGCCTAAGTCACGAGTATCATTTTCTTCCATCAGCGGTGGAAGGTATGAGGTTTTGAGACGTCGCAGAGCTTCCTTCCTGTGTGTGCGTGCTCGTGCATAAACACATACCGCTATCAATACTCTCTACGCGCCTGTCCCTGCCCTGCCCTCCAGGTATGATGGTCAGCGTGCGCAGGTACATGTGTGCTCTGTCGGCTCTACTTTATCAGCACTGATACCACTACCATCCACCTTTAAGGCGCCTCAGAAGTCTACATCATCAGCACTGATACCATTTCCATCCGCAGCAAGTGGCAAAATTTGCGACTCAGCTGTGGAAAGTGCATCCGCATTCGCATCGCCAGTAGCACTATCAGCTGCACCAGACGCATTACCATCACCAGCACCAGCAGCATCACCAGCACCAGCACCATCAGCAGCACCGTCAACACCATCATTAGCACCATCAGCAGCATCACCAGCATCAGCACCATCACCAGCAGCACCAGCAGCAGCATCAGTGGCATCATCAGCAGCAGCAGCGGCTTCAGTGCGGCTCTTTTCTCGCAGCAGTCAGGAGTGCACAGCCATGTTCCCAGATGCCATAGCTGCCGTGCAGTCAGCGCTGCACTCCTCTGTTTGCTCTGCCATCCTTGATGCCGAGGTGAGTGAGCATCCTTTGTCACTCTATTGTTATTAGGCTCTGCTCCTGTGCTGATTCTCTTGTCCAGCCAACAAGCACAGATGGGCCCTTTGCATTCCCACCTTGTATGCAGCTTTGAGAGAACAAGCACAGACGTCCCAGATCTTGAGACGTCTCAAGATCTGGGACGTTTCAAAAACTCTACCTTGTATGCATGCAAGCATGCCACTTGGTGACAAGTGAGACAATTATTGAGGCGCCTCAAAGAGCAAGCCACGTGGATCCAGCTTCAATCAGCAATTGAGTTCCAAGATTCTGAAACTGGCATCTCACCTGCCTGTTTCATTTGTCCTGATCTATGTTTTTTCGTGTGCTTTGTCTGTGTGTGTGCACGCACGCGCGCGCATTTGTGTGTGAGCGAGTGTATGAGTGTGCGTGTGCATGTGTGTCGGCATGTGTGGTGGGCACCAGATCGTGCCAGTGTCACACGAAACTACTCCCCAGGGCTTCCACAAGCTGCTGCCCTTCCAAGTGCTGTCACGCCGAGAGAGAGGCAGCAAGGAAAGAGTGGAGAGCAGTAAGGAGGAACCAGGGAGGACAAGCAAGGGGCAGCGTAAGGTGATTTCGAGCATTCCGTATGGAGCAACGAAGGCAGGTGGGAGCAAGCGGGACGAGAGGGAGGAGACGGACGAGAAGGAGGGAGATATCAGCAGTTTAGCGCAAATGGGTCGAGGAGAGAGGGGGGATTTGACAATGGAGGGGCATGGGAGGGAGGTGACGGGTACGGGGACAGAGGAGGGAGGAATGGGAGCAGCGGAGGGATGGGTGGGAGAGGTGGAAGGAGACAGGGCGATGCAGGGAGCTGGAGGAGAGGCAGAGGCGAGCACAAGGGAAGAAGTGGTGGTGGCAGTGGGCAGTGGTTGCAGCAGCAGAAGCATGGCAGGTATGATTTGTGGTCAGGCTCTCTCTTACATGCATGTGGTCACACACCCTCTTTGATTCAGCCATACACATCTACTCTACACAAGTCCAGCCTGTGTACGAAAGGGATAGTTCAGGCATTGAGTTTCTTCGTAAGCTTTTGCCACGCCTGTGTGTGTGTGCATGTGCATGTGCGTGTGTTCATGTCCAGGTCCCCAAGTCTGCGTCTGTGTCTTTGACATTCTCTATCTCAACGGCCAATCGTAAGACACACCAATTGCCACCTTTTCATCCCACCAAGGCATCTTACATTCTGCTATTCAGCCTTTCAAGGCATCTTATGTTGTGATATGCTGCCTTGCAACTTTCAAGACATCACTTCTACTACTGGATCTGCTTCTGTGGCAAGGCATTTCCAGAGGCCAAACTCCAGTCCAGTCTTTCCCGGACACAGCATCCGTACGCGTGTCACCGTGCTTAGTGAGTGGTCTCGCCAGCACCACCACCACAACCACACCAGTTACCTGCCCCTCTGCTTTGCTTCCATGCCATCCCCTCACGGCCCTCCCTCCCACAGACTTGTCAAGAAGAGCCTGAGGGAGCGTAGAGAGGGTGAGCCGTCCACTTCACCCCTCCTCGCCATCTTCTCTTCAGGATCTTCTTCCTTCCACATTTTAGATTGATTTCCTTGATTGTTTGCCTGTTTTTCGCTCGGGAATCTGTTCTTGTTTTCCCATGTTATCAACCTTAACACTTCTTCTCTGGAAATTTCTACGCATACGTGACTCGTTTTGACCTTTGAGGTGCCTCATCAGCCCCTCTCCCTACGTCCCCTTTCTCCTCCATTCCATCCTCCCTTCCCCCGCCTCTCCTAACACACTCTCTGGTGCAGCCCTGGTCGCAGCACTGCCTGGCGCGGCCAGCAGCGAGGTTCCCGGAGGGCTCATGATTGTTGCACAGACAGAGGTGGGTGGGTGTGTGCGCATGGATGGCAAGTGCAAGGTGACTTCTGAGTCGACTCAAAAGTCATCTGGTGCGGTGAGCAGCGAGGTCCCTGGATGGCTCATGATCGTTGCACAGACAGAGGTGGGTGTGCGTGCGCACATGACTTTTGAGTCGACTCAAAGGTCATTTAGTGCGGCCGCCAGTGAGGTCCCTGGGGGGCTCAATTCTCATGATCATCGCACAGACAGAGGTGGGTGTGTGTGGCTGATGCAGTAGCAGGCATCGTGAAGTTGGGTGATGGGATGGGATGTTACAAACTGCAGGAATGGAGGTGGGGACGGTAGGGGAGTTTTGAGGCCCGTCAAATCAAGGCTCGTCTCGATCTGAAGCGCTGCAAAACTGAGTGGAAGTGGGATTGTTTGTGTGTAGACTGAGAATGACCCGTGAACTCAGAACACTTGGCACTCCTTCTGCACTTGCTTGCTTGTGCTGCACAGATTGCAGCAACAGCAGCAGCAACAGCAGCAGCAACAGCAGCAGCAGCAACAGCGACAGTGGCAACAGCACTCCAGTGCCCAGCAGAGAAGGACTTATCAGTGCAGCCGAGGGAACTGGAGATAGAAGCTCCACCAACAGCAACCGCTGCAGCAGCAGCACCAGTAGCACCAGCGGCAGCAGCAGCGGCATCGCTAACAGCAGAAGCACCAGCAGTGGCTGAGGCAGTGAGGGAGGAGGAGAGTGGGAGCAGAGCCGTAGAGGCAAGCCTAGGCGCGTCAACAGAGCGCGGGTGCGAGGGGCTGATGGTGAAGGAGGAGGAGGAGAGTGGGAGCGGTGCCGTAGAGGCGAGTCTAGGCGCGGCAACAGAGCGCGGGTGCGAGGGGCTGATGGTGAAGGAGGAGGAGGAGAGTGGGAGCGGTGCCGTAGAGGCGAGTCTAGGCGCGGCAACAGAGCGCGGGTGCGAGGGGCTGATGGTGAAGGAGGAGGAGGAGAGTGGGAGCGGTGCCGTAGAGGCGAGTCTAGGCGCGGCAACAGAGCGCGGGTGCGAGGGGCTGATGGTGAAGGAGGAGGAGGAGAGTGGGAGCGGTGCCGTAGAGGCGAGTCTGGGTGCATCGATAGAGCGCGGGTGCGAGGGGTTGATGGTAAAGCTGCTGGACGGCCCGCCCTCCTTCTACTGCCCCAACAAGCGCTCTGACTCTTGGCTCAAGGTGGGAGCATGAGGGCATGGGGGAACGTTCTTGCAGATAGAGTCAGCTTTTTAGGCACCTCAAAAGTCCTCAAAAGCTGCTGCACGGCCCGCCCTCCTTCTACTGCCCAAACAAGCGCTCCGACTCGTGGCTCAAGGTGGGTACTGGGGCACGGGGGCAGGGGGGCAGGGGGGCAGGGGGGTGGGTGGGTGGGGGGGGGGGGGATGGGGACATGGGGCAAAGGGGGCATGGGCCAATGGGTCATGGGTGCATGGGGCAATGGGGTCATAGATTGAAGTATGTGTAAATTGGTGTGCTGGGCAATATATCTTGACGGCATGTGTTGGCTCTTAAGCGTGACTGATCATGGCTCGTGAGTGCCATGCCCTTGAATCCATGCTCCTTGGCCAAAAAGGCGGTACCTTTGCCAATGGATACTGCACGCGCGGAACAAGCATGGTTTAGCATGACTGCTTGTCCACTCAACCTTTGTGTGCTAATTCAAGATCCGGATTTGGGGTTGTTTATGGCATGTGAGCCAGCTTGCCCCTTACATGATGCGTGCCCACCATGCCCCCACCCCAGGCCCCTCCCATCATGCGCCTGGCAGGTGAAGCGGGACTACGTGGCAGGACTGGGTGACTCTCTGGATCTCGTGCCCCATGTCCCGCACACATACCCCGCCAATGCCTACCGTTTGAGGCGCCTCACAAGATGCCTCCCGTGTCCTCCACACCCATCATACCCTCCGGCAGGTGAAGCGGGACTATGCGGCAAGACTGGGTGACTCTCTGGATCTGGTGCCCCCCACGACCCCCATACCTCGCACCAATGCCATCACACCTCGCACCCCGCCAATGCCTCCCGTGTCCTCCACACCCATCACACCCTCCGGCAGGTGAAGCGGGACTACGTGGCAGGGCTGGGCGACTCTCTGGATCTCGTGCCCATTGGTGCATGGCATGGCAATGGCCGCAAGGCCGGATGGTGAGAGAGAAAAGGAGGGGGGTGTGGTGGGGTATGGTGGTGACAGTAAGGGCGGGATGGAGGCAAGAAAGTGTGTTGAGGATTGGATGTTGGGCTCTCTAAATCTAGTGCCTATCGGCGCATGGCATGGCAACGGCCGCAAGGCCGAATGATGAGAGCGACATGGGCTAGGGAAAAAGGAGGGGGTTGGGGATGAAGGGGAGGTGGTGGGGTGGTAGGAGGAGGAAGGTTCCTCCAGTGACCACAACCGGACAAGCTGAATGCTGACTTGCATCTATCATGACCCACAAGTTACCCCTGCCTGCACCTCCGTGGAATAACTCTTTCGAAGGTTCCTATAGTGCAAGCAGGAAGTTCCACAATTTTCTCCCACGTTTTGCCTCCTCTCGTGCTTGCCTGTTGCTGCATGGGTTTGTGGGTGCATGGGTGTGTGGGCGTGTGGGTGCATGGGTGCGTGGTTATGTGGGTGTATGGTTGCATGGGTCTGTGGGTGCATACGTGCATGCGTGCATGAGTGCATACTTGTGTGGGTGCATGCACGCATGGCAACAGGTTCAGTCCGTTCCTGATGGCATGCTACAATGCAGACTCGGAGCGATACGAGAGTGTGTGCCGAGTCATGTCAGGCTTCTCAGACGCCTTCTACTCACAGGTACGCAACGCACCTCATCACCATTCTTCCAACACCTTACCAAGCCAAGACTGCTCATGCTGTTACAGGCAGGCACGTGCTTTTCAATCTCCATGCAAGTCTAGATTTCCTTGTAGCTGTGTATCGTCCCTCAATGGCAGTGTTGTGTGTCTATGACCGGTGGTATGAAGTTTTCTACAAGACACCTCAAGGCACAACCCATTGTGAATCCATCCTGACTCACTTACCATTCACTGCACACTGCTCACTGCACACTACTCACTGCTCCAGGCAACGTCTCGGTATCGTGAGAGTGAGGAGCTGATTCTGCCACGCAAGCCCCCATACGTGTCCACCTTGGAGGAGCCGGACGTGTGGTTTCTTCCTCATGAAGTGTGGGAGATTCGCTTCGCCGGTAGGTCTCTGTTGTATAGGCGCCCCAGAAACACACTTTGGAGGAGCCTGACGTGTGGTTCCTTCCTCATGAGGTGTGGGAGTTTCGCTTCGCCGGTAGGTTCGGCGGCTCCTCAAAATCTGCTCTTTCCACATGTAGTCTATTTTTGAGGCACCTCAAAGATAGACGCCGGTAGGTTCTGGTTCTGAGGCTCCTCACAACTTGCCCTTTCCACTTGAAGTGTGGGAAAGTCGCTTTGCTGGTATTCCGCCTCCATCCCCTTGTGCTGCTCGTTTCCTTTCTGCCATCCTTCTCACACATGCTTGTGCAATACACACGCACACGCACACACACACTCTACACTACACTACACACGCACACGGACACACACACTCTACACTACACTACACAAGCACACACACACACACACACACACACACACATACACACACGCGCGCGCGCGCGCACACACACATGTTTTGCACTCCGCAACTCCCTCGTCCCTACTCCCTGGTTCTCCTCCCTTTATTTTCCATTCTTTGTTCCTTTTCTCCTTGGCTCTCCTCTCCTCCCTTCTTCTTTCTGCCTTGCTGTTTCTCCTCTACTTGTTGCACCTCTAATTTCTCCTCACATTTTTTTACCTCGAATCCATGTTCCAGATTTGAGTCTCTCGCCAGTGCATCAAGCAGCTTTGGGATTGGTCCATCCCACTCGCGGGATTTCCCTGCGCTTCCCAAGGTTTGCGTCAGTCCGATTGGACAGGCTTTCAGAGGACGCATCGTCAGCAGCAGAGGTTGCAGAGTTGTACCTCGCACAAGCTAAATCTTAATTCCACGTTCTGTATGTACCGTACCGTACTTCTTTCAAGTACCGTATTGCAAGAAACTGATTAAAGACGCTGTCTATGCCAGGAAGCTGGCTCTAGAGAGAGTTGTACAGGGTGTGGTGTACATAATGGTTAAAACTTGATTCCTATTGGTTGGAATAAGACCCTATGTGTTCCTGTGGTGTTGGAAGAGGGTTGACTCAGTTCATGGGGGAAATTCTTTTGCGATAAGTCTGTATTGTTGTGGGAGTATAATGTGTGGTCCAATACGAGTCTCGTTACACTCTAGCCATTGTATGGTATATGTGATCAAGTTTCAGCCGAAGAAAGTGATACGGCTGGCAGTGGTTAAATTTGTCGCGCATGCCAGGGTGTACTGTTTGGCGAAGCAAGTGGCGGCACGGATACACGGCGTGGCTGCCTGTAATGATGACTGGAAGCACCTAGCAGCAGACGAGGCGGTTGTGATGAAGCGGATATGCAACAAAGGAATACCGCTGACGTGGAGGCACAGCTTCAGCTCTACCGTATCTGGGACAACCCAAGGATGACTCATCAACCCCCCTAGGCCCGCTATAAGGAATCCGCAGTACACGATGCTGTGGCTCTTCCCTCCAGACACAGTTACGACTTCATGATGTATTTTGTACATTATCTTTAGTGTACTTTTCCGCATCAAAATAAAAACAAGAGGCGACTAGGTCGTCCTAGGGTTGCGAAGCAAATTGGTATGAAACTGTTTCATTGTAGTGTAGTATGAAACCATAGTAGCGTGGTACAAAGTGGTGCATCATCTTTCCTAAAAAGTTCGAATCTGTCCTGGAGTTGTAATCGAACCCTCGACCCTTCGATTCTCAGTAAAGTTTCAATCGACTGGGAAAACGCTGCTGTCTTACGAGCGTAACTTATTTTACAGGACCGTTTTGTTTGCGACGAATTTGGCATTGCATTAGGGTTAGTTCAACCCTTTCCTTTCTCCCTCGCTAGTTGAACCACCCCCGCCAGTCACGCTACTCCACCTGCAGATGCAAGGTGAGATCAACCTAAGTTAGGTGATTAAGAGCTAGCCTGTCTAAAACTAAGTTAGGAGATTAAGAGCTAGCCTATCATTTCTTATTATCGTATCGTAGTCGTTTACTCAATTCTTGGTCATTTTAAAGGATCCAGGTTTTTAAAGGTTAGGTTCTAGACTTGTTTCAAGTACTTAAGCTTTAAGTCGTTTATAGGTCTGCATGCGTTCTTTAGTTCCTCATCGTCCTTTTCCTTCCGTCGCATCCTTATCACCTTGTAGTTGCATATGTTATTTGACATTCTCACTTCATTTCCTCTTTTGTTCTTTCTATGTAGATTTGAATACTTAACCTTCACGTTTTAGTTCTTGTCTTGTGCTCCTTATTTATTGCCACCACCCATACGTGCCTTCTCCATTTCGTTTCTGAGCTCTATATACCCTTGCCCTTCAGCTTTCATTCCATTCAGTCATGAGGTACACATTCAACGGGCGTCCCCTTTCAACTATGCACGATCTAATCGTAGCTAGGTGAGTTCGCTCTATTGATATTTTTGTTTTGTTTTTTTGTTGTTGTTTTTTTAGTATTTGTATTTCGCCTCTCGTGTTTCTCTTATCCGTTCCTCTTTCCGTATTAGTCTGAACTTTATCCTTGTTCATTAGACATGAACTTCTGTTTGTTTCCGTTGCATCTCGTTTCCGTTTCAACAATGTTTTTCTTGAATTGGTTTATTCTACTTTATAGGTTCTTTGTTAACCAGCACTCGTTTATAGTTTTGAACGGTCCTCTTATTGGGCTCTTCATTCTTAGATCGGTTTCTTAATTTTTTGTTCCCTTTCTTCTTAAGTAGTTCTTTTGTTTCTGTTGCACCTAGTTTCCTTGCTTCTCTATTTTCTCTTGTTTCTCTGATCCTTTTTATTTTCTGTTTCACCTCTTTCCATATGCTTCTTTCAGCATGTTTGTTATCTGATTCTTGTATCCATGTCAACTAACTGGTTCTTTTTTTTTTTTTTAATGGAAATTGGATGTATCAAATCAGTTCAGCACGTGAATAGCAAAAGTATAATGTATTGTGTCATTGCTAGGATTCTTTGCGTTTCTGTTGTACAATTTTGCACCTTATCCTCATTGTTCCATATTTGTCTTTCTTTCTTTCTATTGTTGATTCTTTCCCTTGTTGTTTTCTTCAGGAAGTGAAGGTTTTTTTGGACGGTGCAAAGCAAAGATAAGATGGTTCCGTGTATGATTATATGTATATGGCTAGGGTTTAATTTTGCTTTTAGTTTTTTATTATTATTTTTTAACAGTTGATGCATTGAGCGTTTTTCGTTTGTGTGAATATGTGTGATCATGTGCATGTCTTTGTATCTGTCTATGTGCGTGTGTGTTTGCATTGTGTTGTGTGCGTATGTGTTTTCATTCATGCTTCCATTGCATTAATAACACATGTCTGTGGGTTTTAAAAAATTGGATCAAACTATCATTTCCGAGAAGGTTCTTTGCCCACTCAGTGAGTGTGTTCATTTGAACTGGATTTGATAGAATTGACCTTTTTTTTACTTCGCACAGATTGTGTTGTTTCATGTGACAGTTGGATGTCAAAATAGGAGCTAGAATCATGAGCCATAGCTAGGTAAACCCTAGCTAGGCAAGAGAGAAACGAGCAAAGGAGGGCTTGCACTAGCAAGAATGGGGATACAAATAGCAAACCCTAGAAGGGTTGTACTCGCTATAGAGCACCCCACTACAGGCTAGAGCATAATATTCTGACAGTTGGATGACTCAGGAACTATGCTATTAGCTCCCCCCCATGCTAGGCAGGGGATGCCGTAGCATAGGGTCTGTGTCAATTAACTGTGACGCATTTTTATCATGATATGCATTCATTTCATTACCACAGTAGTATATGCAACATAATTATGCATTTTTTCATTAAATATTTTTTTCACCATATCCATCATTATACTTCATCTACGCATACCGTAACATCATCCGGCTTATGCATTACGGAATAAACAGTCACGCGTTCACATTCACAGGAACATCATTTTAGCAACCCATAGAGTATAGGTTCGGTCAAGGCGAACCAAGAAATGAGAAGAAATGTGGTACGGCGCATGCTAAATTGCCATGGCAAAGACATGGCAGTCAGTCACTTAGTTACCTTATCCTTATTTTTTTTTTTAAGTAAAGAGGATGAAAAAAAAAATGAACATAACGATTGTAATAGGTTGCTTCGCAACCCAAAAAAGTATGGTATATGTCCTGCTACTGTTCCTAAGAGAGTTGTGTCAAATTAAGAAGCTACCTAGGCTAGGAGAAACCCTAGCCTAGAAGCATAGGGAGGGATAACTAGCTCAGCAAGAGGGAAGTGTCACCAACAAAAGAGGTCCAATATTGTGAAGGAGATACAAGATATAGGAGATTGTAGTGGTGCACCACCTAGACAGAATGTAATAAGCTACACCAACTGTTCGCTACAGGCAGTTACTACAAACATATGTAAACATAATGTTTAACATGTTGTACCCTGGCTTTAAGCATGGGGCTCTAGTTGCACGGTATGTAGAATAATCCCAGTCTAAAAAATGACAGCTACAAATAGTCAGGGCACATACAGGCAATGAATAATCAAATCCACCAAGGAAGAACAGAAACTTAATTCCACACCACAAGTATATGCAGAGCTTGTGTAACAAGCCATCTCTTATGTACCACCTTATCCCCAACCATTCATCCCTCAACGGATGCTAAAGGAACAAATCTAAGCCTCTAAGGCTGTTTTATCACTGGCAATGCCACTCCAACTGATCCTGATCAGATGCAAGGGGCGGTTATGGTATATGGAATAATTCACCTGGCTCCCCTCGTTGTGGTGTAATCGGAGCAGCCAGCGTATGCGTGTGTGAGAGGAGGAATCATGTGCACACACGAATGCTTGCAGCGAGAGTGAGAGTGAGAGTGAGAGTGAGAGTGAGAGTGAGAGTGAGAGTGAGAGTGAGAGTGAGAGTGCAGTGTGTGGTGTGCGCTCACATGTGTCTCTGGACTGCGCAGCAAACAGCATCGACCCAAAAGCCAGATAAACTAGTTACTGTAAGAAAAAAGGTCCCTTGAAAAACACGTATTGAACAGACAGGCCTTGGGATAACACCCAAGGCCTGTAGAGGATAGGGAGAGTGTGGCCTTTAATTGCTAGGAGAGGATTGTTGCTGTGTGTGCTTGTATACAGCAGGGCCAGGCCCATTGCCCCCCCACTGCACTGGTCCATCTCTCTCCACGATAGGAGGATGGGAGGAGGATGGGTAAGAAGATATGATTTGGAGGAGGATGGGTGAAAGGAGGATGGTTGAAAGGAAGATCGTGGAGAGTGGAGGAGGAGGCTGCTAGGGAGCAGCACCAGCTAGGCCTGCCACCTGCATGAATCGCTCTGTTGCCTGCAGAGAGCAAGAGAGAGGGGCGCGGGGTGGGGAGCGTGTGGGATGATGGGCGACGTGTGGCGTGTGTGAGCGTGCGAGAGAGGTAACGGGAAGGAGGGGGTGAGGGAGGAGTGCAAAACACGGAGGCAGGATGGAAGACATGGCATGCACATGCAGTAGGAGGGGCAAGGCAAGAAAGAGAGGACTCACGGCCTGCCAAGTGAAAATTCTCTTCTCCTCTGGTGTCAGAGGGCGGGGGGGATGCGCCAGTGCACGCGCCATCGCTGCCGAAAAGTCATCTGTAAGGCATGGGGGGGAGAAGAGAGGAGTGAAGGGACCGAGGGGAGAGAGGGAAATAAGAGGGATATGGGAGAAGGGCGGAGGCGGGACAGGAGAGGAGAATGTAAGTGATTTATTGGGGTAAGGAGCGACTTTGGAAAGGAAGGAAGTGGTGAGGAGTGTATGGATTGCCTCCATTAGCAGCAGATTCTCTAACCATAAACATCGTCACCACCATTGTCCACATTTCTATCACCATCACCGTCACACCATCACTATCACATTAACCATCATACCATCATACCATCACACCATCACCAACTCAAACCACCGCACATGGGAATCCACTGTTACCATATGTGTGTCGTTGACGTCAGAGAAAAAAAAGAACCCCGGTCCCATACCTGGGTCGTTGGGGTCATAGATGACACAATTCTCCGGGATGTTCTGGATGAAGATCGAACTCGCTGGAGGGACGCCGGCACAGCACGAGAATCAAATCAACGTACCTGTGCCAGCGAACCACCGTACCCACCTGGGTCGTTGGGGTCATAGGTGACACAACTCTCTGGAATGTTCTGGATGAAAAACTCGTTGGAGGGGTGCCGGCACAGCACCAGGATCTTCCCCATCGCTTTTGGTCACCATATCTGGGTCACGAAATCACCGTACCTGTGTGGATCACCGAATCATACCACCGTACCTGGGTCGTTGGGGTCATAGGTGACGCAGTTCTCCGGGATGTTCTGGATGAAAAACTCGTTGGAGGGGTGCCGGCACAGCACCAAGATCTTTCCCATCGCTGCCGCCTCTGCCGTTGTGGTGCACAGCACGTCGCTCACACTCGGGTTCACAAACACCTTGTAGCTGAGGGGGGAGGGGGTGGGGAAGGGACAGAGGGGTGAGCGTGTGAGAGAGCATGTGCACAGCTACAAGATCTTCCCCATCGCTGCTGCCTCTGCTGTCGTGGTGCACAGCACGTCGCTCACACTCGGATGCACAAACACCTTGTAGCTGAGGGGGGGGTGGGTGGGTGGGTGGGGGAGGGACGGAGGGTGAGGGGACATTACGAGTGAGTGTGTCGAGGTATCTGCACAGCACATCGCTCACATTCGGGTTCACAAACACCTTGTAGCTGAGGGGGGGATGGGGGGGTGGGTGGGTGGGTGGGTGGGTGGGTGGGTGGGTGGGTGGGTGGGTGGGTGGGTGGGTGGGTGGGTGGGTGGGGGAGGGACGGAGGGTGAGGGGAAATCATGAGTGAGTGTGTCGAGGTATCTACACAGCATGTCGCTCACATTCGGGTTCACAAACACCTTGTAGCTGAGGGGGGGATGGGGGGGTGGGTGGGTGGGTGGGTGGGTGGGTGGGTGGGTGGGTGGGTGGGTGGGGGAGGGACGGAGGGTGAGGGGAAATCATGAGTGAGTGTGTCGAGGTATCTACACAGCATGTCGCTCACACTCAGGTTCACAAACACCTTGTAGCTGGAGGGGAGGGGGAGGGAAATGGAGGGAAATGGGCAGAGGGTGAGGGGGCAGGAGGAGTGATGATAAAGCATGTGCACAGCACGTCACTCGCATTCATGAGGGTCACAAGAGTCACGGGAGTCAAGGTCAGGAGTGGCAAGAAGGTCAGGAGTGGCAAGAAGGTCAGGAGTGGCAAGAAGGTCAGGAGTGGCAAGAGTGGCAGGAAAAAGAGATAGCACTCACTTGAGGAGCTCTGGGTCTGCGTGGTCCTTCCTCCCATGGAACACTATGGGCAGCTCGTGCCTGGTGGTGGGGATGGTGATACACAGAGCACAGAGCAGGGCACGGGGCACAGGGCACAGGCATGGGCATAGGGCACAGGGCATGGGGCATGGGCCATGGGGCACAGGGTTCAGGGTAATGAGAGACTGAGAGAGAGACAGAGGAGAGATGGTTAAGGGAGGGTGGATGTGTGGGGAGGGGAAGGGGAAGGGAAGAGGGAGGATACCGCATATACGAGGATCGTTCTAAAATGGCCATGTGGAGAATAGAGGTTGCTAATGGCCATGTGGAGAATAGAGGTTGCTAATGGCCATGTGGAGAATAGAGGTTGCTAATGGCCATGTGGAGAATAGAGGTTGCTAAAACGGTTCAGAACGTAACCAGAGATACGGAGGTAGAAAAAACCAATCATACTCAAACCCACCATACTCACACCCATCAGATCCAAACCCACCGCACTCAACCCCACTGCACTCACTTGGCGGCATAGGCTTTCACTTGCCCCTCCTCAAACCCATCGCCATACGCATGAACCCAGAACCGCTCTCCATCCCCCACCACCTCCTCCCCTCTCTCCTTCTCCTCGCCTCCCTCCTTCCCTCCCCTTCGCTCCTCCTCTGCTCCTCCCACATCCCCAGCATTGCCCATTTCCCCGTGATAACACCCATTGCGAGGCTTGGATGCATCATCACATACACAGTTGCCGGTCTGCGCATGCACATAACCGTTCTTCTGTGTGCCCGTGTGTGCCTGTGTGTGTGTGTTCGCATGCCCGTTAGCAGCAGCAGCAGGGGGCGCCTGTTGAGATGCCTTAAGTGCCGCAGCGGAGGCAGGAGGAGGCAGAGCAGGGGGTTGTGTGGGCCGGCCGTGCTTGTTGCAGTGGTGCCGCATCAAGTCACACAGCTCCTGGTAGCCCTTGCCCCACAGCACCTTGCCCACAAAGTACACGCCTGTGGCATGCGGTGGCGTCACATGAGACTCGTCTAGGAACTGAGGGGATACCTGTTAGAGGGGGGATGGGGGAAAGAGGGATAAGGAAGGGTGAGGTGGGGAGAGGGGTAAGGGAGGGAGAGGGGTAAAAGGGGGAGAGGGGTAAAAGGGGGAGAGGGGTAAAAGGGGAGAGAGGATTCGGGGAAAAGATTGTTAAGAGTGGGATCCCACCTGTGACTGCACACCAAATGGCCTGTCTCCCCTTTCAACCCACACTCCCTCCATTTCAACCCACACTCCCTCCATTTCAACCCACACTCCCGTACTCCCATGCCCACTCACCCCATGCACGTTGCACACGATGGAATCAATGAATGGTTGCACAGCCCCTGACAGCCAGATCACACGGTGGCAGTTGGCGCGCGCCACCAGCCACGAGTACACCAGCAGGAACGCCGCTGCGCAGTGTGGGGGATGGTCCAAGTTCCAATACCCCACTTTTACAACCCACACTCTCTCCACTTTCCCGTTCCTCCCCCACTCCCCCTTTGCCCTTTCAACCCACACTCCCATACTCCCATTCCCACTCACCCCATGCACGTTGCACACGATGGAGTCGCAGAACGGCTGCACTGCTCCAGACAGCCGGATCACACGGTGACAATTAGCGCGCGCCACCAGCCACGAGTAAACCAGCAGGAACGCCGCCGTGCGGGGACCCCCGTAGATGAGGTCGCGCTTGATGTACTCGGTGTAGTTGGTGTGGGCGATTCCAATGGAGAGGGGGAAGCGCGTGCGCCACTTGGGGCCTACCATGTGGTACCTGGGGGTAGGGGAGTGGGCAGTGCATAGGGCAAGTACTGCTGAATGAATTGGGCCCCCCGTAAATGAGGTCGCGCTTGATGTACTCAGTGTAGTCGGTGTGGGCGATTCCAATGGAGAGGGGGAAGCGCATGCGCCACTTGGGGCCTACCATGTGGTACCTGGGGAGAGGGGGGCAGAGGGGGTTGGCGGGGTTGGGGAGGGGGAAGGGGTGGGGGTGAGGGGAAGGGCAGATAACATCGGGTCAAGGAGAGGAAGAGTGGAGGATGGGCTGAGAGGTGAAAAGAGCCCCCCCGTAGAGCAGGTCGCGCTTGGTGTACTCGGTGTAGTTGGTGTGCGCTATGCATGGTGACTCCTCTAGACAACACTAACAGGGACAGGAGCCTAGCACCAAGAGCTACAAGGTAAGGTGTGGGAAGGGCCTGAGAAGGGCGTACCAGCAGAGGTGCTCGGGTTCCTCCAGCACTGCCACGTCCAGCTCCTCGTCTGGTACACACTCCGTTACGTCCGACCCTGATGTTGCTCACACATGCACGCAAGAACATGCACATGGACACATGCAGACGTGCAGACATGCACACGTGCACACATGGACATGCATGTACTCAGGAAACATGCACATGCACATAATTGCACACAGGAACATGCACATCCACATGCAGATTCACGTGCACGCACATGGACGCACACGTGCAAACACGCATACACAGACATGCACACGGGCATAAACAGACACACACGGATGAGTGGCAGCGGATGGTGGCTTTGCCTGGGCATCTCGATTACACCACCCGCCGCGCACAACACCAATGAAACACTGAAACTGATTCAACTTCAGATCACAAAAAGTGAAAAAGGCATGTAAAGCTGTCCTTACTGGCCCTTCCCACCCCCACCCCCACCCTCCCCCCCAAAGAAGGGGGATTGCTTATTGTCAAGAAAGAAAGAACATGCTGCTCCTCGACACCAACCCCCCTGATCCCCGCCAAGAAACAAAGGGGAGTGCTTACTGTCGAGGGGGAAGATGCTGCCCTTGCGCGGGTCGTACCACGCGTCGTAGAACGCAATGCGGAACACCGGTGCAAACCCCAGGCGCTTCTCTATCCACTCCCGCACGAACCCCTCCTGCTGCTGGCGCGTGTCAAACACGTGCGCGGGGTGCACGACCCGCTGGTCCGACGGGGGGATCCAAGGGACGAGCAGCAGCACGCGCATGGCGTATAGACGGCTGAGATACGCTGCCCGCATCAATGGGTTGATGCTGGTTCCTGGTTGGGGGAGAAGAGGTGGGAAGCGCGGAGGGGGGGGTTGGAGGGAGGAAGAGAGAAGGGGGGAGGGGTGGGAGGGAGAGGAGAGGGAGGGATGAGGGCAGAGTAGGGGGGTAGGAGCAGAGAGGGCACTACGGAAGGGAGAGAAAATGCAGCAAGCGAAGCGGGAAGGCAACCGAGTGTGGCAAGACAATGAGAGAGGAAAGAGAGGACCCCCACAAGTGAGCCACCCGGCAGGGAAGCAGTGGTGACCATGGTGATAATGTGCTTTCTAGGCGCCTGGATAAAGAAACGAATATATCGAGGCGTCTCAAAAGAGCGGCGGGAGGGGGCGGGGTGGGTGGGTGGGGGTGTGGGAGGGAGGAGGAGAGGAAACCCACCAGTGAGCCAGGGCAGAGAAGCAGTGGTGACGATAGTGATGATGTGATCCCCACGGCACATCTCCAACGGTAGCGTTGGCACCCCCCGTGGCAGCTCAAACGGTTTCAGGCAGAACTGACGGTGGAACGGCAGCGCCTCTTGCATCCTGCCGGCTAGCCGTCTTCTCCTCTGCACGCGCGCCGTGCGCTGCTGCAGGGCGCTGCGCTGGGCGGAGGACTCCGTTGGGGGGAGGGGTGCGGGGGAGGGGTGGCGGAGGATGGAGAGGGCGCAGCGCCCCGAGGGGAGGGAGGCGGAAAGAACGCGCAGCGGGACGGGGGAAGGGGCCTGCCGCCCTGTGTTGTGGGGGAAGGGGGAATGACATAAGGTGGGTCAGAGGAATAGGGGAGGGGGGCGGATGGGGAAGAGGGGGGGGGGAACGGATGGGGTGAGAGAGGGAGCGAGAGAGAGCGAGAGCGCGACGGAGAAAGAGGACACGGGGAAAGAGAACGGGGTTGGAAGAAGCCAAGAGGCGGCGCAGCACGCAGCAAGATGCAAGAACGAGGAGCACTGAGAGCATGCGACCAGTAAGCTCCATTCTCTCGCCCGTGCGATGCGCTTCCGCGCAGCACGCAATAAGTCATTGACCTATCCACCACGCCGCCTCCTAGCTCGCTAACCATGCTTCGAACCGTCGAGCTGAGGTGCACAAAAAATCCGCCTGCAGCGAGAGCCACAGGGCGGTTGTGGGCGGTTGTGGGCGGTTGTGGGCGGTTGTGGGCGGCTGTGGGCTGTAGCTGTGAGACGGCACAAAACTATCATGCTGCTGCATTCACGGACGCGTCACTAGTACGGTCACAACTCTCCACTGACACGGTGACGGACGGATGCGAAAAGCTGGGATTGAGCAGCGCGACGCGCGTCCTAGCAAGCTCGCTGCGCGCGCTCAACGCGTGTCGGGCCGCTAGCATACGCGTGCGGTCGGCCCACAGTTCCCCGACGTGGCACTGCCAGCACATACATCGTGGAGCGGATTCGAAGTAGGGCTTGAAACCATCGTAGATTACAGTGTCGATCGACCCGCCCAAGATACGCCCTCCCCCTGTCGCCTCTCTCACAAGCCCGTGCCGCCCATAGCTGCCACCGCCACCGAAAGCCGGACGCTCCTCCGCAACCCACGCCGGCAAACCCGGCGTGCTTGCAAATAAATCCGGATTCCCTGAACGACCGTGCGAATCCAGCGTGGCTGCGTGCCGGGAACGGACGCGAATAGCGGAAGTGCACAAACGCCTGTCTAAGGAATCGGACGGCGGCGAGGGCGCAGCAGAATCGACGGTGGGGAGGACGTGTGCGGTGAGGCCAGGACGTGGGTCTCGGCAGGTGAAAGTGAGGGATAAGTCAGCCGCTCCAGCTGATGCTCTACTTCGGCCAGTGCGTTTGTTCATGCCGCGCCGTCATTAATCAACTGACCTCCTGTGCGTACGGGGAAAGAAGATAACCAAGGCGGCTCGGAGAGGAATCGTTCTCCAAATTCTCAGGCAGGCAGACTTGCACAAACGAAGCTCACAAAGAAAGAGAATCCAACACCTGTTTGTGTGAGTGTGCTTTGGTTCGATGATGTTGCGTGCTGCATGGGGTTGAGCGAGAGGTATGGTGTGTGATCTGGCTAGCTTCGAAGTTCGGTTCGGTTGGAATATCTGGAACGGACACCACAAGTATTTTGGTTCGCGCCTTGCTCGGTTAGGTCAGGTTAGGGGTGATTGGATATCGCCGTAGCCTTGACCCTCACGCACAAACTGTACCGACGGACGGCTGCAGACAGCAACGGACGTTTGTGGAGAATCTCGCCCGCCGAAATGTGTTGAAACTAGAGAACCGCACTATTTACCTGTTTCCAATACCTGCCCTAAAACTGGTATGGAGAAATTAACTGCCATGCTTGAGCCACCAGTGTGGACTTGTAAACGTAATGCCCCTAAAAGCAGGTGGATAGGACTAGGAGCAGCAAGAGAACGTCAAGTTACCTGCCCTGATTATTTAGAGCAGATGTTTCAGTTCGGACTCCTGGAAGAGCGCGTGAGTTCCGGAGGCGCTTGCTTGGTTTGCCACGTCATGGCGACGCCGGGACGCCCTCTGCTTCGGGATTCTGGTTTGAGATTGGGGTGTTGGATTGGTGTCTCATTCTGCCGCCTCCCCAATGTGGTCACGACAACTGACAGGCGAGTGAGCAATGTTACACGCTCAGCTGTGCTGTGTTACACGCGGGATCCTAGAGCTCGCGCCCAGTGTTGCGTTTGAGCGACTCGAAGACACCCAGCTTCCCTCCGTCAACCACAGAGTCCACGCAATTCGCGACGAAGCACTTTCGTCTCCGTCGGCACCGACCGTTACGTTACACCACTAATTTCGTTTGCTTGCTTACGGAGAGTTAAAAAGCAACGCACATTATATAAAGGACCACCCCACCTCCCCTTCAATCCTTTCCCCTCTCCCAACCTCCACCTCTGACCCCCCTTCTCCCTTTCCTTCCCTTCCTCTGAAAAAAAAAAAAAGCATTTTCCTCTATGCTGAGCTGAATGCCCTTATTATCTAACACTATTGACTGTATAGAGTTCGGGGCGTAGCAGAAGATCTGTATGTGTAAGGAATTAGAATTCCTTACTGTAGTAAGTTGTTAGCGAGGACATCCCGAGGGTGTCGCGACGAACCTGCGATGCCTATTTCGTCGCACCGAACCACCCCCGAGTCGGCCTCCGCTCCAATCGTGGCCATCACCGAGCCATCCCATCCCGAACCCCCCGCCTAGCTAGGTTTTCCCCTATTTAGGCCTCGCTACTTCATTGTTCAATCATTCTGTAATTTCTCATTCTCGTTATTCGATATCCGCGCACTCTGACAAGTTCATTCATAACAGCATGAATGAAATGTACAAGCATAAAAGAGGGACTTTAGAGTTAGTCCACGACTACACGCCCTTCTTACGTGGTGGTTGGGCGAAAAAAACCCAATCCGTTACGTAACCTTGGAAAAGGGTCGTCGTCGTGACTCGTGAATTCGAAACAGCAATAATCTCGGGGGACCGACCTCAGGGAGCACAGAAGGCTCAGCACTTCCACCTCATTTCTCCACCTGGCACGTCCTCATCGCACTGGATAACTCCATGGCAGCGAGTCGCCTTTCTGTCACTCCTCGGTGCTGTGAATTCCGGAGTCGCTATTTGGAGAATAGTTCGCAGTCATTGAGAGCCGCGACCTTGCAAGTTCCATCGAGAATGCGCAGTGAGCAACGAAGAGGTTCTCTGTTGCCCTCCGACCCATCCACGATCGACACTCACCTACAAAGCAGTCACCTTGAAGCAGCCGGATCCAGACCAAATGCGCTTCAGCCCAGCCTTGTGCACCCGCCTCTCCCAGGCCGGGTTATTGTCAAAACTCGTGCCATCCGCCTCCTTGTCATCCGCACGACGACCAGCGTTGAAGCCCACCTTCTTCCAGTTCAACGCCTTGAGTTCTCTACTAACGGGACAGTCAGTTTACGCCAGCTCTCGCTTGCGTACCAGCCTCATTCCTTCTCGCCTGAATTGCACCCTCGCAATGCCTGTGCTGGATCGTCTTCCCAAGATGCTCGACTCATGCGATCTGGCGTTGACGGGCGACGAGCTGACCTCGTTCGGGCATACCATTCTAACTGACGTGCCTGAGAACGTGACCGTCACGCCAATGGACGGACCCATCGGCTGCTCCGGCGTTTTTCTCGGAGCTCGGTTCGACTCCGCTAAGAGTCGCCACGTCTTTCCGATTGGAACTCTCAGGTTGGAGCAAGCGTTGGTGCCGATAGTTCTTGTAAAACTTCCGCAGTTTCTCATATCGTTGTTTCCTATTCTGTACAGAAACCTTCGGTTCTTGTGCTGCTATCGCTTCAAGCTGTGGTGGATGACTCAACGAGTTGGCAGCAACGGAAAAGATGTACCTAACGAGACACAGTTTTTGCTCTTGGAGTCTGATCGTGATAGTCAATCTCCGAACGAGCCAGTTTACGTTGTGATGCTCCCTCTCGTTGATGGATCTTTCCGAGCAGCCATTCAGGGCTCATCGGATAATATGCTTGAAGTCTGCAAGCGGTAAGTTTCAAACATTCTGGTCAAATTAAAGGTCTTTGGTGCTCTTGCGTCTTCTCTGACCTACTTGTGTGTCTGCGATTACAGGAGATCCGGAAGTCCGAACCTTCGAAAGCACCAAGGCTGTTTTTGTCAACGCAGGCAGGGATCCTTACAAGCTACTGAATGAATCCATAAGGTTTGTTGATTAGATGAGCTCCTCCTTTTGTTTCTCGCTTCCATGGGAAAGTGCTTAAATGGTTCCAAATTTTCTGTGTTTATGCAGGTCTCTCGAGAAGCACTCAGGGAACTTCCAGCACAGGGAGAAGAAGACTGTAAGTATTCTTGGTGAGGCTTTTTCTCTCTCTCTTAGTTCTGTAGTGAATCTTACGTTGTTCCGTGTGGTATTTCAGCTTCCAGGATTCGTTGACTACTTTGGATGGTGCACGTGGGATGCCTTTTACACTGACGTTGACAAAGCTGGAATTCGCAAAGGACTGGCCAGGTGAGCAGAAGCAGGGCAGCTGGTCTTGTTTTGGGTGTAGAGGACTCCCTTGTTGATGAATCCTTACATAGCTGTTTTACGTTTTTGTCGTTTACAGTCTTGCAGAGGGGGGAGTACCAGCAAAATTCCTGATTATTGACGATGGCTGGCAAGCGGTCGCCGCTGATTTTCATGCAAAGGCGACTCTGACCCCTGAGACACAGTAAGTGTGTCACGTTTGAACGACCTGTTTTTTGTGTTCCTAGTCTCTGCTAACAAGGATTTTCTTCTATATAACATGCAGGCATTTCAGCAGGCTTGTGGATGTTAAACCCAATGAGAAATTTCATTGCGAGGATGAACAGGAGGCTTGTGCCAACGGCCGTGGAAACCTCAAAGGGCTGGTTACATCAGCAAAAGAAGATTATGGCCTAAAGTGAGCTAACTACCCGCACCCGGCCTGTGGTGGTGTAATTACCTGTTTTTAACCGTTTCTAAAAACTATTTGCAGATACGTCTACGTCTGGCATGCGCTCATGGGATATTGGGGAGGCGTCAACCCAACTGCTGCTTCCACGCAGAAGTTCCTGGCGGCTCTCAAATACCCTGACTTCTCCCCTTCTGTCCTGGACAAGCCTGACACTGTGCTGGACCTGATAACCAAGCATGGTTTGGGGGTGATAGGTCCATCCAAGATCCACGAGTTTTACGATGAGATGCACAGTTACCTGGCAGCATGCGGCGTGGATGGAGTGAAGGTGGATGTTCAGAGTATGTTGGAGCTGGTTGGTGGAGGACATGGAGGAAGGGTCGAAATAGCAAGGGCTTACCACACAGCTCTGGAGGCATCAGTGGCCAAGAATTTCAAGGAGAACGGTGTGATTGCGTGCATGAGCCATAACACTGATGGCATTTACATGTGAGTGGTGTTTCTTTTGCTGCACCTTGAGCGGATAACAGACTTGATTAACATCTGAGGTTTTTTCTCCTGTGTATGAGCTCACAGGACCCAGCGGACAGCAGTAGTCCGAGCTTCTGACGACTTTTGGCCTAATGATCCTGCATCGCACACGATTCACCTGCTTGCGGTAAGGATTTGCCCTAAGCCATAATATTTTTTATCACTCTCCTTGTTTCTGTCCAATCTAACTTGGCTATGATCTTCATTTACAGGTGGCATACAACAGCATGTTTTTGGGAGAGTTCATGCAGCCTGATTGGGACATGTTCCATGTGAGTGCTTGCGTTCTACTTCTAGATCCATGCACCAGCCGAATTCTAGCAATAGCTGACCTTTTATGTGCCTTCCACAGTCTCTCCATCCAGCAGCTGAGTTCCATGCTGCTGCGCGAGCTGTTGGAGGCTGCCCTGTCTATGTCAGGTAAGCATTTTGCATGCAACACTAGCCAGGAAACAAGGCCTGTGATGTAGTGTCATAAGTTATGGTTGTCATAAGTTATGATAGCTCATCCTGGTTTTTGTGGCTGATGGATTTGAGCCTGTTGTGCTCATTGCAGTGACAAGCCTGGCCAGCACAACTTCGAGGTGTTGAGAAAGCTGGTCCTCCATGATGGGTCCATTCTTCGAGCCAGGCTCCCTGGGAGGCCCACCAGGGATTGCCTGTTTGTGGATACAGCACGAGATGGTCGAAGGTAAGAGCTCCACCACCACCTTTTCCCCCTTCCTCTTCCCTCCCCTCGACCCCAACCCTCCACCCTCCCCTTTCCCTCAATGGTGGGGGGCACTACCGTCAAAACATTGTTTCTGACACACACCAGTGTCTTGTGTTGAAGTTCACCTCTCGTTTTGTTTCAGCCTGCTGAAGGTCTGGAACATCAACTCTTGCAATGGAGTCCTTGGAGCATTTAATTGCCAGGTAAAGAGTGCACAAGCTGCTTGCGCTCCTTATAACCACATACTATGGTGTCCTTAATGAATAACCCTCCGTCGAATTGCCTGCAGGGTGCGGCCTGGTGCAAAGACTCACGCAAGTACAAGTTTCATGATTCCGAGACCAAGGAGCTTGCAGGAACCATCTGTGCTGCCGACATAGAAGGGCTGGAAGAACTTGCTGGGGCTGACTGGGAAGGAGATGTTGCAATTTACTCCCACAACTCAGGTGCCACTCCTATCAAATCTGTGAAATGTTATGGTTTGTGGTGCTGTATTCCATGTGTATGGGAAATGACCGTTTTTATACCTGTCACAGGAGAACTTGTTGATCTTCCTCGGGGAGCGTCCCTCGTCACTATGCTCAAGCGACTGGAGTTTGAAATCTTTCCGTATCTCCCATCCAGGTAAGCTTGTTGCAAACCATCAGTGCACACGGGATTCAAGTACAGGCTCAATTGATTATAGAGAGTAACTGTGTTCCCGGTTTCTCAACGTGTCTGCTTCATGCCTGCTTCCCTTGTTGCAGAGGGCTGGGCATGTTAAGTGTGCTCCTATTGGTCTGGCTGACATGTACAACAGTGGAGGAGCTGTGTTGTCCACATCCACACACCAGAAGAACTTCCCAGCTGTCACCAGTGCTCTCCACTGGATGAGCACTCGTGTCAAGGGCAGCGGCAGGTTTATTGCCTACGCTTCAACTGTTCCGGCCGAATGTTTTATATATGGGGAAAAGGCACACTTCACCTACGATCAGACTAGTGGTCAGGTTGAGCTGGAGCTCCCATGGAGTGCTAAAGGCAACCAGGTTGACTTGCTGTGGCAATGAAAGATTGTGTAGCCCTGTCCTGATTCGTCCCTTGCAATTCATTATGCCTAAGTTGTTAAGTATGATTCTTCAGTACCTTAGGAGCAGAGCAGATGAATAAATGAATTAACTAATCTAGTTGTTGTACAAATGCCCTATGGAGCTAACTGACGCTTCACATAGAACGGGGACTACGGTACTCCTAGGACACTAAGCCCTATGATATGACAATTCCTGGAACCCCGGAGGAGCAAACTTCAGTCTGCCGTTGGGGGGGGGGGGGAAGACATGCCTATTCTGCTCAGACTTCTCAGGTGACGTTGTGCCATACCCCTTTTCTACCAAACTTCGCTACGCTGAGGTTTACTCCAGGCGAAGCTCGTCTGGGGACCCTCCTTCCCCGGCAGCAGCTGTTCCTCTGACGAGTCCACCGTGTTCACAGCCTGCCACCCCGCCATTTGCCGGAACCACCCAGTCACCTCCCACGCACCAGCGGCTTTCCCCCCTGCCGCAGGTGACGTGTCTATATCGTCCTCAAGGCTCCGCCATGCGGCCATCTCCACTTGATGCGGCTGCTCCTGGGGTGCCCTCGCAGCCGCGCTAGCCCAAGCTGCTACATCCACGCCGCCAGATACATGCCTTGCCGGCAGCGTCACCGACGGCGCCGCCGGCACCGACAACGGCGCTGGCACAAAATCTGCCGCTGGCACAACGGCTTCCCCGCCGGCGCTGACGATTGTGGCGCAGGGCGCGGAGGAGGCGGGGGCGGGGGAAGGGAGGCGGACGATGCGGTCGGTGGTGGCGGAAGCGAGGAACTGGCTCATCACGCTCGGGCTGAGCATCGTGGGGGAGGCGAGCGGAACTGTGGGCGCAAGGGGAATGACTAGGCGCTTGGGGGGAGCGACGGGGGCGGACTGAGGCGCGCGAACTGGCGTAGCGACCCCGTTGCTGCTGCGAATTACGTGCACGGGACGGTAACCACCTTTCGTCGCCACATGCGACGACGACGAAGAAGGTGCTTTTGCCTCAGAACTATCAGCGCTTGCGGCGCTGCCGGCGCTGCTGCTGCCCCAGCTAAAACTGTCGCTACCGCAGTCGCTTGCGGCGTCACCAGTGCTTGCGACGCTGCCTGCGACGCTGCTCGCTGCTGCGGCTTCGAGGCCCTGAAGGTCGGGAATTGGAATATCCGGCATGTCTTCGTCGTGTAGTGATCCGAACCCACCAAAAGAGACAGGTAGAGGGCTCGACGGCTCGCTGGCATCGGGGGAAAAAGGGCCCGCGCAACGGTGAAACGTCGGGGAGTCGTCCATTTCCGCTAGCGGGGGGTTGATGCAGATGGGCGGAATGCGCAGGTGCCGGGGAGTTGCGCGCGGCAAGGAATCCCCCACGGGGACGAGCTGGGGGAGGGGCTGCGCGGAGGCGGAATCGGCGCAGGGGGCGCAATTGGCGGAAGAGGAGGGAACGGCGGAAAAGGAGGATGATTCTGTGGCAGGGAGAAAGCGGTGGAGATTTTCCGCCACGAGAATCATCGTGGATTGTGTTTTTGTCCAGTCAAAGGGGTGGGAGGGAGACTGTCGAACGGCGACGGAGAGGTGTAGCTAGAGGTTCGGTGCGGTGGCGTGAAGTTTGAGAGATCGATTTGCAAGTTGAAAAGCAGCGCCTCGAAAAGGCTACGAGCAAGGGGCAGACGGTATTGCAACGAGACGCTAGTTGCGATGGAGTGGTTCGCGTAAGGCTATCTGTAGTTCACAACTCAGCTAATTCTTGCGGCGAGTAGAGACGGGTCAAGCTAGAAGTGGAAGAAGACGAGAAAGGCGTAGGCGCGCAATATTAGTATGGAAAGGGCTGCTCTAATCCTTGTGGTGCACGCTGGGTCCGAAGAGGGAGAACGAGAGGGCTTCGGTGTACACGCCGCAGAAAAAAATGGCACACAGGAGAAATGGCAGGGGAGAGGAGGAGGTCCGAAGGATGAAGGGAAGGGGCTGTGGCAGGCAAGCACAGAACTGCTTCGCTCAGGGAAATGGATGGATTGATCGTTTGGTTTGATCGTGTACAGTGAGCACTCACTCGTGCGAGCTCAATTTTACCACTCCCGTTCAGAAATGCTGGTCCCCTGGCCTTCGCGGTGCTGTTGCGACAGAACGTCCTACGAAACTACAGTAAACAACAGAATTGTACACGTCGGCTGACTCAGCTTGGTTCTCTGGTGGGTGTGGTGTGGGGTGGGGTGGGATGGGGTGTGGAAGTGGATGGAGTGGAGCGTCTCCCTTACGCTGCCGCAGCTGTCGACGACGATCCGTCAGGTTTCTGTTGGTGTTGAAAGGGGCTTGGCTCGGACTGGATTGGTTTGGGTAAGGTACAGTGCGGGGGGGTGTGCGGGGGAGGAAGGGAGGGGAGAGGGATTCAAAAATCGAACGTCCTGGATTCGGCGCCCAGGCACACCAGGCGTGTCGCGAATTCCTTCCTTCCCCCCCAAACACACATCGATGCCCAGGGTGCTGCGCATACGCATTGCACACACACCGCCCCTTCCACATCCATTTCATCCAACCAAACCGAACCAAAGCCCTTCTCTTGCGAGGAAGCGGGCTGGGGGACCAGTGGATGACGTGCGATCAGGTTGGCAACAAGGGCAGTCGACGTTGAGCCAGCATTTTGCCGACAGAGCCGAAGGAGCCGCCCTTCAGCCCTCCACGGCCTAGGCGCAGCGCCAACGAAGGAGAACCACAGCCAAGCCAAACTTGCTTTTCCATCCAGATGCCACAGCATGGCAAAGGCCACTGTACGAACGTCGAGGAACGTTCGTGATCAAGCATCCACGAAGAGGGGAAGGGAGGCATGAATGCTTGTGAGTTGGGAAGGGAACGTTGTTGCTGGTTACCCTGACTTGATAGTGGGTACGGAAAACCGTTCAATAAACAATCCCGTGGCAACCATAGGGATATGATGACATTATTCGCCTAATATATATGCTGACGCGATAGGAATACGAAGTTTTTCCCCATTTCATATGCTGACCAAATATCAACAAAAAAAAAATTATTCTGTTTGGCGCGGTTCGGTTTGGCGTTTGAACGATGTGGGCCCACCCCTTCCCTCCTGAACAACTCCATGCGACACGGCTCTGGATCTCTCAATGCCTGTATCTTCCCCAGAGGACGTTCGTGACTTCCTTGCCCAAACTGTACTGTACCTTCGCAATGCTAGTACAGTAGCGGTAGGGAACAGTTTCGATATTCTCGTCTCGTAACGGCAAGATAGGTCCTAACTTAACTTTTAACACTTCAGCATTCACACCGTGGCTTTTAGAAAACTCCCTTTCGGTGCCCTTCACGGGAAGGGTTACAGTGGAGAAACATTCCTTGAAAAGTAGGACCGCAAGAGTCAGAAACGATACTGCCAGAACGATGAGAAATGAAAGTGTATGTACAGTATGAAGAACGTCGCACACGTCAACATAACCAACTTAACATTGCGCACCTGACGCAGATACCGAAGGTTGTCTGGAAGCGCAGGTAGACACTGTCTGTTGTGGGCCCTCCCAACTCGAGGTCACCCATAAAATTAGTCGCTATGAGTGCTTCATAACAGCATTTCAATGTCGAACGGAATAGTGTACTCACTTTGGTTAGCTCACAATCGGAGCCCAACTGCAAACTACCGCATCCACTCTAAAGAAAACGTAGCAGTTTTGTGTATGGAAATTGCAACTTTACATTTTCATGGACGAGAAATGACAAAGTTTCCATGTATTGACTGGTTACATACAAGCAGGGACTCAATCTGCTAGCGGATAAAAGTCTTCCACCAACCACAATACCCATGACTCACCACAAATGGCTGGCACTCAAAGCCTTTCATTCAAGCTATCCAACTCTTCATATGGAACAACGTCTATCACGCAAAGATAAAAAGAGACTACCAGTGGCCCAATGCACCCCATAGACACACATTACATGGAAAGTAGAGCCAACGGGAGCATTCTTGTCAATGTAAGAATCGCACGCTGACCGTGCACAGGTGTGATCCAACCCATCCAAGAGCCATTTGTTCCCTAAGGAAGCCGAACGATGTAACGTGAGCGAGCTTTTCATGGAAGGATCTGCAGCGAGCAGGTGGGCTACTGTACTGTGAGTGGCCTATGCTGTAATGCATACAGAACCAGGGCAAGCAGTATACTCCTATGCAGGCATGGAAGGGGCTGCGTGCGTTGGTCGCATGCGTTCATATTATTGAATTGTAATTGCCAGGGGAGGGTGTTACCCAAGTCCTCTATCCTCTTCCAAGAAAATCGTCTGAATATCTTCTAGCGCGCGCGTTACTTCAGGCACATCAGCTACGGAATTCGACGACCAGTTTCCTTTACTGAACACAACGTGGTAGGAGAGCGAGCAGGCATTGGCAAGCAGGTGGAACACCGTCACGAAACACTCGTGCGGCCGGATTTCCAGCACTGTTGTTCCTTCTGGCATGAAGATCATGTTGGTGAGGGACGCCCCATGGCTTGCTATGAATAGGCGCGTGCGTCTGAAGAGCGCACGGGCTGAGAGAGGAGAGAGGGGAGAGGGGAGAGGGGAGAGGGGAGAGGGGAGAGGGGAGATGGAAGAGGGAGAGGGGGTGGGGGAGAGGAAGTTGAAATTTTGTGAATGGAGAGGACCTGGGGTGCAGGGTGGGAAGGGGAGGAGGGAAGGGAGTGAGGGAGGCCCAAGAGGACGGAGGGGGACGGGACGGAAGCAGTAATTGACAGAAACCATGGAAGCATGGAAGCAGCTACACCTGGTGAGGGGAACAGGTTTAGGGTTAGAGCATTTCGCAATTCGCTTCGCCTGATCTGAACCTGCAGGATCCAATCGGACGGTGTGGTAGAGGTCACAAATGGTCACGTTGCCTTGTCAGTTATGGTGTTCTCACCTCGCCATTGCAAGGAGGACCGCATTGTTATTATTTCAAGACCATGTGTTCCCATGGGGTCTGGATCTGCAGTTGCCAGGAACACAGCAGCAACCGTTGACGCGCCTCAACAGCCAGTCGCATCTGAGCCGACTTTTGAGTCAACAATGAGTCAACTCAAAAGTCAACAACCCTTCACATCCATGCCCCAGGACTGGATGAGTGTGGAGTTGGTTGAATTCCATGACCAACCCTCTTCTGAAACATCTCAAAACTGAAGGTGACAATAGCGCACACACAGGGAGTACTACTGAACAGCGAATAACCACAGCTTTAATCAAAGGAGGGGTGAGTGTGGAGGTAGAGAGCACCCACGAGACACACACCTTCTAGAATCGGCAGAGAGCCTTCGAATATAACAACTCTCTCGGGCCCAAAAACCCGCATAACCTCCGCTTCCACCTCCTTGTAGTTCACTAGGAAGCGCCGCTTCCCCTCAGGGCGCCTGGCCAGCAGAATCACCCAGTTGCTGGGGAGTTCCTGAGCTTGGAGTGCGGTGAGGGGCGGTTGGGCGCGGTAGGTCCAGTCGGGGTTGAAAAGGGGGAGGCCTGTGGGGTGCAGCAGGTGGTGGCGACGCAGTAGACGCCAGAGGGGACGACTGGGGTGGTCGCAGTCTTGGAACATGGGCTGGTGGGTGTGGGAAAGGATGGGACAGGAGGAAGGATGAGAAAGAGGGAAGATGGTTCGTTGGTTGGAGGCAAGTAGGATTAGGAGATGCCAGAGGGGACGACTGGGATGGTCGCAGTCCTTGAACATGGGCTGGTGGGGGTGAAACGATGGGAGGGGGGGAAGGATGGGAAAGAGGGAAGGTGGTTCGTTGGTTGGAAACAAGTAGGATTAGGAGACACCAAAGGAGACGGCTGGATTGGTCACAGTCCTGGAACATGGGCTGGTGGGCGGGTGGGGGTGTGGGGAGAGGCAAGGTGGTTCGTTGGTTGGATTGCAGGTAGGCGTAGCAGACCAATGGAGAGAAGGAGGGTGGTTTGTAGTAGGAGGCAATTGGGTGTGGCTGGCAAATGGCCGAGTGGGACGGGTGGGGTGATCTGACAGGCAGGGTACAACTTTTGAGAATTCTCAAAAGTTGCACCAATATATAGGTGGGGTGATCTGGCAGGCAGGGTACATTGTGTGTGTGAATGCGGCAATGCGGTTCAGCGTCCCATTCAAGGCGTGACCACAGCCGTACAAACACACCGAAATAGGCGCTCAAACACACCACACACCCACCTCCCCCCCCCCACACACACACACGCGCGCGCGCGCGCGCGTTAGAGCGCACACACCCATGCACATCTGGAAGAGCACGTGAGCACAGAAAAAGGTTGTAAGCACAGCTGGACTGGAAGGGCATGTGAGCACACCTGGAAGAGCACGTGAGCAGAGAGTAGATCGTTCTCAACCATGAGAACAGGCCATGTATTTGAGGCACTTCAAACACAACACACCACACGCAAGCATGCGAAGCAAGCTGATGGCACTCGGCTGCTTCTAAGTCGACGCACAAGGCACCTCGCTTTTTGCGAGCTCACCTGGAAGAGCACGTCGGCATAGAAGAGGTCGTTCTCAACCATGGGGAGCAAGTGACCATTGGCAGCAAGAGGATGGCACTCAGCTACTTCTGTGTCGACTCAAGAGGCCTCTCGTCTTTTGTGAGCACGTGAGCTCACCTGGAAGAGCACGTCAGCATAGAAGAGGTCGTTCTCAACCATGGGGAGCAGGCGGAATTTGAGTCAACTCAAAAGCGGATGGCGCCAGGCAGGCTGCTTTTGAGCCAACTCACAAGACACGTCGTTTTCTGGTAGCTCACCTGGAAGAGCACGTCAGCATAGAAGAGGTCGTTCTCAACCATGGGGAGCAAGCGGATGGCGCTTGGCTCGATGCCGATGATTGGTGCCCCCAGCTGCTCGTACAGCGGCCACTGGAGAGAGGTGGGCAAGGCAAGTGGTCATGCAGACAGGGCGGACATGCAGAGAGGCAGGGAATGATGGGAACGTAAAGGGGTTTCAACCATGGGGAGCAGGCGGATGGCGCTTGAGTCGATTCCGATGATGGGTGCCCTCAGCTGCTCGTACAGCAGCCAGAGGGAACAGAAGGGACAGGCAATTAGAGGGCAGTGGGCGCATGAGGGCAGTCAAGGTGTGAGGGAGCGGGGCAGGCACGGGGTCGGGCACGAGAGTGGGGAAGGCAGTGGAATAATGTTGCTGCTGATGATGACTGGGCTGGGGTGGGCCCAGCTGGTTGTATATCTCAGCCAGTGGAGGTGTGAAAGGCAGAAAGGGCAGGCGCACAAACTGGCACTAGCGGGGCATGAGAGCAGGCATGCAGTGATAGGGAAAGCAAAGGTGACTTTTGAGTCGACTCAAAAGGCACTAGTGAGGCATGAGAGCAGGCATGCAGTGATAGGGAAAGCAAAGGGGTGAGGGAGTGGGGGGCGGCATGACAGACATGAGACAGGCATGGGACAGGTATGGGACAGGCATGGGACAGGCATGGGACATGCACGGGACAGGTATGGGCCTTTCTGACTCCTCCCTCACACATCTGACCCCCCTTCCCCCACACGCCTGACCTTCTCTCCTCTACCCCACATCCCCAACGCAACGCACCTGGCCCTCGCGCACGAGCCATGGAACGTCCCGGAGAGGCGAGGGCATGAGCGGCAGAGCGACGAGGAAGAGCGGGAGGAGCTCGATCATGAAGTGATAGAAGTTGGCTGCAGGCACGGACGCCCAGTTGAACGCCGCTCCTGCCACATGCTGCACCCTGTGCTCTGGGCCGTAGTTGGCCTTTAAAAGGGAGAGGGGGAAAAGAGTAGGAGAAAAGAATAGCGGGTTGGCAGGTGGTACACTGTGTGGTGTAGGCGGTAGCTTGCCCTTTTGGAGATGGGAAAGAGGGGATGGACGGACGATGGATGGGGGTGCTTGAGCCGGCAGGGCAACGAGGAAGAGCGGGAGGAAAGAGAGGGAGGAGCTCGATCATGAAGTGGTAGAAGCTGCACGGACGCCCAGTTGAACGCCGCTCCTGCCACGTGCTGCACCCTGTGCTCTGGCCCGTAGTTGGCCTTTTGGTGGGAGGGGAAAAGCAGGGGAAACGTGTAAGGGAGTAGGACGACTGAGTAGCAGATTGGAAGGTGCTGCACCCTGTGCTCTGGCCCGGAATTGGCCTTCAGGGAGGAGGGGGGACGTAGCAGAAAGAGTAGCGGAGTAGGACAACTGAGTATCAGGTGGGAAGCTGCTGCACCCTGTGCTCTGGCCCGTAGTTGGCCTTTTGGGGGGATGGAAAGTGGGGGAAACGAGTAGGGGAGAACAGACGCGGTTTGGCAGGTGCTGCGTCGTGTGGTGTAGGCGGTTGCTAGAATGTTGGGAGGCAAAAGAGGAGATGACGGGAAGAAACATGGGGGTGGAGACCAAGAATAGGGGACGCTTCGTGCGCCCCCAAGAGCATCAGCACCCTCACCTCCCCTACTCCCCTCCCCTCCTCTCCCTTGCCCTCTCTCCCCTCCCACACTCTCCTCCTCCCTCCCCCACGCCCCTCACCTTGCGCCACCAGCGGCGGCACCCGTTCTTGACAAACGCGTGCGAGCGGTTCACCACAAGCCCATCGAACGTCACAAACACGCTTTCCACCCGGAACAGCTGCAGCGCCGATGCGTCATGCGGGGAGAAATCCTGCTTATGCGAGCATGTCTCGTTATAATCCAACACTCCCCTCGCCTTCCCTCCCCTTGCCGCTGCTGCTCCCTCTCCCTCTGCACTGCTCTTAAGGGGGCAGTTGACTGGGGGGGTTATGTCCTTCTCTTCTTCATCCACCAGGTGTTCGTTCCAGCACGCCTGGATGTTTGGAAATTCACCTGAGCAGGGTCCGAACGAGGGGCACGGCGGCCCGTGGCAGGCCAGCTTCACGAGAGAGCTTGCGTCGCCTGCACCTGAGGAACCACCTGAAGAACCACCTGAGGCGCTGGGGTGCCTGGCCAGGTGCCTGAACGGGTCGAAGGCTTTGGGGTTTGGTCCTTTCAAGCGGTCATAATAGCCCATCATTATGTTGGGCAGTAAGGCCGTGTCCAGGGGAAATCCCAGGGGGTAGTTGGCCAATCTGATGCGCTCAGGATGGGACCTGGAGGGCAGGGGGGGTGGAAAACGGGATGGGGGATATAGCCATGTGATGCAAACGGTCATAATAGCCCATCATGATGTTGGGCAGCAGGGCCGTGTTCAGGGGAAATCCCAGGGGGTGGATGGGCAATCCCAGGGTGTAACTAATAAACGCGGCACGTGTTACTAATCATTTTGGCACGTGCAACGGACCTGGTTTTGTCTTTCACGTGGTAACCCAGTTCGCCTTCGAATTCCTCCACTCGGCCCACCAGGTTCCGCTGCTGCACTAGCTGCCTGCCAGCGCCTGGTGCAGCCAGGGGAGGGGGGAGGGGTGCGCGGAAAAAGGGGGGACACGTGGTAACCCAGCTCGCCTTCAAACTGCTCCACTCTGCCCACCAGATTCCGCTGCCCCGCCTGCTGATTGCTGGCGCCTAGTGCGACCAGGGGAGGGGGGAAAAGATCGCGGAAAAGGGGGGGAATGGGGGGACCGGGGGAAGCGGGGATTTTGGGGGAATGGGCGGGATGAGGAGGGGAGTGGGATGAGGTGACTGAGAGTAATGAGAGGAACGTGGGAAACCGGGAGCTTAAGAACACAAAGCTCGAGGGGTTTGCAATCTTTGCAGTGACGACTCATTCGGAATGAGAGGGGGCGAGGCGAGGGGCGACGCGGTGGTAGAGGTATTTTGGGAGAAGTTATGGGGAGGAGGGGGAGTGGAGGTGAGGTGAGGAGGAGTGAATGGAGAGGGAGGACTGAAGAGAGAGAGGGGTGTTCTTGACTAACGCGCTAGTGACCGCGACCGTGTTCTAGAATTCGGGAAGCAGAGCCGACTCGGCTCAACATTTCAGAAGCGACATTCCGCAAAAGCTTAGACCAATACAGGTGGGATCGAGTAAAAGTGCAGTAACGGGTCAGAAACGAGGCTGCAGTGTATCTCCGCCATTGTTGATTGGCAGAGCTTGTGCTGACAATTCTAGATCTGTTGAATATTCAGCGCTCCAGTCCTCTCTGCCTGGTCGACTCCCTGCTAAACCACACCGGCAATCCTGGTGCTACGTTCCCAACAATCGTCATTCTTTTCGCAGAGCTCTCCGCTTGCTTGCGTTGCGTCACTTTTGGAAATTCTTAAAAGTTCTTGCAAACTAAAGGTAACAACTCGCAGTGCGCTCGACCGGATAGTTAAATTCGAATGGACCCTTATTCCGCGACGTCTCAGCACCCGATCTGCTTCCGTACTTGGCTGATCCCTGGCGATCGACGCGGTGACGACGAGAAACGTCAAGGAGGTAGACGCGGCTAGCAGCAGCAGCCGCCTTCCGTCAACCGCGCCACGACCGTGACTCTCCATGGCATCGAATCAAGACCGTGCTAGGAGAGCTGGAAAACAGGCGCTTCGGTGGTAAAACAGATCTGAAAAGGCACAACGACCCCGTTCGCCACGCCACGCCCAACAATCCCCTCCCGTCACGAAATTTTCATTTGGGCCAAGACCCCCAAACGTAACTACACCTAACCACCGCTATTTTCTTTCGGTCTATCTTCAACCCCCACGTGTGCAAAGGGGTAGGCACCCTTCAAAACGTTTTTGACCGAGGGTTGTGTCGGACGTCATACGCTCTACGCAGAGTTAGTTCCTGACTCCTGAAAGCTACGCAATGGGATGCGCAACAACAAGCAGACTCCACACGAGCCGAAATTGTCTTACACTCGCCCGATTGAAATCTCCATTTGATGTCATTCATAGTCCCCTATAACGAGGTTTCTAACAGAAAACCCCAAAAGCTGGGCAGGGATTACATGAAAATCGGGAACAGTGCCAAGGTCAGAAGTTGAAAATAGCGGTGGCTAGGTGTAGCGCCTTCCTCTGAGGTTTCATGATCCTCTCGCCCATCTCACCCACGCCCCCTCCCTTTCAGGAGGTCCTGCCGAACGGGACCAATGAGTTGAAACAAAAAACGAGAACCACACGATGGGTTATAAAACCACCTGACCTGACCCCGTTAGGATTTCTGATGGATGAACTACCTGGCTCCCCTCGGGTTAGGTTTAGGTTACGTACTTAGGTCGTAACCACCTGGTTCCCCCCGGGAATACCCACGGCGACCGACAGTACTGCCAGGCCAACTGCTCTCAGGCCGGCTTGTCGATTGGTCTGGGGCCAGAACTTGGAAGGCTGAGGTGCCCCAGATTTTGCCCGGATTGAGGCCTAACCTAGCACTTTATGCGTCTGGGCTGGGCCCAAACTCAATAACCCTGTCACTTCCGAAATTGATGCTTTGCGACTGGCTAAATTTGGAAGTGTGAAGCACAGAGACCTTTCTTGTACAGGTACGAACTTGTATGTGGCTCCCTCTCACCCATCACTAGCACTAAATACTGTAGTGCCGCGACCCCCTTCCTCAGCTCTTACGACTGGAGTAAGAGGAGGAGAGGGAAGGAAGTTCGGAGGGAAATGGTTAGTCCCAAAACTTGGGCTCCAATCCAGCAACTTGGCGAAACTCAACCCTTTGTGTTCAGGGCATGAAGAGTATTTTCCCTTGTAACGGCAGCCCTGCACAACATGGGCCACCAAATCGGTGCGGCAAAATTCTGTCGGGGACATAGCACAGTACTGCCTGATTCGCGCTATAATAGATTCTGGTATACTCAACTATCGGTTAGTGGAAACACACCGTGTCAGGCACAGTACTGCCCGATTCTAGTAGAAACACACTCTTTGGAGTGGCTAGCTACTATATTTAGGAGATTTGAATACTGCAAACTTCCCCTCTCAACTGCAACCTTTTAAAAACGGTTATGATTTATCTGCCGCATACACACAAGGAACAGTTATTGCTTACGCAGTTTTTACTAGCGAAAAACAGGCTGTACCATATTCTGTCACAATAATAGGAGGTGGTATGACTAGAATGTCGAGTGATTTTGGTACAAGGAAGAACCCTAAGGGGTTGTACACCACATAGCCTACCCCACTACAGCCTACCCAAACTTATAACATACATAGATATGTTTAACAAATTCTGTACAGTTGGAGAATCAAACCATTCATGACGCTACAAGTTGATGTGTTTGACAGTGCTAACTAATCCAACACATTTGCAATGGTCAGCAAAGGAGAATCGATATGGCTTTTGCGATGGGCTCTCATAGATGGAGTTGCAAGATGAGATCTGGTGCTGCTGTAGTAGCAACATACACCTACTATGATGCCATTCCCCATGCCCATCCAACTGCTACCACCATCACTCCCACCACTGCCACCATTCTCATTTCACCTTGACCTGCAGATTTCATGAACCCTATTTCTCATTCGCCCCTCCCTACATGTCCCCCAGTCTCCCTTCCACCAACACAATCATCTCCATCACTGCCATGCCACCACTTTTGCCATCGTTGCTGTCAGAGAATCCTCCTTTTGACATGTCTCAAAATTCAACACTCGCCCCTCCCTCCATGTCCCAGTCTTCTCCCCAGTCTCCCTTCCACCAACACAACCATCTCCATGACTGCCATGCAATCGCTGCTGTCAATGCATCCCTCTCCACATCTCCCCCTTTTCCCCGTATCCCACTCCCATCTAAATGCGCACTAGGGGGCACGCTAGGGCGCTCTAAGGGGCACGCTAGGGGCGCACTAGGAGCAACCGGGAGAGGGAGGGACTAGGGAGGCTAGAGCATGCGAAGCGAAAGTGACACCTAACCAACTTGTGATACCATGTGTAAAATGGAGAATGATAGACTAGCATGAATACTTATAAACATATATTCAAACTGTATAGTCCACTTTTATCTAGCCTATACATGCACATACAAATACATGGATGTGCATTTGAACAGCAGGCGTTGGAGCGATGGGGCCCACCAGAGGTGTGCGACGGGCCCACCAGAGGGGCACGACAGGGCCGTTATAATAAGTGTTGGGGCGGAGCGTGATGTGGCGATTTGGAGGGGTGGGGCATTAGGGAGGCTTGCGACTTGGGGCTACTAGGGGCGCTTAGTGAGGTGCGACGGCGGGCCTAACGAGCACGCTAGGGGTTTTGTGGGGGAGGGGAGATGTTAGGCGGGTTGGTGGGTATGTTTATACCATGTGAAAGAGAGTATGAATGAATTGGATTAAGAACATACATGAGGGTATATGCAAACTTGTACCCTTAATAGCACACCTCAATGTTACACCCTTAATATACACTTGTACATCGATACAACTACTACTTGTGGTGCCCACCTAACTGGAAAAAAATGCGACATGGGGAGGTAAAGGTAAGGGTTGTAGGAGAATCTTAAAGTTAGAACGCAACGGAATAGTATAACTAGGAGGGCAAGGCAGTACAAATATGAAACTCTTACTGAGTTATGCTCGCTAAGGAGCACCTCATTGCAGCCTATAACAAATCATAATATTTGACTCACCCTCATAGGCTAAGTGAGGGGCATCAAAGCAAGCAAGACAACAAACGGTCACAAGATCCATCAAAGCAACCAATATAACAAAGCTCAGGGTGGATCTCAAGGACACCACATTGTCTGAGGACAAGCAAATGGCCACAAGGCCAATCCAAGAGTTCACACGCATATATATAGGTGCAAGTAACCAGAGCAAGGCTACTACAATCGAGCAACAGAATCAACAAGCTCTAACTGCACACAGAACCGGCAGTGGTCACCAGGCGCCAAGGCTTTGGTGAATAGGTCTGCAGTGTTGGTCTCGGAGGCCAGAAAGTCCAGGTGCACCTGGCCGCGACACTCCAGCTCTCACATGAGTAAGTACCTGACGTCAATGTGCTTCACCCTGCTCTCCAGTCGAGACTCGCGACACAAGGGAATCATGGCCTTGTTGTCGGCGAACAAGGTCGGTGCAGAGCGAGGCCGCTCACCAAGGTCAGTGAGCAAGAAGGTCAACCAGCGAAGCTCCTGCGCAGCCATAGCACCGGCATAGATCTCTACCTCTGCACTGGACGAAGCCACAGACGACGACCGTGTAGACCTCCACGACACAGCTCCAGCTTGTCAGAATGTTGTATTTGTCTAGCCTGCAGTGGGGTACTCTATAGCGAGTACAACCCAAATTAGGGTTTCCTATATGTACTCAACTGCCTCCTAGTGCAACCCCTCTTTTCTGTTCTATCGTTTCTACCTGCTTTTCTGACATGCTATCAGAGCGGTTACGCTCCTGGCCTGTGGGCCCACCGTTAGCTTCCGCTGCTGTCCTGTCTGTCGCGCGCCCCGTGGCGCGCGACGTTTTTTCTTCTCGCCATGCGCTCGGGGCGCATGACAGTTTTCTGGCCGCTCCGCGCTCGGAGCGCGCGGCGGTTTTCTGCCCGCCGTGCGCCCCGAGGCGCGCGGCGGTTTCCCACCGTCGCGTCACCCCGGGGACACGCGGGCGGCTCCCCGTCGCCCTTCGCGGCGGCCCCGTCGACCCGCGCGCGGCCCCCCGTCGACCTGCGCGCCCCCTCCGTGGACCCGCGCTCCACCCCTGGGGACCTCCGCGGCCGCCCCCAGGGACCCGCGCGCAGCCTCCTACTGGTCCCCCCCCCCCCCCCCCCCCCCCCACCCTCTCCCCCCCCACCTTCTCCTTCGCCTCCCTGCTGCGCGTTCCGCAGTGGGGTGGCGAGTATGGGGGTGACGGGTGTGTGAGGCCTCCCTTGCTCCTCCTCCTCCTCCGTCTCCCACTGCTGCAGCTGCCGCTGAGGGGGGTGGATGTGTGGGAGCCGTCGGAGTGGTACTAGGGGGGTGGCGTGTGAGCATTGCTAGGGGTACAGTAGGGAGTGTGTGAAAAGTGTGTGAGACAGCTGGGGGAGGTTGAGTGGAGGCAGCCGTCTTGTCGTCCGCAGCTCCTTTAGTCCCGGGCTCTGCGCCTGGTAGCCACAGTGTGCGCGCTCCTGTTGCCCGTGTGTCTGCAGCTTCAGCCGTCGCCTCCCATCTTCTCGCCCCTACAGTTTCTCCTCCTCCTCACTTGCCCTCTGTGATAGCCTCTAGCTTTGCTTATCATTGTGAACTATTGTCCTGCCTGCTTATTGTGCTGATTATACCCCACTTTGGCTATGGGGGTGTGTCAGAATGTTGTATTTGTCTAGCCTGTAGTGGGGTACTCTATAGCGAGTACAGCCCAAATTAGGGTTTCCTATATGTACTCAACTGTCAGAATATTATGCTCTAGCCTGCAGTGGGGTGCTCTATAGCGAGTACAACCCTTCTAGGGTTAGCTATTTGTACCACCATTGTTGCTAGTGCAAACCCTCTCCTTTGCTTCATTCTCTCTTGCCTAGCTAGGTCAACCCTAGCTATGGCTCCTCATCATGCTTACTATCACGACATGCTATCAGAGCAGGACGATCCAGTTGGGTCGATCCTGTGGGTGGGCCCCACCACCTCAGTCTTCCGCTGCTCCTACTACTGTTTGTGTCGCACGCCCCGTGGCGTGCGACGGATTTTTCATCCCGCCGCGCGCACGGGGCGTGCGGCGGTTTTCCTACCCGCCGTGCGCCCCGGACGCGCGGCGGTTTCCTACCGTGGGGGACCCCCGCGCGCCCCCGATTTCCCGTCCCGCTGCCCTGGGGAGCCGCGCGCGACCCCCCGCTGCCCCGATTTCCCGTCGCCCGCGGCCCCCCGTTCCCGTCGCCCGCGGCCCCCCGTTCCCGTCGCCCGCGGCCCCCCGTTCCCGTCGCTCGCGGCCCCCCCGTTCCCGTCACTCGCGACCCCCCGCTGCCCCTTCGCGGCGCCCTAAGGAGCCGCGCGCGGCCCCTCGCTGCCCCGTGGTGGCGTCCTGGGGGCCGCGCGCCGTCCCCCTCGCCGTCCCCCGCGCTCCTTCCCCCGTTCCGCCCGTTTTAGGGTTTGGGGGTGAGGAGTGTGGGGGTGGCGGCTATGGGGGTGTCGGTTGTGAGTTACTCCTCCTGCTCCTCCTCCTCCCTCGTCTCCCTCTGCTACAGCTGCCGCTGAGGGGGGTGGTGTGTGGGAGCCTAGGGTTTGGGGTTTAAGGGGGGTACCGTGGGAGTGGAGCTAGGGTTTGAAGCAGGGGGTGTGTGTCGAGGGGTGTGGGACTGTTGGGGGAGGTTGAGCGGAGGTTGCCGTCGTGTCGTACGCAGCGCCTGTACTCCGGGGCACTCATTCCCGGTAGCTCAGAGAGCCGGTTGCGCCGTCGCCTGTGGGTCCGTTGCTCCTGTCGCGCGTATTAGCCGCGGAGCCTGTTACTCCTGTACTCCGGGGCACTCATTCCCGGTAGCCACTGTGTCGCACCAGAGCCGTCTGTTGCCCGTGTGTCTGCAGCTTCAGTCGTCGCCTCCTAATCTACTCTCCTCTCGCCAGCCCTCCTCCTCCTCACTTACCCTCTGTGACTGCCTCTAGCTTTACTCATAATTGTGAACTTTAAACTATTCCTTCTTGAACTTGTGCTCAGAATGTGTGGTGACATCGTGATCCACCCTGAGCTTGTACTGCTTTGCTTGCTCTGTTGATTACACCCCACTTTGGCTATGGGGGTGTGTCAGAATATTATGCTCTAGCCTGCAGTGGGGTGCTCTATAGCGAGTACAACCCTTCTAGGGTTAGCTATTTGTACCACCATTGTTGCTAGTGCAAACCCTCTCCTTTGCTTCATTCTCTCTTGCCTAGCTAGGTCAACCCTAGCTATGGCTCCTCATCGTGCTTACTATCACGACATCAACTGCCTGCTAGTGCAACCCCTCTTTTCTGTTCTATCGTTTCTACCTGCTTTTCTGACACAGCTCACAAGCTGAAGCAAGAACTCTGGGTTGAGCGCAGAGTCTCCACGTCGTCGGCGTACGAAGAGTCACATAGATTAGTCAGCTCGACTGGCCGTTTCCCCCAAGCACATGACCGATGCCTGATGTAGTCGCTAGGTACTTCGCCACCCTCACAGCTGCCGTCCAGTGAACAGGACGGTGTCTCCCAGTCCCAACAGACCGAGAGAGGATGCTAAGGGGAAAGACGAGGTCCGGACACGTACAAGTCATCAGGGTACATGAGGCAGCCTACAAGATCTTGGTAGGGACCATTAGGCTCAAAGGGCTCGTTAGGGAAAGGGCCGGTGAGTTTGTGATCTACCGCAAGAGGTGTGGGCTGTGTGGTTGAGAACTGGAACCCGAATCGCTGAAGGAGCTGATGTACCATGAGTGACTGTGAGAGTGTAATGGTGCGAGCAGCTCTGTCCCTAGTGATCTGCAGGCCGAGGTAGTGCTGGAGTTCACCAAGGTCAGTGCACGTGTGTCTCTTCTGCAGTTCGGAATTCAAATCAGCCAGTGCTGTCCTGTCAGATGTGGCGAAGACAAGGTCGTCGACGTAGACAAGGATAAAGAAAGGAGTGGAACTGGTGCGAAGAAACAGCGACGGGTCAGCAGAGGAGGGGTGAAACCCAAGGTCACGAAGCGTGGAGCGAAGAATGTCGTCCCACTCACGGGGCGACTGGCGGAGACCGTAGACTGGTCGCCTCAGGCTCCACTGGGTCCCAGGTGGGAAGGTGCTAATGAAGCCAGGAGGACGGCGCAGCCAGATCTCCTCGTGCAGTCGTCCTTGGAGAAAAGCAGTGGAGAAGTCGAGGGAATGCAGCTTGTAGTCTCGCTGTGTTGCTACGTGAAGTAACGCCCGAAGAATAGTCATCTTTGGGGTCGGGGCGAAGGCCCGGAAGAAGTCAACTCTCTCTCGCTGACTGAAGCCCCTCGCCACATAGCGCACCTTGAACACCAGTGGTCAACCAGGCGGCGGCTTTACCTTGAAGAGCCACATACCATCGACAATGTTCACCCGGGGAGGGGCCAGCGTCGATGCAGTTTTTCAGCGTCGCGCGGGAAGGATGTCCGAGGCGCTGGTGCCAGAGTGCATCGTCAGCGCGAAAGCCGGAGGTGCGCATATAGCGCGCGCGCGCTTCCTCAGGGTCTTCGTCAGGTGCGGGAGCAGGTTCCGCTGCTACTTCCTCTGCTTCTTCTTCTTCTGCCGCGGTAGTCAGCATCAGTGCCAAGAACTCTCTGTCGCGAATTTCAGAGAGCGGGATGTTAGTCCCAGGGATGGTTCCAGGGACGAGAGTAGGCTCGCGTGGCTCAGGGGCAGGTCCGTAGACGGTGCGACGCGGGGTTGACGGCTCGTTGCCCCAGATGATGGTGTCCCAAGGGTCGCGACGCGGGGGAATGTCTGCAGGGGGTGGTGCGAGCGGGATATGGCGCGGGGGGACGACCGAGAGGAACGACTGCAGGTGCTGCTTCGGTTTCCTCAGCTTCGTCCTCTTCCCCCCTTCGTTCTTCGCGGGAAGTGCCCCAGCCGCTGTCTGCGGCGGTAGGTACGGCGCCCCATCCGCCGCTCGCGTTGGCCCAGGTTCCGCCGGTGTCGCCCCATCCGCCAGTATCACTGGTTCCCCATCCTCCAGCGCTTCCCCACCCCCCTTCATTGGAGGCACTTTCTTCCTCCTCGGCTCCCCAGGCGGCGCAAGCGAAGGTCCCGCGTGCTTCCGCGAGGCTTTGCTGGCGAAGCTCCTCGGCTTCGCGGCGCGCCAGTTCTTCCTCTTGCTCCACGGTGAGTTTCGCCGAGGGGTCGAGCCGATGAGGGTACACCTTTCGGAATTCCTCGAGAGTGTAGGGGCGCGGAACTCCTCGTGAGTCCAAGCTTCCGCGGCGTTGTCCGCGCAGGATGTTGTCGAGCCGCTGGGAGGGAGGTCCAGCGTGGGGGCTTTGGTCGGTGCCGAACACGCGGCGAGTAGTCTCCTCGACCTCGAGCTGCGACATCCCTTCTTCTGGTGGCGCGTGGCGCTCTGCTTCAGCGATGGCGGCGAGTCCGCGGCCCGCAATCGCGCTTGTTGAGGTCGTCGGCGTGTGGCAATCCCTGCATATGCCGTCGGGGTCGGGGTTGTGTAACGCCGTTTCGCGTGGGTGAGGATGATGCGGCACCCACGGCCTGCCGTCAGGGTGCTTCCAGTCCCTGCGGTGGATGTGCTCGAAGCGTAGTGGCACGAGGTCAATCAGCTCGTGCGAGTCGCCGCTGCAGTCGGGGATGTCGAAATCCAGGACATACACTCCATTTTCGGAGTGTGCTCGTCCGATCTGCCTGCGGGGGAAGTTGCGCGCTTCGTAGTGCAGCAGGATATCTCGCGTTTCGCGGTCCGTGCTGAGGTCGACGCCGCAATCCATGAGCTGTGCGGCGGACAGAAGGTTGAAGCGCAGGTTCTGGACGATCAGCACATCGTTGAGCGTGATGTGCGTGCGGCTCCCGCGTGCCTTGAGCACGACGATGCCTTGCGCGCTTGCGCGCAGGCGTGTGTTGTTCGCCACAGTGACGTAAGTGACGGCAGGGGTGGCGACGGCGTTGGATATGTAACGCTCGGAGCCCACCATATGCTGGCCGCAGCAGCTGTCCAGGTACCAGGTGTTGTAGCGCTTGTTGTCGTCACGTGCGAGCAGCGCCAATCGCGGCGTGACGATGTGCGGAGTGTCGAACTTCAAAAATTGTTCGCGCGTGAGCCAATCGAGTGGCGCCACCCGCATATCAGGTACGTGCGGGGGACTTTCAAGCAGCGGGACTGGAAGATTCCAGTCCTGGTCGTCGTCGTCGGTGAAGTCGCGGCGCGGACTAAACGGGTTGTTGTTGGTGAACGCGCCAATTGGGTGCGGTGCCGGCTCAGGTGACGGTGAGCGAACGCGGCGACGACGCGACTCGCCTGTCATGGCCATGCTGCTCATGACGTTGCGAACTGGGGCAGTCGAGGACGGCTGCTGCTGCTGATGCTGAACCGCTGGGTTCAGGTTGCGCGCGAGAGGGGGCTGATACCCTTGGGCTGGACGCACGTCGCCTCGTGCGTCTTGACGGCCGGACCAGGTGCTCGGATTGGTCTGGCGAGGGCGAGATCGGTTCTTGCATCGATCCGCCAGATGCCCGAAATTTCTGCAGATCTTGCAGTAGAGGCGCCGTGGCTTTCGCTCTTCGGTATTGTCGTAGAAGGCGAGCCGTTCGCGTTCTCGTCGCGGCGCTGGTCGCTGCTGGTCCATATCCCTTTGTTCGACGAGAAGGGCGGCGCAAAGGGCGGCCTCCGAGATGACCCCCTGCTGTCGGAGAAGCGCCTTGCAGGGCCGCCACTCTGGGCCGAGCCCTTGAAGCACGATGTTGACGAAGATTTCTTCTGAAATCGTGCTTCCCAACTTCACGATTTGATCGCGAAGGCTCCGACAGCGGTTAAGGTAATTGTTGACCTTCTCCCCTGCGGTCATCTTAGTTTCCAGGAGTTCCTGGAGTAGTCGGCTCGAAGAGACAGAGTCCTTGGGCTGGTAGACTCCTGTCAGGTGCCGCCAGGCGTTAAGGGCTGGAGCAGCTGTGGTTTTGTATGAACGAATGTTGAGCTGCTCCGCCGCCGACATATTCCGCAGGAGCACCCCGTACGTGTTGAGATAGCTAGGCAAGGTGAAGTTGACTATCGAGAGAAATTTTACAAGTAGGAAAACCCTAAGGGGTTATCCCCTATAACATCTACCCCACTACAGCCTACCAATATGTATCACACATATATATCATTTGACACACCCCCATAGGCAAAGTGGGGGAGAGCAACGGGTCACAAGACCAGTCAAGAGAAACAAAACAAGCTCAGGGTGGATCACAACGTCACCACACATTCTGAGCACAAGCAAATGGCCACAAGGCCAGTTCACATGCAGAGATATATATGCAGCAATGACAGTACAGTGTCGAGCTACCTAGCAAGAGCCAGCATGCAGGTATATATGTATATAGATCACAGTACAAGCAAAGACTACAGCAAGTGTGGAAGCGTAGGCACAAGGCCTAACAGAGTACAAAAGCGCTGATGATCACCAGACGGAAGTGCCTTGGTGAATATATCAGCAGTGTTGGCCCGAGTGGCCACGTAACGAAGACAAAGCTGGCCTCGCTGCTGCAACTCTCGAGCCAGGAAGTAACGCAGAGCAATGTGCTTCGTTCTGTGCTCCAGTCTGTGCTCCTCACACAAGGCAATGGCGGCCTTGTTGTCAACGTACAGCACTAGAGGAGAACGAGGCTGCTCTCCCAAGTCAGTCAGCAGGTAGGTGAGCCAGCGTAACTCCTGTGCAGCCATGGCGGTGGCGTAGATCTCAGCCTCACAACTGGAGCCAAGAACTGAAGACGAGCGTGTAGAACGCCACGAAACTGAACCAGAGCCAAGGCTGAAGGTGTAACCCTGTGACGACCGCTGAGTAGCCAGGTCGTCAACCCAAGAAGCGTCTGAGTGCCCAGTGAGGACAACTGGGCTCGTCCCTCCAAGCACTAGCCCCATGCCTGATGTGCTGCACAAGTAGCGCAGTACCCTCTTAGCAGCAGCCATGTGCTCAGGTCGGTGTCGACCAGGAGCCACGTAGCGAGCGAGGAGACCAAGAGGGTACGCGAGGTCAGGTCGAGTGCAAGTCATCAGGTACATGAGGCAGCCGACTAGCTCTGGGTAAGGACCACTCGGCTCTACGGACTCGTCCGAAGGTGGAGCTGAGAGCGTGTGACCTGTAGCCAGAGGAGTGGCCTGTGCTGAAGACCAGGTGAAGCCGAAGCGCTGAAGGACCTGCTGCACCATGTGTGACTGAGTCAAGGTGATGGTGCGGCGTGCTCTGTCCCGGGTGATCTGCAAGCCAAGGTAGCTGCGCAGCTCACCCAAGTCAGTGCACGTGTGTCTCTTCTGCAGCTCCGACTTCACGTGGGCGAGAGCCTCAGTGTCAGCAGTGGCAAAAACCAAGTCGTCGACGTACACGAGGATGTAGAACGGCGGCAGTGAAGTGTCTGTGCGCAGAAACAGCGACGGGTCAGCAGTAGAAGGCGCAAACCCAAGAGCCGCAAGTGTCGTCCTCAGTGTGTCGTGCCACTCACGTGGCGCCTGGCGGAGACCGTAGACCGGCCGTCGGAGGCTCCACTGGGTGCCAGGAGGGAACGACCCAGTGAAGCCCGGGGGGCGGCGCAGCCAGATCTCCTCGTGCAGGCTGCCCTGTAAGAAAGCTGTGCTGAAGTCAAGAGAGTGAAGCTCGTAGTCACGGTGAGCAGCAACGTGCAGCAGCACCCAAAGAGTGGTCATCTTCGGGGTGGGGGAGAAGGTCTGGAAGAAGTCAACTCCCTCTCGCTGACTGAAGCCTCGAGCCACGTAACGCGCCTTGAAGACAGGCGGAGAACCCGGCGGCCGCTTCACCCTGAAAATCCACATGCCACTGACGATGTTCGCCCCAGGTGGGGGAACCTCGTCGACATAGGTGCCTGTGGACTTCCAGGAAGCCATCTCTGCGTCCATGGCTGCCTGCCACTGAGAGGAGTAGGGACTCTCTATCGCCTCAGCGTAAGAGCGCGGAGTCGGGATGTCTGGTGCATCCGGGTCTCCCTCAGGGGCAAGTAGCGAGGACACAAGATGAGGTAAAGCAGCAGCAAGACACTGGAACTCCTCCTGCCTGTCCTCAAGGACGTCCGTGCTAAGAGCACACTCACCCCCGACGGACGGAGGACAGACAGACGCAGACTCAGTAACAAGACCGGCGGCGTAGTCTAGACGACAGGCAGCAGCAAAGTCAACAAGCTCAGCGACAAGAGCAGACGCAGCAGTAGACTCAAACGACGGGTCAGTGACAACAGTGGCTAGCAGACGCGTGACAGTAGGGTGCTCAGCACGAAACCGGTCAGACTCAGGGTCTGGAACGTCAGGTAGAGAGGACGCAGGAGGAGACGGAAGAGGAACAGGCTGCAGAGCAGAGGAAGGACGACGAACTACGAGGTGTGTGCTGGGGACAGCCTGCTGACGCGAACGAGGAACACGACGACCGGGACGAGCAGGCGAGACAGGACGCGACACAGGCTCACGACGCTCAGCAGGACTACCAGTCTGCTCAGTGTAAGGAGAAGGAGCAGGCAGCGGTGAGCCAGGCTGTAACGGAAGACCAGTAGACGACGGGAGAGTAAGAACCTGACGAAGAACAGAGTCAGACGGCGGCAGAGACGACGAAGACGGCGGAGCGAAGAACAGTCGTGTCGGCGCAGCTGCATCAGTACCGGCAGCTCCAGCAGCTCCAGTACCCCCAGCAGCTCCAGTACCTCCAGCAGCTCCAGAACCTCCAGCAGCTCCAGAAGCTCCAGTCCCAGAGTCGTCACCTCCAGTCCCAGTGTCTCCAGCCCCTGTGTCTCCAGCAGTAGCACCCCCAGAACCAGCACCCCCAGTCCCAGGGTCTCCAGCCTCAGTGTCACCAGCAGCAGCACCCCCAGAGCCAGCACCTCCAGTCCCAGGGTCTCCAGCCTCAGTGTCTCCAGTACGAGTACCTCCAGAACCAGCGACTCCAGCACCTCCAGTAGACAAAGGTCCAGCACCACTCCTAGCTCCAGCAGCGCGACGCTGACGGTGACCGTACCAGTCCTGGAGCTGCTGTGGGGTGAGAGGCACACGTGGACGAAGGCGGCTACTCCAAGGAGACCGCGCAACAGCAGACTCAGAACCCTCAGCGCCAGCACCCCCAGCTGCTCCAGAACCTCCAGCGCCAGCACCCCCAGGCTCCTCACGCGTAGGCTCAGTACCCGCAGACTCGGCACCCGCAAGCTCAGCACCTCCAGGCTCCTCACGCGCAGGCACAGCACCCTCAGACTCGACACCCCCAAGCTCAGCACCGCCAGGCTCCTCACGCACAGGCACGGCATCCCCAGACTCCGCACCCCCAGGCTCAGCACCTCTAGGCGCCTCTCGCTCAGGCTCCGCACCCCCAGGCTCAGCACCCCCAGAGACAGCACCCCGAGCAGGACCACCTCCAGCAGGACCTGAGTCACCAGTGACCTCAACAGGCGCAGGTACCGGAGGGTCTACCTGAGAAACACCTGAAGGAGCAGGACCTGGCGCGGGGAGGGGGTCTACCTGGGGAGGACCTGGAGCGAGAAAGAGCGGCGGGGGGGGGGCGAGAGACAGTGCGGTAGGGAAAGAGACGGTAGAAGGGAACAGACTCGTCAAAGGTGACGTCCTGAGACGCAAAGACACGGCGCGAGGTGGGGTCGTAAAACTGCCAGCCAGGCGCGTCAGGAGGAAAACCAAGGAAGACGCAGGGAATGGCGCGAGCAGAGAGCTTGTCCGCGGTGAGATCGCGGACAAAGGCACGAGCACCCCAGACCCGGAAACGCGACGCATCGCCAACCTCCCCCGTCCACAGCAGTGTGGGCGAGGTCTCCGGCAAGGAGACACGGGGCCAGAGGTTGAGCTGATGCGCGGCGTACCGGACCGCGAACGGCCACAGAAAATGGGGAGCCGCCGCATGGATCATGGAGGTACGAGCGACCTCCATGACTAAGCCAATGCGGCGCTCAGCAACCCCATTCTGCTGCGGAGAGGCCGGAAGCGTGAACGACTGGGTGATGCCGTGCTCCGCACAGAAGGCTGCCAAGAGGTCAGAGGAGAACTCACCACCTCTGTCAGAGTGCAGACACAGGACAGGAAAGTCCCGCTCGAACCGCTCGCGGAGCTGGAGACGCACAGCGCGGATCCAGGGGATCAAAACAGCAGGGACGTCTCCCTTGCTGCGCAAGGGGAAGACCGTGGTGTAACGCGTGAAGTCGTCGACAACCAGCAGAAAGTACCGCTCACGGCCCTGTCCCTGGACGCGGGCTGGGCCCCACACGTCCAGGTGAAGCGTCTGCAGGGGAGCCTCTGTGGGAGGAAACGAGGAGGAGTGAGGAGCGGCGCGCTGCCGCCCCTCGACGCAGGGAATGCAGGGCGGCGCAGGCGAGGGAGGGAGGGCAGGCAGAGACCTGGGAAGCCCAGAGACCAGAGAGCGAGAGTGCATGCTACGAAGGCGAGGCAGGGAGGGGTGACCAAGGCGGTGGTGCCACAGGAGCGTGTCGTGCGACAGGCGGCGGCACTCACACTGGGTAGCTACCTGAGCAGACGCGTACAGCTGTGGAGACAAAGGAGCGGAGCGTGAAACAGTGGTGAGGGTGTACAGACTGGACCCCGGCTCACGAGTGAACGTGGCCAGGTGGCGGCCAGTCTTGGAGCACGTACAGATCGCCACACGCTGCCCTCCAGGAGTCCAGGTGTCAACCCAGTGATCCTGGAGGACGGCGTTGCTCACCAGGTTCGTAGAGAACGAGGGAACGAGGAGACCTGACAGCTCACCAGACGGGACCGCCGGGCACGGGAGCACAGTCGTGCCGCGTGCAAGCACTGGGCCCCCAGAGGGGTCAGCCAGGGAGACAGGGACAGGTGCAGGGAGCGGAGTGACGGTGGTGCTATCACGAAAGAAACAGCGGGAAGCACCAGAGTCAAGTGTAAACGTGTGCAAGGCCTGAGCCGACTCAGTACCAAGGGGAGCAGACTCACTAGCACCTAGGGCTGCAGTCCTTATACCGGGGTCAGGCGGCACACACAAGTAGCAGTCACCCTCAGCACTAACAGTCAATGCATACATGGCAGCAAGAATAACATCATAGTCCAGATCAAAGATAGGCACATCACGCCTAAGCAGCTCTGCCCAGTTGGGGAACTCAGTAGCATCAGGATACTTAGTACGCCAGGCGTCACTAAGCCTAGCAAAACAACGATACTCAGTGTGAAAACCGTTGCAGGGGCGACCCTTGCGGGGGCCAGTACGAATGACATAGGGGCAGCGGTCAGAACCCCGAGACGCCCCACGCCCAGCATACCAGTCATTGAGCTGCTGGGAGGTGAGGGGAGGAAGCTGCTGCTGCTGCTGTGGCTGTTGCTGCTGCTGCTGCTGCTGGCCACCCTTCTGGCCAGATCCACCCCCACTCCCACCTCCACCGCCACTGCCGCTGCCTCCTCCCCCACCACCGCCGCCGCCGCCTCCACCGCTCCCGGTCCTGCCGCCACCCCACCCACCGCCTCCACCCCCACGGCCACCCCCACCACCTCCACCACCCCCGCCGCCTCCACCACCGCTCCCTCCACCGCCACCTCCGCCACCCCTGCCACCCTTGCCGCCCCTGCCACCACCACGCTTCCCACCAGGAGCGGAAGCCGCTGCGACCTTCTCCGCACCGAGGAAGTCGACAGCAGTAGCAGCAGAGGCGTAGGAGGGGTCAAGAGGGGAGGGGGAGCACCCCTCAAAGAGGGGAGTGCGGGGAGTGCCACGAGCAGCACCGACAGCGAGGATGTTCTTCTCTGCTGCGACCAGCTGCTGCTCGAAGTCGTCCAGAGTGATAGTTGGAGGATCCTTGGCAAGGAAGTAATCCCTGACAGAGCGAAGAGTGTCAGGGAGGCGGGTGACGAGGATGTAGAGGGTGAAGTACAGCGGGGGGGTGTTCGTGGCGAGGAACTCTTTGGTAAGAGCGGCTCGAAAGCGGGCGTCACTAGCGCGGAGGTGAGTGATAAGGTCGGCAGCAGTGTGAAACGAGGCTAAGTCTGGGAACAGGTAAGGCAGGATGAGACTACCAACGGTGGCTGTGGTCGGGGCGGAATAGCGGGCAACGACAGCATCATACAGCGTCTTAGCAGTCTTAAGCTGGTTGAAATGCGCGCGCTCAGAGATCGGTAGGTGATTGCGAATAACAAGGCGCGCGACAGCATCGCGGAGCTCCCACTGTGCTCGTTCACAGGCAGGAGCAGTCTCAGCAGGAGTAGGGACAGTGCCGGTCACATAGGCTAGCAGGGACACTCCGTCTGCGACGTCAGTCATAAGGTAAAGGCGCAGGTCACTAAGCCAGGTGTCAAACTCGATGGGGCGGCCGTCAGGCTCAAAGGCGAGAACAGTAAGGGTCGCCATGGTTGTAGCGCAGGCAAAAGTAGCAGGCTCAGGCAGCAGGCTCAGGCAGCAGGCTCAGGTAGCAGGCTCAGGCAGCAGGCTCAGGCAGCAGGCTCAGGCAGCAGGCTCAGGCAGCAGGCTCAGGCAGCAGGCAAAGACTGCAGGTTCAGGCAGCAGGCTCAGGCAGCAGGCAACTGTAGCAGGTAAGGAAGCACGCAGTTCTGTGACAGGCCGCGCGTAAGGCAGGTAAGCGCACGACTCACGGGCGGCTAAGCGCTCAGGTCGAGGCAGTGGCGCACAGGCAGGGCAGGGCACGCGCTGCTGCGGGCTGCGCGCGGCAGCGGGCTGCGCGCGGCTGCGGGCTGTGCGTGGCAGCTGGCTGTGCGCGGCGACGGGCTGCGTGCGGCTGCGGGCTGCGCGCGGCGACGGGCTGCGCGTGGCTGCGGGCTGCGCGTGGCTACTGGCTGCACGCGGCGGCGGGTCGCGCGTGGCGGCGGGCTGCGCGCGGTGACGAGCTGCGCGCGACAGCAGCGAGCACGCGGGCGGCTAAGGCAGCGGGGCGCGCTAAAAAAAAATGCACGCGCGCATGCAGCCGAGGCGCGCGCGGGCAGCAGGCAAGGTAGGCACGTAGGTATAGCTGTAGGGAAAGTAACTCATGAGTAGGTGGGCCCCAATCTTAGGTCCTTAGGACCATTGCTCTAGATGCCATGTTGAGATAGCTAGGCAAGGTGAAGTTGACTATCGAGAGAAATTTTACAAGTAGGAAAACCCTAAGGGGTTATCCCCTATAACATCTACCCCACTACAGCCTACCAATATGTATCACACATATATATCATTTGACAGTACGCCATCAGCGACTCGTTGTAATACCGCGCCTTGGCGTCGTCGGTGTCCTCAGCAGGCTCCGCGTAGCTCCCGTCGAAATAGTGGAAGATCTGGGCGTTCTGAAGCAGGAGCTCCAGCTCGAAGCTCCAGGTGTAAAAGTCTCTGCCGTCAAAACAGGTACTTGTCTTTATTTTTGATATGCTGAGAAACCTTGATTGAGCGGAGAGAATTGCCTCTTCACTGGGACGGGGAGCCTTGGGGGTTGAGCCATTGGTGTCGAGGGAGAAAGTTTGCGGGGTGGCGTTCTGGCCAGTCGGGGCCGGTTGAGAGGGTTGCGAGGATGTTCCCGCATCGCCATTCCGCAATGTTTGGAGCCCTTGCTCCAAGCTGGTGAGTCGCTGAAGAAGTTGTGCGAGAACTTCGGAGTTGATTGTCGTCGTGTTCTCGCTTGTCGCAGCCGGGTTGGGTTGCGCTTCAGCCGTCAGATTAGTCTGACCACCAGATCCTCCGGCCATCTTCACTCGTGAACGTGTGCCGGACGCCACTTTCCGAATGTCGCAATTTTCGGGAGTGGCAGTGCGAAGGATTCCCGAGCCGCTCTGATACCATGCTGCGATCAGAAGTTGATCGTAGCCCAGGATCTACCCGGGAAGGTTCGCACGCAGTGAGATGGTTTGGTGGGCCCTTGACCTCAATAGCAGAGTGAATGTAAAATGCTTTGAGATGAATAAAACATGCAAACAAGGTGATATAAATAAGAGTACAACGGAATACGAAAAGACCTAGCTAGTCATGTACTCTAAGGGGTACATTCCCTTATTCAAATGCATTCCCAACCGTGCGGCGCGTACAGTTTCATACCGTCTGACGCTTCGCGTTCATTCTCGTTACTGCGTGCTTCTCTTTGCTGCGGTGAGGAGTGCACAGTAATATCAAATGTTACTTAGGTAACAATTTGTAACAATAAGGTACAATCTTTGCGAAAAAGTGTTTAGGTAGGACGGGAAAGTGCAGAGAGAAGCAAATCACATCATACAAGCATGGAAGGACAGGCAAGTATGCAACCTTCATTGCATTCCTTCTTTCTGTACAGCAGAAAAGTGGCCAGAAAGTTAACCTGGAAGGAGAGGCCGATGCTGACAGTGGGAGTAAGAGAAGGACAAGTAACAAGAACAAGCAGGGAGAGAAACAAGTAATCCAACCCTCTCCCTGCAAACCAACGGCTGAAATTGACTCCTACTTAGTGTCCCCACCCCACTATGCGGCTGCTGACTCTGCTTTCTCCAGTGCTGTCTTCTCCCCCTCTGCTTGCCCTACAGCCGTCTCCTCCACTTGCACTTCCACCTCCTCTTCCTCCTCCGTCTCACTCTCCTGCCCTTGCTCCAGAATGGCCTGTGCGAGCACCTCAGATGTGACGACCCGTGCCACCACCACGCTGATGTCATCCTGCTTGCCGCCCGACAGCTTCTTCCCCATCATTTTCTGCCACACGGGTAAATCCCGGCCCTGTAGCAGGTTTAGGGTAGAGAAAGGGCGAGGTGGGGGAGGGGAACGGTGGGGGAGGGGAATGGTGGGGGGCGAGGGAGGGTGTGGGGTAAGGGGCAGAGGAAGGAGGGGCGGAAAGGAGAAAAAAGGATGTCGGTGCAAGATGCGGTGAGGAGATCGAGGAGGGAAAGGAAAGGAAAGGGATGAAGTGAGGATGAGTGCAAGGAAAAGGCAGAGCACGATGGTCGCACGAGTGAAAGCGAGTCGCACCGAAGAGAGGGGTGTGTGTGTGTGTGCGTGCGTGTGTGTGTGTGTGTGTGTGTGTGTGCGCGCGCGCGCGTGTGTGTGTGTGTGTGTGTGTGTGCACGAGTAGAGAGAAGAGGGATACAGCAGAGCAGGTACAAAAAAGGAAGTGTGTGGGTGGTTGGGCAGGAGTTGCATGAAAACCCGTCCCTGACAGAACACCAGGCTCATATCATGCATGTACCCACGCAAAATAGCTCCACACAAATGCACATCAGCCAAATGCAAAGCTCGCCCCCTAGCATGAGCAATGACCCACGCACAGTACCAGAAGGCGCCTCAAGACAGCACCCATGTGTTCAGGGCCCCTAGAGGACCATTGCATGCAGCCTTGCATGCAGCCTTGCACTCACGTGTTCAAGGGCCTCTAGGGTGTAACGGGCCATGTACTCCTTGTCACCTGCATGCGTCACTGGCCTCAAGTCTCCCTGGATCTGACTTCATGGCACAAGTGCAGCGCCACTCACATGCTTCACAGCCTCGCACTCACGTGTTCAAGCGCCTCTAGGGTGTAGGGGGCCATGTACTCCTTGTCGCCTGCATGCTTTGCCGCCAGGGCTGCTAGCGCAGTGGCTGCAGCAGAGAAAGGAGGTGGGCAGAGGGAGACGAGTTGAGAGGAGGGCGAGATTGGAGGAGGGAAAGATGGGGAGGGATGGGAGGAAAGGAAAATTGGTGGACGGGAAGATGGGTGGATGGGACGGGAAGATGGGTGGATGGGACGGGAAGATGGGTGGATGGGACGGGAAGATGGGTGGATGGGACGGGAAGATGGGTGGATGGGACGGGAAGATGGGTGGATGGGACGGGAAGATGGGTGCATGGGACGGGAAGATGCACGGGAACGACGAGTGTGGCTGCTGACGGGGAAGAATCCGAAGTAGATAGCAAGGAGGAAGCTGCGGCAAAGCAAGGGGTAGGCTCGTGGAGAGACATTGTAAGGCATGAACCGAATGAATATGATATGAGAGAGATATGATATGAACAGCACGAGGGGAACACAACACAGATGGCGTGGCATAAGGCTGCATAAGGCTGCACAGATGGTTGACAGCATGAAGAAGCTCAACACAGATGGCGTACAGGAAACGTGTGCATGCAGGGGAGGGGAGGGGAAGGGAGGGAGGGGAGGGGAGGGGAGGGGAGGGGAGGGGAGGGGAGGGGAGGGGAGGGGAGGGGAGGGGAGGGGAGGGGAGGGGAGGGGAGGGGAGGGGAGGGGAGGGGAGGGGAGGGGAGGGGAGGGGAGGGGAGGGGAGGGGAGGGGAGGGGAGGGGAGGGGAGGGGAGGGGAGGGGAGGGGAGGAGGGGAGGCCCTGACAGCATGAATTAAGGTCACTGGTGCAAGAGGTGTGCGAGTGAGAAGCAGGCAAGCTCACCGGTACGGGAGACGTGTGCGTGGGAGGGGCCGGAGAAGACCTTGACGATGGAGGCGATGTCCTTGTCAAACACATTGTCAAATAGACCGTCTGATGCCATGACCACCGTGTCCCCCTCCTGCACACTGAAGCTCAGCACCTGATGGTGCATGGGGGAAAGGGAGGGAAGAGGACGGGTGTCTCATTGAGGGTCTTGTTTGAGGGTCTTGATTGAGGGTCTGTGAGAGTTCAGTGTCCCTCGATAGATCCTCGCGTTACACACACAGCCAGGCCTCCTCACCCAACATCGCAGAATCAGCAGCTCCCAACGATAAAGTGAAATGGGGGATAGGCCTAGCCAGGTGGGGGTTTCACCTGCTACGACCATCACGAGGCTTTGATTCCCTCATCCCTCATCCCTCATCCCCTCCCCTCGCCCACCCACCATCCCCCTTCCCTTTCCCTCCCCCTCATGCACTTCCCCTTCCCCCCTCCCCCTCTTCTCCCCTCCCCCTCTCCTCCCTCTCCCCATCCCCCTCCTCCATCAACCCTCCCCCTCACCTCAGCGTCATCAGCGGAATCTGAGCTTTCAGAGCCGAACTGGTAGGGGCAGTCGAAGAAGTGCTCGTGGGGCGTGGTCTTGTGCACCACCTCGCTGCCCCGCACCACCCTCCCCTCTCTCTCGTGCATTTCCCCATCCGCCTGCCAGTCCTCCCTACCCACCCATCCCCATCCCCATCCCCATCCCCATCCCCTTCCTCTCATGCACCCCCCCCCTTCCCCCCTCCCCTCTCCCCCTAATCCCCATCCCCCATCCACACCCCCAGGGCCCCCACCCGTCCCACTCACCTCAGCGTCATCAGCGGAATCAGAGCTTTCAGATCCGAACTGGTAGGGGCAGTCGAAGAAGTGCTCGTGGGGCGTGGTCTTGTGCACCACCTCGCTGCCCCGCACCACCCTTCCCTCTCTCTCATGCATTTCCCCCTTCGCCTCCCCGTCCCCCCCTACCAATCCCCATCCCCATCCCCTTCCCCTTCCTCTCATGCACCCCCCCCTTCCCCCTTCCCTTCCCCCCCCATTCCCATCCCCCATCGAACCCCCCAGGCCCTCACCCCCCTCCCCTCACCTCAGCGTCATCAGCAGAGTCGGAGCTTTCAGAGCCGAACTGGTAGGGGCAGTCGAAGAAGTGCTCATGGGGTGTGGTCTTGTGCACCACCTCGCTGCCCCGCACCACGCGCACGCCCGCATCGCCGAGAGAGGCCACGTTGAGCACACTGTACTCGCCGTCAAACACTGCCACCACCCTGTGACAGGCGGGAGAGAGGGTTACGGGAGTGGGAGAGAGAGGGGGGGGGAAGGGGGAAGGGGAGACGAAGGAGGGTGGGGGAGGAGGGAAGGGAGTGGAGGAGGGACAGGAGAGGGGGTGGGGGGGACGAGGGAAGAGGGTGGAACAGGAGGAGCAAGAGAGAGGGTGAGGGAGAGCGGGACTGGTGTGCGCACCACCTCGCTGCCGCGCACCACCTGCACGACCTGCACTGCATGCATCGCCCAGCAACGCCACGTTGAGCACACTGTACTCGCCGTCAAGTCCAACACCGCCACCACTCTGTGATGGACGCATGGAGGAGGAGGGTTGGGAGCGGGGGAGGAGGCGAAAGTGGGGGTGGGTTGTGAGGAGGGAGGAAGGATGGAGAGGAGCAAGAGAGAGAGAGAGAAAGAGGGTAAGTGTGTAGAGAGAGTCAGGAGAATAAGGCCTCGTTCAACGTATACCATGAAAGAAATCATGTGAAACGTCAAGGAAACAACAAGGCAAGGGAGGGCAGAAAGGGTGAGAGTCAAGAACAGCAACCACGGGAAAGAATCTAAACAGCAAGCAGATCCCGGAGGGGGGAACAGGGAGGCAGAGATATCTACGCTGCGGGAGGTGGGTGTTGGAGGCTACAAAAAGACCTGAGAGGAGCATATACGGACGCTATGAGGAGAAAGGCAGGGGGAAGGCAGGGGGAAATGCAGAGGGAAGGAAAGGGAGCACTAAGGGCAGGGCACTTACGCGGTGGCGGCGCCTGGAGACTTGGTCATGCTGTGGGCTTTTCTCAACAGCTCCCTGGGCTCCAAGTCGTCCTGCATGCACCCAGCCAGCCAGCCAGCCGCCCATGCACGCACACACAAACACACACACACACACACACACACACACACACACACACACACACACACACACACACACACACACACACGTGGAGTGGACATCAGCGCACAGGCAGCAATGGGTGAGGCGTTCACTTTTGAGTCGACTCAAAAGCACCCACCCAGCCACCCATGCACACACGTGGGTATCAGCGCACAGGCAGCAATGGGTGAGGCGTTAACTTTTGAGTCGACTCAAAAGCACCCACCCAGCCACCCATGCACACACGTGGGTATCAGCGCACAGGCAGCAATGGGTGAGGCGTTCAATTTTGAGTCGACTCAAAAGCACCCACCCAGCCACCCATGCACACACGTGGGTATCAGCGCACAGGCAGCAATGGGTGAGGCGTTCACTTTTGAGTCGACTCAAAAGCACCCACCCAGCCACCCATGCACACACGTGGGTATCAGCGCACAGGCAGCAATGGGTGAGGCGTTCACTTTTGAGTCGACTCAAAAGCACCCACCCAGCCACCCATGCACACACGTGGGTATCAGCGCACAGGCAGCAATGGGTGAGGCGTTCACTTTTGAGTCGACTCAAAAGCACCCACCCAGCCACCCATGCACACACGTGGGTATCAGCGCACAGGCAGCAATGGGTGAGGCGTTCACTTTTGAGTCGACTCAAAAGCACCCACCCAGCCACCCATGCACACACGTGGGTATCAGCGCACAGGCAGCAATGGGTGAGGCGTTCACTTTTGAGTCGACTCAAAAGCACCCACCCAGCCACCCATGCACACACGTGGGTATCAGCGCACAGGCAGCAATGGGTGAGGCGTTCACTTTTGAGTCGACTCAAAAGCACCCACCCAGCCACCCATGCACACACGTGGGTATCAGCGCACAGGCAGCAATGGGTGAGGCGTTCACTTTTGAGTCGACTCAAAAGCACCCACCCAGCCACCCATGCACACACGTGGGTATCAGCGCACAGGCAGCAATGGGTGAGGCGTTCACTTTTGAGTCGACTCAAAAGCACCCACCCAGCCACCCATGCACACACGTGGGTATCAGCGCACAGGCAGCAATGGGTGAGGCGTTCACTTTTGAGTCGACTCAAAAGCACCCACCCAGCCACCCATGCACACACGTGGGTATCAGCGCACAGGCAGCAATGGGTGAGGCGTTCACTTTTGAGTCGACTCAAAAGCACCCACCCAGCCACCCATGCACACACGTGGGTATCAGCGCACAGGCAGCAATGGGTGAGGCGTTCACTTTTGAGTCGACTCAAAAGCACCCACCCAGCCACCCATGCACACACGTGGGTATCAGCGCACAGGCAGCAATGGGTGAGGCGTTCACTTTTGAGTCGACTCAAAAGCACCCACCCAGCCACCCATGCACACACGTGGGTATCAGCGCACAGGCAGCAATGGGTGAGGCGTTCACTTTTGAGTCGACTCAAAAGCACCCACCCAGCCACCCATGCACACACGTGGGTATCAGCGCACAGGCAGCAATAAGTGCAGAGGTCACTTGAGAAACAAAAGAAAACACAAAGGATAAAAAAAGATTGGGGGGCGGGAGAGAGCGGGGGTAGGGATTGGGAGTGGGGGGAGATTCAGGGCTTGCGTATGCATCTGCACTAGGCGTGCGGCATGTGCTGCGCACCTGGTCCTGCGCGTTCTCAATGATTTCGTTGAGGTGTCCCACGAACTCGTTGGAGTAGAGCGCTGGATCCACACCGTCCTCCGCCCAGCTGCAAGGGGGAGGGGAAGAGGAGAAGAGGAGGGAGAGGAAAGCCAGAAGGAGGTCTATATTATGGAAAAAAAAAACAAACAAACAAACAAACAAACTCATAGTAGAGCGTTGGAGCTCGACTGAAGGGGAGAGGAGGAGGGGGAGCGTGGGTGAAATCACCCAAGAACCACAGCAATCAACGAAATCACCTCAGCTACCGCAACCTGGTTGCAAGCTCGAGTTACTCGACCACTACAAGCGCTACCGCTACTGCTCGCACCTCGCCGCCCTATTTTGCTCTTGCGTTGCGGGCCACATCCCTTCTGCAGTCCACGCAACGCAACAGTGACCCTCTTCTGCCCTTTTCCCACCCTCGCCTCACCAACAACCCAACCAGCAACCCTCGCACAACCCTGGCCATACACAACACTTCTGAGTCGACTCACAAATCACCTCGCTCCATCCTGGTCCCTACACAACACGTACCCACCCACATCACGCTGAATCGACTCACTCAACAGCTAGATATGATTCACTTTCAGGAATCTCCAAAATCAACTCCCTATACAGCTACTCTCTCCGCCTGCCTTACAACAACCCTTCTCCTGCTCCTTTCACCCCCTGCCCCCCTCTTCCGCCAACGAAATAACCCTTCCCCCAGAGAAACCCCCTTCCCACACAAGCCCCCCTTCCCCTGCGCCCGCGCTCCCCCTTTCTCTCCCCCCCCACCTACCCGCCCACTCCGTCCGCGACTGCAAGCACCCCCGCGCCCACGTCGCTGATCAGCACCGCGTCCTCCCCGCCCTTCTCCACCTGCGGGGGAGCGGCGGACGGGGAGGCGGAGGGGGCAGGGGAGAGGGAAAGGGGAAGGGGAGGGGGAAAGGGGAAGGGAGGGGGACAGGGGAAGGGGAGGGGAAATGGGAAGGGGAGGGGAAATGGGGAAGGGAAGGGGGAATGGGGGGGACAGGGGGATGGGCGAGAGGGGAAGGGGAAGACATGGGGCGGCAGAGGGGGAGGGGACGGGAGAGAAGGGCATGCATTAGGGATGCCGAACGCGCAAGAAACGGAGGTGGGATGTGGAGGGGTGGGGTGAAGAGAGGAAGAAGCATGGTAGATGACGGGAAACAATAAAGGAAGCAAGCAGACACAGATGGTGCGGGAGCGGGTGCGCGGAGCAGGTATCGTTCAGAAACCGGGTAGGCGCGAGAAACGCGCGCGGGGAAAAGAGAGTGGAAGGAGCAAACGAGAAGCGAACAAAGGAGATCACGAGCACGGGACAAAAGAGTGGGCGGGAGATAGAGAGATAGGCGGAAGAAAGGAAGGAGACGGGACGAGGGATGCGGAGGGGGGGTGCCGCGGAACGAGGGGAGGGAGGGGTACGAAGGGAGAGAGGAAGGAGAGGGGGAGGGGAGACGGAGGAGAGAGGGGTAGCCTGGAAGCACGGGGAGCGAGGGAGAAGAGAGTAAGAGCGGGAAGCGCGGGGTGGTACCTTAGCGGGGTGAGGAATCATCTTGGAAGCTGCGAGCAGCTGGAATGCGGGCCTAGGGGGTTCCAGGTAAGGGGAGGGGCGGGGGGGGGGGAGAGGGGAAGGGGCAGGGAAGGGGAGGACCATGGGGAGAAGATTGGCGAAGCGGTTGGGAAGAAGAGGGAAAGTGGGGTCGGAGAGGAGGGCGAAGAGGGAGATGGGGATGAAGGTAGGGCATGGATGGATGGAATATCAACTGTGCTGTGATGAAGAGGAAAGCGACAAGGGCGAGAGGGTGCGCGAGATGGTGTGGAGCAGGGGAGGGGAACGATGGGTGGATTGCGGAGAGGGGGGGGGGAGACGGGCAGCAAATAGTCTTTCAGCAGGTAATCGAGAGCGCCGCACAGCTCGGCGCATAGAGAAAGGCCGCACGACGCACGACGCACGACGCACGATGCATGCTTCCAGCTTAACGGAATCGTCTCCGTAGAACAGCTGACAGTCCCGCTGTCTCCCCCCCACCTGCCAGCCACACGAAGCAATCCGCACCAACTAACCATCCCCCGTTTGCAGCGCACCATTGCGGTAATCCCCGCCAACCGCCAATTAACCGAAAGCACGGCACCCGCCACCCACGCCAATCACCCGCCACTCACGCCAGTCACCCACCCGCCGGCCACACCAATCACCCGCCGGCCATACCAATCACCCGCCGGCCACACCAATCACCCGCCGGCCACACCAATCACCCGCCAGCCGCGCCACTCACCCACCCGCCCAGCCATGCCAATCACACGCCACCCACGCCAATCACACGCCACCCACGCCACCAACCCACTCACTCGTAGTAGCTCGCATCCTCCGCCGCCGCCGCTCCGCCAGCACTCTCCGTGTAAACGCCAAGGCTAGCGGCGTCAGCGGCACCGGATACCTCCTCGTCGATATCGTTCAGGGGCACTTCCAATGACTGCACGCCCACCGCACTCTTCCCGTTCCCGTTCGCCGAGCCGTTTAACGAGCCGTTTGCCGAGCCATTCGCCGAGCCGTTCACCGAGCCGTTTGCCGAGCCGTTCACCGAGCCATTTGCCGAGCCGTTCAACGAACCGTTTGTCGAGCCGTTCACGGAGCCATTAGTAGCTCCGTTAGTGGCCGCTCCCAACGCGGACCCGTTAAGAGCCGACCCGTTAAGGGACGCCGCGCCGTTAGTTGCGCCATTTGCGGCAGTGTGAATGTCAGCAGCGGGGGAAGCGGGCGCGCTTTGCGCGGAGGGTGTCGCTTCCCCGTGAGCGGAAACTGGGTCCGCTACAGCCTCAAGCCCGCTGCTGGCGCGGCACGTTAGCGAGGCGGCTTGGCGCGCTGTAAACGACCTTCGGGTTTGAGCCAGAAGCAGAGACGATTGCTGCGTGACCATAACAAGGGGCAGAAAACGGGAATGGGAAAGGCATGGAAAAGGAAATTTCTAGGAGAAGAGAGAGATTATGGCGTTGATTAAAGTTGAATGAGCTAACGGCGAAGCGTTACGGACACAACAGCCAGGAACTGGTAGGTATCAGGAGCTTTCTCAGCAACCTCGCGCCTCCGAACCAGTTCGGGTTCTGCAACTTGAACGGGAGAAGGTGCGGTATAAGGAGTCCTCAGAGGCTTAAGGAAAGGAGAGAACTGTGGCAAAGACCGTGAACGACGCACGCCGAGACTGTTTTTGAGTCAGACTCAAAAACAGGTAAAAGGAGTCCTCACAGGTACTAGGAAAGGGGAGAAATGTGGAAAAAAACCGTGAGCGACGCACGCCGAGTTTTGGGTCGACTCAAAACTCGGCTAATTACACGCGAACGGGTGAAGGCGCGGGAGAAGGAGTCCTCAGAGGCCCTAGAAAGGGGAGAACTGTGACAAAGACCGCGAACGACGCACGCCGAGGCGATGGAGGAGAGGAGGGAAAAAGGATGGGAGAGGGAGAGAGAAGGAGGGAGCAAGTGGAGCCGTAGTTGACAAGGATAAACATTACGGAGATGCGTTGCGAGGCAGCCGTTCTTGAAGAGCCCGAGCGGACGTAGGAGAAACATAAGGTTCTCAAAGAGTGAAGCGTTTTTAGCTTGAGCACGTGCAAGACGGCGCAGTGTGTGCGTAAGAAAACCGTCAACTATCGACGGCAAACCGTCAAATATCGACGGAAAACCGTCAACTATCGACGGAAAACCGACGTCCGTTACCTGGGCAATTCGTCTCTGTGTGTTGCTTCCTCTATCCGCAAGACCTCGGCTCTCCACGAGAATCGAAAATTGGCGAACGGCTGGAAAGCCGAGCGTCTTTCGGACAGGCTGCGAGCAGACGGCCGACGGTTCTTGACCGACGGCCACTGCTGTCAAGGCGGTGGAGTAGACGGCACCGGCACCAGAGCGAGACGCTAGAGAGGCAGCCATTGCACAATGGCGTCAGTTCTGCTTCTTGATTTTGCGAGCTCTGGTTTACCAGGTACCGTCGATGCTCCAGCTAGCCTTACTCGCTTTTCTACAGTCAACGAGTGTCTGTTTGCGCTAGCACTTCTTATGCTTTCAATTCGGAGTGTGCTGCGTTCTTCAGCTCGCCAGTCACAGAATTGTTCCCCGAGCACGGAGTGGGCTTGCCTTGTTTGTGGTGGGAAAAAGAAGTGAGCAGAGAAGCTTGGCGGGCGGAGGAACAACTCTGATGACGGGCGGAGCCGAGCGAAAATCAGCGCATCGAACGTCTGCGCCTTAGCGCTGGTGTGGTTGGTATGCACGAGAGGCGGGGTGTGTTTTGGTTTGGAACACAGCGGAGCGGAGCGCGGTTACGGGAACGCGGGAGAAGCCGATTGGTTGGGAAGATTTTGGAGTAACCGAGGGTGGACGGGACGGGAGAGACAGGGAGGCGTGTGGAGCAGGAATCGAAGTTTTGCGAAAGCCGAGGTCAGTCGAATCGGCCCGAAGGGCAGGAGGGGATTTGGGAGATTGGACAACCAGTTTCACTTCGCACGCGCAACTGAAGTTATCTATCAGGGCAGCAGGGTGGACAGATATTGCATCTTGGGCAGCCTACACGGATTTTCTTGAGCTTCAGGAGAAAGGTGGGCCTTGCATTGGTGAAAATTGTGAGTGGTTCGGGCAGGCGCGCTATAACGAGGTTTGTGACTGGCTACTCATGGCAAACGAATTCAGCAATTGGCACGTCAGCAAGGGAGGGATCGAAGAGTTGCCCCGTTGGGTAGGGCCTTGTGGTGTAAAGGCACACTGCCAAGTAACTCTGAATTCGCGCACCATCCGTCTCACGTGGGGCCAATGGCGAGGGGGCAGCTGCGAAATTGTTTGCTTGGCCCTAACAACGAAAATCCTCGATACACTTATGCCTGACATTAGTGGAGTACATGGACGTCATCGTACGCTACTTGGCATCATAAGAATAAATTAGACCCATAAAAAAGTGCTCTAATCCTTTCGGGAAAGTATTCGCCAGCTATGTTTGAGGTTTAAGGTTTACGGAAACGTAAACCCCTGGGAGAACTGCAACACATTTTGTTGCCTTCCCATGCCGCATCCTGGAGTGGCCCAATCAGTAAAATGTGGCTGCACCTCCCGCGAAACCCGATTGCGAAATTGGCTTCGCCCAAGCGAGGGAGGAGCCACTAGAATGTCGCATCCTGCAGCGGTTGACGCAGACTTAGGTGACAGAGTCGACAGACTTGGTCGACCTACGCGACACCACTATGAAGTCGCCGATGAAGGAGGTCGACGGTTGACAACGACTGGTGTGATCGTTGAAGAAGTTTGTCGACCTGCGGGGACGCGACTTGGTAAAATCGGCGGTCGGTGTGTGCATCAACTAGCGGGCGCCGTCTATCTAATGCAACAGCGCAGACCTTCGGTTTTCCCATTCGATCGAGTAACCAGGGTGACGGGGTTCTGCGGGGGTGCAAGGACGTCGCCTATGGGGTTTTGGCGAAGTCGACCTGACAGCTGTGTCAGAATATATTCTATATTATATTTTGTATAAGCGCATGTAGTTGTAGCTATAGTGTAGTCCCATAGTTGTCCTGTGTGGTGGTGAACCAGTCCTTGCATGCTTCTCCTCTATTTGTACTTGTGATTCTCTAGTTCTACCCCTTCTTGCTTGGACATCTCCCTCATGCCTAGGTTAAACCCTAAGCTTCTAGTCCTAGCTATGCCTACTATTTTAACATGGTATTAGAGCACATCGATCCTGTGCCTACTACGCTTCCGCTCATGGGCCCCTCTGCTGCCCGTCGCGCGCCCCGGGCGCGCGTCGATTTTCTGCTTGTCGCGCGCCCCAGGCGTGCGGCGATTTCGTGCCCGTTGCGCACCCTAGATGCGCGACGGTTTTTTGTTCGCCGCGCGCCTCAGGCGTGTGACGGTTCCTGCCCGTCGTGCGCCTCGTGCGCACGACGGTTTCTGCCCGTCGCGCGCCCTGGACGCGCGACGGGTTCTACCCGCCAGCGCACCCTACTGTCGCCCGCGCAGCTCCTACCCCGCCCCCCCGCCCCCCCTCTCCCCCCCCCCCTCCCCCTTCTCCTTCCTCTCCCTGCTGCGCGTGCAGCAGTGGGGGGAGGGTATGGGGGTGGCGGGTATGGGGGTGGCGGGTATGGGGGTGGCGGGTGTGAGTAAGCTGCCTCTCTTCCTCCTCTCTCTCCCACTGCTTCAGCTGCCGCTGTGAGGGGGAGGGTGTGGGGGGAGCCGAGGGAGTGTGGGGGGAGCCGAGGGAGTGGCGCTAGTGTTACAGAAGGGGGTGTGGGGCAATGGGGGGAGTTGAACGGAGGTAGCTCACTTGAAGCCAGCAGCGCCAGTAGTCCGGATGCCTCTAGCTCCTGTAGCACGTGAGCCCGTCGCTCCAGTCGCCCGTGGGTCCGTTGCTCCAGCCGCTCGTCTTAGCCGCGGAGCCAGTTACTCCAGTAGTCCGGATGCCCTTGCTCCGGTAGCCAGTGTGCCAGTTGCTCCAGTAGCCCGTGTGCCAGCAGCTTCAGCCGCCGCCTCCTATCTCCTCTCCTCTCACAGTTCCTCCTCCTCCTCCTCCTCACTTCGCCTCTTCTTCTGCTGCGCCCTGCAGGGTGTACCACTTCAGGGGGTGTTCTGCACATGGCTATTCCTGCATGCACTTAGGGGGTGTGCCAGAATATTTTCTATATATATTTTGTATAAGTGCATGTAGTTCTAGCTGTAGTGTAGTCCCATAGTTGTCCTGTGTGGTGGTGCACCACTCCTTGCATGCTTCTCTATTTGTACTTTTGATTCTATAGTTCAACCCCTTCTTGCTTGGACATCTCCCTCATGCCTAGGTTAAACCCTAAGCTTCTAGTCCTAGCTATGCCTACTATTTTAACAAGCTGGTATCCCAAGGTCGTCGTGGTGTATCGAGCGCAATTGATGGCTCGTGGCCGACCAGGTGTCTGCAGGAGGAGTGCGATGGAGCAGGACGTGCTCAACCATCGACCCACACATGCAAAGTGGTTGTGCGGGTGTGCGATATAGTCATCTGCGATTGCGACGCTGGCAAGCCCCCTTGCTTCAGCATTGACAAGCTGCCCTAGTGCAGCGCTGGCAGATCGCCGACTTGCTATGCTAGCAAGGCGCCTACGGGCTGCACTGGCACGCCTCCGACTTGCTACGCTAGCAAGCCGCCGACTTGCTGCACTGGAGGTCGATTTGTCTGTCTGCTATGTCACCGTTCATCTAATGCTGTCACCTTTCGATTGTTCCCATTGCTATTCCCATCATTGTATCCGAACTTTTGCTAATGAAACTCTTGGCAACTCTCTCTGTGAATGCGCAAGTAAAGAGAACACGAGCAAACGCTACAAACACTAATAACATACGTGCTTCCCCCGGTAGTACAGCTCTCGGTGAAGAGTGACTTTCTGCACACACTAGGGAATGGATAGTCCTTACCTCAATGCCCAGCGAGTCGTGTAAATTTGTGGGTAGGTGGGTTACGACTGAAAGCAGAGGTAATACCAACGGGGGTTTCTCTGTCAAATGTTATGATTTGTTATAGGCTGCAGTGAGGTGCTCCTTAGCGAGTACAACTCAGTTAGGGTTTCCTATTTGTACTGCTTTGCCTTCCTAGTAATACTATTCCATTGCGTTCTAACTTTAAGATAATCCTACGACCCTTACCTTTACACCCCTGGTCCTAGAGGTATCCAACACCCACCAGTTCCTAAACTCCCGTGACGTCCGGTTTGTCGAGACAGTGTCCTATTACGCGCGCTACCCCTGTCGAGGTCTCTCGGGTTCCTGTGGACTGTGGGGGTGTTGGAACTGGAGGTGCTGCAAGTGGAGGTGCTCGTTCGGAAGGTGCTGGAGCTGGAGGTGCTGGCACTGGAGGTGCTAGTTCTGGGGGTGCTGGAGATGGAGGTGTTGGCACTGAAGGTGCTAGTTCTGGGGGTTCGATGCAGGAGGTGCTAGTTTCGGGGATGCTGGAGCTGGAGGCACTGACACTAGGGGCGCTGCCATTGGAGATGCTGGCACTGGGGGTGCTGTTTCCGAGGAGATTGGAGTTGGCGACACTATTTCTGCGGTGCCCATTCCGCCTCCCCACCGCCACGACACGCGTCTCCAGACGGCTCGTCGGCGTGAGCGTGAGGAGGAGGAGCGATTGGAGCAGGAGAGACAGAAGCTGCGAAAGTTGGACCTGCAGGAGCAGCAGCAGCAGCACCACCAGCCGTAGCGGCTCCTTCTAGAGCGGCACTTGTTCCCACCCCTGAGTGGCCTGCGGGCCCTTGGTCTTCCCTCCTCTTCTCCTGTCCACTCTCCGTCTCCCTCGGCCTTTGGCCCTACGTTTCCTCCTCCTGACGCCTCTCCTGCTGTATGGTGTTCTCCTCGGTCACCGTCTTCTCCTCCTGCTGTCTCGCTTGACTGGACCACTCGTTGTCCTCTGCGTGCTCGTCCCTCGTCCCCCGTTACCGACCTCCACACTGCCCTATTTTATTCTTCTCGTTGTTGTTCTCTCTTCCTGTCCACCCTACCCCTATCTCTGACTACTACCGTGCCGTTCATCCTGTTGTCTCGCGTGTTCTCGCCGCTCTTGTCACCGACTCTCGTTTCTACGCTGGTCCCACAGGAGGTCTTACAGAGCGTCGTGAGCCTGAGTCTCGTCCTGCGTCGCCTGTTCGTACTGCGTGCACTGGTCGTCGTGTCCCACGCCAGCGTCCTCCTCCTGTCCCTGGCACTCATTACATGACTCTGCGTCGCTCTACTGCTCCTCAGCGTGTCCCTCTGCCGTCTCCTCCTGCGTCCTCTCTTCCTACTCTTCCTGACCCGGAGTCTGACTCCCGTCGTGCTGCCAGTCCCACTGTCACGCGTCTCCTCGCTACTGTTGTCACTGACCCTACCTTTGAGTCCTCTGCTGCGTCTGCTCTAGTCGCTGAGCTGGTTGACTTTGCTGCTGCCTGTCGTCTAGACTACGCTGCTAGCCTTGTCGCTGAGTCTGCGTCTGAGTCTGTCTGTCCTCCGTCCGTCGGGGGTGAGTGTGCTCTTGGCACGGACGTCCTTGAGGACAGACAGGAGGAGTTCCAGTGCCTTGCTGCTGTCTTGCCCCGTCTCGTGTCCTTGCTAGTTGCCCCTGAGGGAGACCCGGATGCACCAGACATCCCGACCCCGCGCACTTACGCTGAGGCGATGGCGGGTCCCTACTCCTCTCAGTGGCAGACAGCCATGGACGCCGAGATGGCTTCCTGGAAGTCCACACGCACCTACGTCGACGAGGTTCCCCTTCCTGGAGCGAACATCGTCAGTGGCATGTGGATTTTCAGGGTGAAGCGGCCGCCGGGTTCTCCTCCTGTCTTCAAGGCGCGCTATGTTGCTCGAGGCTTCAGTCAGCGAGAGGGAGTCGACTTCTTCCAGACCTTCTCCCCCACCCCGAAGATGACCACTCTTCGGGTGCTGCTGCACATAGCCGCTCACCGCGACTACGAGCTTCACTCACTTGACTTCAGCACTGCTTTCTTGCAGGGCAGCCTGCACGAGGAGATCTGGCTACGTCGCCCACCTGGCTTCACTGGGTCGGTTCCTCCTGGTACCCAGTGGAGGCTCCAGCGGCCGGTCTACGGTCTCCGCCAGGCGCCACGTGAGTGGCACGACACACTGAGGACGACACTTGCGGCTCTTGGGTTCGCGCCCTCTACTGCTGACCCGTCACTGTTTCTACGCACCGACACCTCGCTGCCGCCGTTCTACATCCTCGTGTACGTCGACGACTTGGTCTTTGCCACGGCTGACACTGCGGCACTCGCCCACGTGAAGTCGGAGCTGCAGAGGAGACACACGTGCACAGACCTGGGTGAACTGACGAGCTATCTTGGCTTGCGGATCACCCGGGACAGAGCACGGCGCACCATCACCTTGACTCAGTCACACATGGTGCAGCAGATCCTCCAGCGCTTCCGCTTCACGTACTCCTCGCCTCAGTCCACTCCTCTGTCTACCGGTCACTCGCTCTCAGCTCTGCCTTCGGATGAGTCCGTAGAGCCGAGTGGCCCGTATCCAGAGCTTGTGGGCTGCCTCATGTACCTGATGACCTGCACTCGACCTGACCTGGCATACCCTCTTAGCATCCTTGCATGCTATGTCGCTCCTGGCCGTCACAGGAAGGAGCACATGGATGCCGCTAAGAGGGTGTTGCGCTACTTGTGCAGTACGTCGGGCATGGGGCTTGTGCTTGGAGGGCGCGACCGAGTTGTTCTCACAGGGCACTCAGACGCTTCTTGGGCAGACGACCAGGCTACTCAGCGGTCGTCTCAGGGTTACACCTTCAGCCTTGGTTCTGGCTCAGTTTCTTGGCGCTCTACACGTTCTTCTTCTGTTCTCAGCTCCAGTTGCGAGGCTGAGATCTACGCCACAGCCATGGCTGCCCAGGAGCTACGCTGGCTGACCTACCTGCTGACCGACCTGGGAGAGCGGCCTCGTTCTCCTCCAGTGCTGTACGTCGACAACAAGGCTGCCATTGCCTTGTGTGAGGAGCACAGACTGGAGCACAGAACGAAGCACATTGCCCTGCGGTACTTCCTTGCTCGAGAGCTACAGCAGCGCGGTCAGCTTTGTATTCGCTACGTGGCCACTGAGGCCAACACTGCTGATGTGTTCACCAAGGCGCTTCAGCCTTGTGACCATCAGCGCTTCTGCACTCTACTAGGCCTTGTGCCTACTGGACCTCACTTACTTACCTCTTGACCTTGCTTGTACTGTGATCACTATATATATATCTACCTGCATGTTTACTCTTGCTAGGTTGTGATCACTGTATCTCTTGCTCTGTTATAAATCTGCATGTGAACTGGTCTTGTGACCACTAGCTTGTGCTCGGAATTTGTGTGGAATCCTTGAGATCCACCCTGAGCTTGTTGTTGCCTTGCTTTGCCTTGACTGGTCTTGTGACCCCTAGGTCTCTCCCACCTTGCCTATGGGGGTGTGTCAAACATTGTATATGTTGTATTTGAGTAGGCTGTAGTGGGTTAGCCTATAGGGGGGTCACAACATGAAGGTTTCATATTTGTACTCACAATCCTTTCTAGTCCATCATTCCAGTCCGTTATTACTGACAGTCGATGTGTAGAAAGTACCTGTGGATGTATGGGCACATACATTTAATGTAAGTAAAGTACATCGTAATCAGGAACCCGGCAACGTGGTGATTTATCTGCCCCACCTGGTCTTCCCTCCCATCCTGCCCCTTCCTTGGAGTCCCGACCACCACCCGAAAGTCAAATATTTTCTCGCCAAGGCGACTTCAAGCGCCTTGCGTTGTAACCAGGTCAGATGCTGAAACAGGGCCATTTTCATGTGTAATCCACACGTGCCAGGAAATATACTCATGTGTAATCCAGGTTACTGTGCAGATACGAACACCATATTCAGTGTAAGGAATTTCGGTCGAATTTTCCATATTACACGAGATCCGATTCAAAATAACACAAACAGTCTGAATCAAAAGCGATTTCGGATCACGCCAAGCAAAATTTTAATGGTCACGTCATATTTGCCCAATTTCGACAACAATTTATGCTTCGCATCAGAATTTTTATGAAATAAATATTATGCAAGATCAGCTGTACTGTTGACGCAGGTGACGGAAGCTGCGCAGGGAAAATCAGCATTCCGTTCTTGGGCGTGCACCCCGAAACACGAGAAGACTGCCCGGGTGATAATAAGTTTACCCTCACTGTAATAAATAACAAGCAGAATTTTGTTTCCGCACTGAACGACGCCGCCAAAAAATGAATTTACATGATGACCATAAATAAATCTTTATTTTTCTGGTGGCGACGTCTTGTGGGATATAGAATCCAGCATGGAATTTATTACGATGAGGGCAAACTTTGTTATCACCCGGGCAGTTTTCTCGTGTTTCGGGGTGCACGCCCAAGAAGGGAATGCCGATTTGCCCTGCGCAGCTTCCGTCATCTGCGTCAACAGAACAGCTAATCTCGCATAATATTTCTTTCAGAAAACTCCTGATGCGAAGCATAAATTGTCGTCGAAATTGGGCAAATATGACGTGACCATTAAAATTTTGCTTGGCGTGATCCGAAATCGCTTTGGATTCAGACTGTTTGTGTTATTTTGAATCGGATCTCGTGTAATATGGAAAATTCGACCGAAATTCTTTACACTGAATATGGTGTTCGTATCTGCACAGTAACCTGGATTACACATGAGTATATTTCCTGGCACGTGTGGATTACACCTGAAAATGGCCCTGCTGAAACATCCTAATCACGGCCTGTTCCGCAACCAAGGTTGCTCACCCACCCCCTTTCCCTCCTCCCCCTTTCCCCCTCCCCTCCTCAACTGTGGCGGCGTGTTGTGGCGATTCCGGTCCAACCAAGCGAACTCCCTGCAGTCGCTTCGGATGATCTCCCCGGTCTCATCTTATTCGCCGCATCCTGCGTTTGTTGCGCCCGTATGACACGGGGTCCATTTTGAAAGAATATATTGCACCCAATAAATTGCTACCTGCATTTGTTAGGGCAGGGCTGAAAAACAATAAAACCCCTAGCGACCTGGACGCATTTCTGGGAGGGATCAACCCTAAACACGGGAAAGGACATAGTTTTAGGGTTGATGCCTCCCTGACGCATCCTTTCCGATTGGGTTTTATTATTTTCTTGGCCCGAAAAAATCACGTTTTAGTGGGAAGTCAAACGCGGTAGTCATAAGCTAAAAAATAAAAAAGAACGCGCTACTAGGACAGCTTGTCAATAACTCCAAAACTGAGGTAAGACGGTTTTGCATACCATTGCATAGGGTTACCAGACTAAGTTGCATGTCTATGATGTTGGCCCCACGGATTTATGTCCTGGGGATGTCGAGAGAGCCCTCGCCTAGCAGAAAGCTGTCATGCTCCTTCCAACCAATGCACGCGCGTTTGACTGAAACACAGCTACACGAGTTTGTGCCAGGCTTATTAGCCAGAGACAAGCCCACATACTAGGAGAAATTTTCCGACAAAAAGGCAGTAGTCTGTCTTCTCTTCATTTGCTCGTTGAGCCGTTCATTAGCGTCGCATTTCTCAGCAGCGCCAACATCACTCGCAACCGCGTTCGCCTGGACAGCCCTCTCGTCCCTTCTCACCCCTGTTCATTCGCCATGAAGACACGCGACGTCGTGTCGCTCCAGCGCCTCATCGTCGGAGCGCTTCTCTCTCTTCTCGTCTGCGCCGCGGCAGCACAGCCAACGAAAGCTACGCTGATCAAGGAGCTTCAGGACATGCGGCTCGCCATGACGCACTTTAAATACCTGGGAAGATACACGCTCGTCGCAACCGCCATTAATGAAATCCTTCCGAAACTAGGTGCGAGAACACCTCCAGGTTCCAAGCTACTCCCTGAAGAGTTTTCGTGCACTCGTGATCGATGATAATGTCGTTATTTAATGGATTGCGCTTTTAGGCCTTCCTCCCCTGCCATTCTCTTCCATATCCCTGAACCATCCACTAGTACCACCCCTTCCAAACCTTCCCCCTTCTCACCGACTTACCGCCTCACAGACAGCTTTCCGGAGGACGCGGACCTCTCCGTACTCGGCCAGAAGACCATTCTCATCCCGCAAAACGCGGCGCTCGGATCGGCCGGAGTCGGCGCGCTGGTCCAAACCGGCGGGACCCCAAACCCGGACCAGATAGTCAAATTCGCTACCATGGCCCTTCTTCATGTGCTGGACGGTGCTTTCACGTATCATGATATCAAACACAGCAGAAGCGTCCCGACCTTGCTAGAGGGCCGCCGGCTGAAAAGGTATTTCGTGCCGTGGTTGATGCGCAGGGGGTCCGCGTGCGCTCTAGGGCAGAGTAACAACGCCTTGTCGTGGTCGCAGATCGTGAATCCGGGAATTCACCGCGGGACGTTCTTCATCGTGCATGGCGTTGATGCTCTTCAGCAGCCGTAAACTCCTGATTGGGCTCGGGAACTTCTCATTTGATGCTCACTCGTAGCCTCACCACTCTAGAGGTGCAATGAGAGATATGCTTGAATAAATCATATCAACGGCTAGTTGATATGTCAAATGCAGACACGATTTTCCAAATTCAGGAAATGAGTGCTCCACCGCAATTCTGGTCCAAGGTCAGAGACATATATATGATGCTTATTATATAACTTCTAATATGCGGTCAAGCCATGCACTGTACATGCCTCATACATTCTTCAATGGCTGATAGGAGAGTCACCACGAGTGCACGAGTCTGAGGTCGCGTTCGGGACTGTCGCGTCCTAATCCAGCCCACAAGTGACTTCCGAACATGTTTCTTAAAGCCCGAGTCCCAAATTGCGGGCCGCGCGGGTCAAGCTTTTAAAACTTGACGAACTAGTGTTTTCAAGGTTTGAAGAAAAGCGTGCCTGCAATTTGGGACTTTTGGGAACTGAACCAACCCCCAGGGCGAAATACGAGGGCGGGCTGGGTTTGGCGAAAAAAACGAAAAAAGCGAAATCGGAATCTTTCGCCAAAACCCTCACCACAAAAACCCCCTCGCGTCAACCTTTTAAAACTTGTGCAATTTGGGCTGCCGGCTTTAAGAATGAACATACATTGATTGCCGATTAAAGCCGGCAGCCCAAATTGCACAAGTTTTAAAAGGTTGACGCGAGGGGGTTTTTGTGGTGAGGGTTTTGGCGAAAGATTCCGATTTCGCTTTTTTCGTTTTTTTCGCCAAACCCAGCCCGCCCTCGTATTTCGCCCTGGGGGTTGGTTCAGTTCCCAAAAGTCCCAAATTGCAGGCACGCTTTTCTTCAAACCTTGAAAACACTAGTTCGTCAAGTTTTAAAAGCTTGACCCGCGCGGCCCGCAATTTGGGACTCGGGCTTTAAGGGATCGCCCACAGTCTTGCAGTTTTTGCAATGCGGTAGCTTGTTACGAAATAGCTGTTCGTAACAACTTGAATGGGTCATGAAATGGGAGAAACTAATTCCATTCAGTCCCCCTATTGCAGGGTGGGTAGACAGATATACCCGGAATTACATTGTAGGCAGCACTCTACAAAGAACAGCCTTTGTTGCCCTTTCCGCTGACCACCTGGCCACCAAGCGCATTTCACGCGTATGCCTGCTGTTGTTGCGCCAGGGGGGTTAGATGGAGGGAACCCTTCCGCTGCGGTCTCTCATTTCAGGTCGCAACTTTCCAGGTGTTACCTTCCCCCTCAGACTCCTCCCGCCCCTCCCCCTTCCCCCGCCCCTCCCCTCCCTCCCCCCCCCTCCCCTCCCTCCACCCTCCCCGTCGTGCCCACCTCCCCTCCGCGTGGAAGCATGTGGTAGTGACGTGGCGGGTGAAGCGGTTCCAAGAAATGGCGTCGATATCCACTCCCTCCCACACTCATGTTCTGTTACGTGCATGTAGAAAAACATTTCAGAAACTCCTGGAAGGTCTGTTCAATCCATTGGTCCGTCATGTCAGGTGCCCGCCGGCACAAAAGGTAAACCCTTTTCGGATGCCATGCGGCTCGGGAAACATAAAGAACTGCATGCACCGCATTATGCGCTGGTGGTCGTAGTCCTGTTCGAGAGGCTTCACCTCGTAGGCTGTCCTACTCCTTTCTTCCGAACTACGCGAATTTTACCAGCATTTTGCTTCTTTGAGCGGACGCCCGTTATCCAGAGAGGAGCATGTGTATAAAGAACGAGCTTTCGTAAGAAAGTCAGCAAATCTAGTGTCTCTTTTCTTCTCGTTGAACGGTTCTAAACCTCGTAGCGTACTCTACGTCAGTATCCACAAAACCCCATTCTTCGGAGAAGCTTTCCGAGAGTCTCGTTCCCTCTCACCCCTGTCCGTTCGCCATCACGCATCGCCATGTCGCCCCGGCCCTTCATACTCTGCGCTTTTCTCGCTCTTCTCGTGTGCGTAGCGGAAGCGGAGGTGACGAAATCCGCGCTGATTAGCGAGCTTAAGAATGCGCGCAGATCCATATCGCAGTTGAAGTACCTGGGACAGTACTCGCTCGTCGCCACCGCCATAGATCAAGCCCTTCCGAAACTGGGTACGCGAAACAGGTTCTCCTACGAAGGTTTGCATTCACTCATGGTTCTCTCGTGCCATCTTGAATGGAATGTCCTTCGTTCATTTTCCCCTTTCCTTAACTTCCTCCCCTGTTCCCCCTTTCCTCCATCGTCCACCATGATCTTCGTGCTCGCAGACGACATTCCCGATGATGAGGACCTATCCCAAGTCGACCAGAAAACCGTTCTCGTCCCGCAGAACGCGGCGCTCGGACCGGCCGGGCTCGGCACGCTCATTAAAACGGGCGCCGCCCCGAGCGCGAAGCAATCTATCAAGTTCGAGAAGATGGGTCTCATTAATGTGCTGGACGGGTATTTCACGCTCGGCGAACTCAAGAAGTGCAGCAGCGTTCCGACCATGCTGGATGGCCGCCGGCTGAAAAAGTATTCCGTTCCGCTGCTGATGCGCAAAGGTACCGCGGTCGCTCTAGGGCAGAGTGGCAACGCCTTGTCGTGGTCGCAGATCGTGAATCCAGGGATTTACAAAGGAAGGTTCTTCATCTTGCATGGCGTAGACGCTCTGCAGCAGGGGTAAATTCCTGGATATGCTCAAAAGACACCTTGGAGGTTGTGTTAGATTCTTCAGGAGCCGTTTTCTAAAACATTGAAGGGGGCCTCTGAGTCAGGTTCACTCATATGCGTGGAGACTGAATCAGCTACTTGCTGGTCTAAACTGCATTAAGGAATTGCGGAAAACCTGGTGAGGTTATCTCAAATGTTTCTTGCTTGTGTGTGTGTGCTTACATTATATTTATAACCATCATATAAATAGTTATGTCTAGTTCATTGTTGGAGTTTTTGTTCTCCAGCAACGACGTGTTTAATGAGCACTCAGTACAGTATCGGGAAGCAATCAAAGCAGGATGAACTCACCCTGTACAGGACACACCAACCCAACATGCAGGTGACCCATACTTATTCGAACGGTTTGGTCTGGTGCGTGATGGTCTAACGCGGTTGCAGTTGAAGATCGTTTGCGCCTTGAGGGAACAACTTGCGAACCTGAGGGCGCGTGCCTTTTTTTGAACTTGTCACGCGCCTCGAGGTCTGAAATGGAGGTTCGCCAACCTGCGCCTTTGCGGGACTTCCAGCAAGGCCAAGCAAGCAAATATGCGAACTATATTTGATTTGGCCGTCGATGAATACATGATGAAACCAGGAAGTTTGTAGAAGCCGCGTCGTGTTACACGCAGTCTCGCAACATAACATATTGCACGCGCCACTCAGGAGAGACACAAACTGCGGACGCGGCCGGTGTGCGAGCGGATGGCCAGCGCACGGCGGCGCGGAATGCGCGGAAGAGAAGCGATGCGCTCCATGCGTAGACGCGGAAACCGCGGAGGAGCATGGGCGCTCTGGCTGCTGGCGGAAAGCGGGCTCTTTCTCCTCTTGGCGCAAAACGCGGAAAGCGCAGCGGCGCATCTTGCGCTCAGCGCTCCAAGGGCGGGGAAGGGCGGGGTAGGCGGGAGGAATCCGCGCACATGGGCGGAAGGGGAGGGGGAGACGGTTGGGCGAGTGGGGGAGATGGAAGCGGAACTTGAAGGGGGGATATCTGGAGTGGCGGGGCCAGGGGGGCCAGGGGGAGCAGTTGGGGGGGAGATAGGTGGCGGAATGTCGAGGGGCGGAGTGAGAGGAGGGGGAGGGGAAGGAACGGATAGAACCGAGATTCGACGAGAATGGTAAGGGTATCCGCCACAGGTGAGGTGACCTACTGCCAGTGCAATGATAAGTGGTGTTTTAACGATGTGACCAACTGTAGAGTGGTGGCTGGCACTCCCACGCCCATGCACATGCCCAAGCCACGCCCACTCCTGCTCCCATCCCACGCTTCCCACCATCTCTCCAGGGGCGAGGCCATATCCTTCGAGCGTTGACAGCAGCAGCGCAGGTTGCTCAAGGCACACTCTGAGTCAACTCAAATACCACTCTCTTTCCACTCCCACACTGACCCCCGTTCCCCTATCCGCACCCACTCCCATTCCGACCCCTACGCACTCCACCATCATTCCAGCGGCCATGCTATATCGTTCGAGCTCAAGCAGCAGCAGCAACTCAAGACGCTCGAGGCGCACTCTAAGTCGAGTCAAACACCACACCCACACCCACTACCCTTCCACCATCCCCCCTGGGGCTATGCCATATCCTTCAAAGAAAAGCAGCAGCAGCTCAAGACGCTCAAGGTGCACTCTGCGTCGACTCAAACACCACTTTCACTCCCACACCCACTCCATATCTGCCCCCCATCCCTCCAGGGGCTATCCATTTCCTTCAAGGAGAAGCAGCAGCAGCTCAAGACGCTCAAGGCGCACTGAGTCGACTCAAACACCACTCTCTTGCCCACTCCCACTCCTACTCTCCCCACCACACCATCCCTCCAGGGGCTATCCCATATCCTTCCAGGAGAAGCAGCAGCAGCTCAAGACGCTCAAGACGCTCAAGGCACAGGGCCGCTGCAACGCTCTCTCCCTCAGCCCGGTCCTCCTGACTCCCACCATGCTGCCACTCTCCCCACCATGATCATCTCATCCCAGGGGCTATGCCATATCCTTCAAGGAGAAGCAGCAGCAGCTCAAGACCCTCAAGGCGCAGGGACGCTGCAGTGCCCACCCCAAGCTCTTCCGCACGTGGCTGTGGGAGAGCGCCTTCCAGGAAGGTTCCCTTGCGTGGGTGCCACAGCCTGGGAAGTACATTCTCATGGATTGCCAGAGGAGCCAGGTGGGGCTGGATGCGGTTGAGTGGGGTTGGACTGGGTGTGGGTGGAATTGAGTGGGGCTGGGTGGGGTTGGATGGGGCTGTTGGAGTTACACGCAGTCAGAGTGGTGTTGCTTTGATTTGCAAGGCTCTTGCGTCCAAGTTTCAACCCTCCCATTTCCCTCTTCTCCCCCCGCTTCTTCCCACACCCTATCCCTTCTTTTGAGTTTTGACCATCGGCATGAGATGCATTTGATGCCACCTGATCTGGTCTGTCCCCACCTGTCGCTGTGGCCCCTATCATCAAGAGTCACCTGTCCCCACCTCACCCCACCTGTCCCCACCTGTCCTTACCATAATTCTTGTTCCGTTTGCCCACATTTATTCTCCACCCACACCCACACCAACGCCCACGCCTCCACACCCATACCCGCACCTAAGCCCACACCATGCCCGTTCTTCTTCCCACCTCCCTCCAGGTGAGCAACCGCATAGGGTGCATCCGACGGCATCTGCTCCTAGCAGGCATGCTCAACCGCACCCTCGTGGTTCCCTTAAAGCCCCACGAGGTCGAACGCTTCTACGACCGCCGCACCTTCCTGCACCTCCCGCACCTGCACCGCTGCTACGGACACCGCTCCGCCATCCCGCTCCAGCAGCTTCGGGAGGAGGTTCGGGGGGCAGCGGTGAACGGGGGCAGTAGGAGCGCAGCAGCACCGGGACGAGGGAAGGGAGAGGCAGGAGGCAGCGGGAGCGAGGAGGTGGAGTCATCTGCTGGAAAGTCTGTTTCTGAGGCGCCACAGGAAATAGAAGAGGCAGGGAGTGAGGAGGAGGAAGGTGCATTGATGGTGCAACAGGTGCTGTGTCCATACGAGGCATGCTACATGCAGCCATGGACGAACAAGCCTTCTGTACTTCCGGAGCTAGAGGGCGTGGTATACCACAACATGACCTGGACTGCTCTCAACATGCCGCTCTCTCAGATATTCTCTCTTCCCGATCTTCGCTCACTGGGAAGCTCGCTCCTGCCATCCGCTGATGTCGTGCTGTTTGGAGACTCCTACCAGTGGAACCTTCAGGGAAACATCTCGAAGAGCGTGGGGTTGCCGTTTGGGAGTAGTGGTGGTGGTGGTGGTGGTGAATCAAAGGGTGGTGAGTGTGCGAATCGGCTTGCAGTGCAGCCGCACCCGGCAGTGCTAGAAGCAGCCTTGGGATTCGTGCAGCAGGTCATATGGAAATCACCTGACGTTGCATTGCCAGAGGGCATTACAGCAGCAGCCGATGCCTCTGCAATGCCTTTTACTGCTGCTGTCGCTGCAGCAGGGCCTAGCAAGAGCAGTGCGGCAGAGGCCGGCGCAACCCAGCAGCAAGGCAGTGTGAGCGATGAGATGATGGGCAGTGGGGGGGAGCAGAGGCAGCCGCAGCGGTACCTGGCTGTGCACTGGCGGCGGGGGGATCTCCTGCTGCTGTATCAGAAGGTTCTGGCGTTTCTCACTGCGGAGAACGCTGGGAGATGCATTGCGGAGAGGATGGTGAGATCGGGGAATATTTCCACAGTGTTTCTTGCAACGGATGCTGATGAGCAAGAAGTAAGGCAGCTGGAACGAGTTATTCGGGGTCTTCTGCCTGGGGTGGAAATTGTGCAACTGCCCGAGGAGCTGACAGGGCAGGCTTGGGCGAAGGTGCTTGAACCGGTTCGGTTTCAGAACCAGGCGTTGCTCCGGGCGATGCTTGACAAGGCTGTCTGTGCGTTGGCTGATGTTTTCATGGGGACCCCGAGGTCTTCGTTCTCGACTGATATCGAGCGGCTGAGAACAGGATTTAGAATATCCACCTGCGAAGATGAGTACATATGTGAAAGCATGCTAGGATAGTACGGTACCGTCTGCCTTTCAACGTGTACATTTGTATTGTTCCAACATGCAATCCCTACACGACCCCTTTCCCCAAAGAGCCCCTCCGCTACGTGAGTGCGTGTATATCGCTTCGCAGGTACACTTGGAGGAGACTGCTGCTGGACTTGGCCGTGTCGGCCTACACTTTTGGACTAGCCTGAACCTCGCTGCCAGCATCGCACTAGCTCGCCTGCACGCACCTTATTACCGTTTCGCTTAAGTATTTGCTCATGCATTCTCTCATACGTCGTACTCGTTTGGCTCTTCAGTGCAATCCTCACTAGCTCTCAAATGCACCCGTAACATAAAATCTAATTGTAGATGTGATCATGATATAATCCTACTCTATTCTGTAAAGAGTGCTGCGTTTCCATTGGGGCGTGATGAGTGGGAGTATTGTACAGGATCCGTCAAAACAGCAAGTGGGATGTGACAAACTTCTTGCGCGGGCAGTTGTAGATTTTGTGCTGTACTTTGACGCACTTTATGGGAAAGAATCCCTCGAATCAAAATCGCTTGGACTTATATGCGAGGGCGTCTCGACTTGCCGGTCGTTGCAAGTCAACGTTGAGTAGTACAGCTGATGCTCACCCCATGCACGCGATTTTGCCTTGCGCCAGATGGATACGCTGCACCCGAGGTTGTTTCCCCAGCTTCATGCACCTACATTACAAGCGCGTCGCGTGGTTATCAACCAGTAGTAACGAACAGACCGACGTCAAACTAGGTACAGACCGAAGTCAAGCAGAGGAGACTGAAGTCAAACTAGGTTACAGATCTTGTTTATAAGCACATGCGAATCATTTTTAGCTAGCTGCGAATTGCCGAAACTTATGCGAAATGCTCGTGACAGCTTATACGCCCCCTTCGTAAGGCAACCGGGAGGGGCTCAAACAGGCATCAGGTGTACGCTGCTGACGTGAAATTCGGGGCTGGAGCCGCGAACAACATCCGATTCGGGAATGTGGCAGTTTTTGCTGGGAGTGAAGCAGACGAGTAGGCTGGCCTGATTTTTGCTGAGCAAGCTAAACCCACCTACTGGCAGCTCCGTTTGGGAGGAATTGTTGAAAATCAAATGCAATGCACCCAAATCCTGAACCATAGCAACTGTACCCGAAAAGAAACGGATCGTGAGCAGAACACATACTGTAGTGTGCCACTTCTACTAGGCAGTCCCGCTTGTTGAAATGACCCAATGGTTGTTCTGTCAGAATGCCAATTTGGGATGGCGCGACACACTGTGGGTGTCTTTGTGGTGACCTTTTGGGGGTTGATATCTCTAGAGGACCAGGCCCGACTCGGGCACCGAGCATTGAATACAGATTAATGCTGAGCTGAGCTTTCTCAGCACCGATGAAGTCAGTGACGCTGTCTGCTCAGCAAAGAGGTTGTTTTTAAATTGGCCCAAGCTGACTTGGCTGATCCGCTTCGGATATTCTCAACAACCGAGCCCACAACTTCTGACACAATTTCTGCAAGCTTCTGTGGAAATTTGCCTCATTCAACAATATAACTTTCTCCTCTCGTTGAGACAAGGTCGTAGCAACGACTGGTGACTCATATTTTACTACTACTACTGCAGCCGCGCGGCTGGTGAACGGCGGAGGAATGCGCGGATTGCTGCCCTCAATGCGGAGAAGCTGCAGCGGAACCCGCGGAGTAGCATGGGCGCTCTGGCTCCTGGCGGAAAGCGGGCTCTTTCTTCTCTTGGTGCACCACGCGGAAAGCTCAGCGACGCATGATCTTCTGCTCGGCGATCCAAGGGCGGATAGTAGTGGCGGAGGAGGCGGCAGCAATCCGCAGCGATGGGCGGAACGCGAAGGGGAGACGGTCGGGCGAGTAGGGGAGATGGAAACGGAACTCGAGGGGGGAATTTCTGGAGTGGGGGGAGCGGGGCGAGCAGTTGGGGGGGAGAGAGTTCGCGAGGAAATGGCAACAAAAGCTGGCGTGGGAGGAGGGGATGGAGAGGGAGAAGTTGATAAAACCGAGATCCGGCAGGAATGGTAAGGAATGGTGACTCACCCAGAAAAAGTGTGAGCAATGGAGAGGGATGGCGGAAAACTCTGTGCTAAGTGAATGCTACGTCAGGTTTGGTAGTAAAACTTCGCCGTTTGGATGGCTAGTAGCCTTCTGTGCCGACGTGGCACACTCATCCTTCCGCCCTGTAACAAAATTTAGTTTTCTTACTGGCCTGCTATTGAAGGATTTGTAATGAGCTAGCCTTCTGTGGTGCCATGTTGACATCCTCACCCTTCTCCATCTTCACTCCCTCAGCACGGTCCCCTCCTGAATCCCACCGTGCTGATCACCCCAGGAACAAGCAGCAGCAGCTCAGGGCGCTCAGGGCGCACTCTAAGTCGACGATTCAAAATACTACTTTCTTGCCCACTCACACCTACACCCACACCCACACCCACACCCACACCCACACCCAATCCCACTCCCTAATCTCCTCTCCATCATCCAGGGGCTATCCTATATCCTACGAGCACAAGCAGCAGCAGCTCAAGGCTCTCAACGCGCAAGGCCGCTGCAGCGCCCTCCCCAAGTGGCTCTTCCGCAGGTGGCTCTGGGAGAGCGCCTTCCAGGAAGGCGCCCTTGCGTGGGTGCCACAGCCTGGGAAGTACATTCTCATGGATTGCCAGGAGAATCAGGTGGGCCTGGATGTGGTTGAGTGGGATTGGATTGGGTGGGGTTGAGCTGGGCTGGGTGAGGATGGGACTGTCTCTACCAGTGTAGGGGCTGCATTTAGTGCCACCTGATCCAACCTGCCCCCACCTGCTCCCATTGGCCCCTGCTATCCTCGTTATTTGGGTCCCTAACTCCCTGTAATCTAACACCCGCACACACGCCCATACCCAAAAGCCACACACACACACTTACTCCAATGCCCATGTCCCCCATTTTCTGACTTTTCCCAGGTGAGCAACCGCATAGCGTGTATCCGACGGCATCTGCTCCTGGCAGGTGCCTTGAACCGCACGCTCGTGGTGCCCTTAAAGCCCGACGAAGTCGCTCGCTCCTACGACCGCCGTACCTTCCTGCACCTGCCGCACCTGCACCGCTGCTACGGACCGCGCTCCGCCATCCCGCTCCAGCAACTTCGGGAGGAGGTTCAGGGAAGGGCGAACAGGGAAGTCGAAGCGCTGAAGGGGAACAAGGGAAAGGAGAGGAGGGGAGTGAGGTGGAAGGTGTTGTGATGGTGCAACAGGTAGTGTGTCCATTCAAGGCTTGTAACACGCGGCCATGGGGAAACAATTTTTATTCGCTTCCGGAACTAGAGGGTGTGGTATATCATAACGCGACATGGACTTCTCTCAACATGCCTCTCTTGCACCAATTCACCCTCTCGGATCTCCGTTCTTTGGGAAGAATCCTCCTGCCTACTGCTGACGTCGTGCTGTTTGGAGACTTCCACGCGTGGAGGCTTGATGGAAACCTTGGCAAGGGCGTGGGGCTGCCATTTGAGGGTAGTGTTAATAGTGGAGGATTGAAGAGTCTTGAGTGTGCAAATCGCCTTGGGGTGCAGCCACACCCGGCAGTGCTGGAAGCAGCCTTGGGATTCGTGCAGCAGGCCATCTGGAAACCTCCAAGTACCTTCTCTTCCTCCTCCGCCTCCTCCTCTTTTTCCCCTCTCACTTCTTCCTTTTATTCTTCCGCGAACCTTTCGCCTAATGCCCCAATGCCAGAGGGTATCACACCATTAGCCGATGCCACCTCAATGCCTTTCACTGCTGCTGTCGCTGCGGCAGGGCCCATGAAGCAAAGTGTAGCAGAGGCCGGCGTAAACCAGCAGCAGGGTACTGCAAATAGCAGGAAGATCAGCGAGAGCGCCAATGGGAGGGAGCAGAGGCAGCCGCAGCGGTACCTAGCTGTGCATTGGAGGCGGGGGGATCTGCTGGTTATGTATCCACAGCTCCTGGAGTTTCTCACAGTGGAGAACTCTGGGAAATGCATTGCGGAGAGGATGGAAAAGTCGGGAAATATTTCCGTGGTGTTCCTTGCGTCGAATGCTGACAAGCAGGAGGTGGGGCAGCTGAAACGAGCGATTTGGGGCTATCTACCCGGGGTGGAGATTGTGCAACTGCCGGAGGTTCTGGCAGGGCAGCCTTGGGCAAAGGTGCTTGAACCGTTTCGGTTTCGGAACCAAGCGCTGCTCAAGGTCTTCCTTGACAAGGCTGTCTGTGCGTTGGCCGATGTTTTTTTGGGAACAGTTAAGTCCTCGTTTTCGGTTGATATTCAGAGGCTAAGGACAGGATTTAGATTATCTACCTGTCAGGATGAATACGTATGTGCAAGCATGGTGGGAAAGATGGCATGACGTTAGAATATTGCTTGTTGATTGAGTTTGTTCGTGCTTAAATTTGGTTTGTGCATGTGTAAGACTTTGTTTGTTGTTTGTTGCAGTTTTTTTAGTACGCATTTCTTCTGTATCTTTGCACAAGGGTCGAGGTTCTTACGCTTCTTTCTGCGGCCTGTAGCGCGAACGACCCCAGGGCGTGGCGTGGTGGCGTGTGTCTGGCTGATCTGCTGGGGAAGGTTCCTCCGTTTTGTGCGAAGAAACTGTTTGGGTGACGTCAACCTCAGCTTTCGTTCAACACAAGCCACGTGTCGATCGTTTTCTTTGTCCACGACTCCTTAGCATATAGCCCCTCAACGCTGCAACAGCCGCGAGAAGGGCTGGTGCAGGGGGGAGTCTCCCCCTTTACCCTCCCGGCATGAGAGGTTGGCTTCAGGGGGCCACCTCCTCCACCAGCAGCGCGCGCGAGAACAGGCGCGCGGAGACGAATTCGGGGGAGAAACTCGGCGAAGGCGGAAGCCATCACCTCCACCACCCACAAATTTTTCTCGCACCTGATTGGTTGTGTTGTGCGCTCCGCTTTGTTGGGTGCTGCTAGTCACCCCAACCAGGGCTCATTTTTCGTTTCAAGCCACTCTTCCAGAAAAGAGTGAAATCCGCGCGCCCCTCGACTGGGCCGAGTGGCTCGCTGCAAAATCCGGGTACAGGCCGGGTAGAAAGTTTGATCACTCTTTCTTGAAGACACTGAATGCGCATTCACATTTCGAGGACTTAGCCAAGACTTCATGCTGATCGCATCTCCATAGTATCAGTCAAGGACAAATTCCATGCGCAACCCATTCATTCTTCGACTCGCAGACAAAGACTAGGCATGTTTAGTAAAAACGTTAGCAGTTTTGGCGAAGTACATAAGTGACACAGTAGGGGCAAATCCGTACTTGCACAGAGTGGCCGAGTGGAGAATTCAGGCATGCGGCCACAGCAGCCTTAAAATAATCGAACTCTGCAGTGGGCCGAGTCACAATCGTGGCACCTCGTCATTTGCCGGGTCGGCCGTAAAATCCACCCGGATTTGAATAGTAGGCCGGATAAATCACTCTGCAAAAATAGGCCCTGACCCCAACCACTCGATTCTAGTCGGTGTTTCCCAGGGTCATCATGTCTGCCCCTGAAAGGTCTGGAAGGCGAAAGGCGATCTACATTTACCCTACTGCAGTTTATTGTTGCTGCATTGCGGTTCAGCAAGGTTCAGCGAGTTTCAGCGAGGTGTGTATCTGTTGCAAGCCAATCATCTGTTCTGTACATGGGCATCCATATTGTTCTGTGACCCCTCTGCCTCAGCGTACTAAGCGATCATCATTTTTCTTCTGCTTCCCTAAGTTGGAACAACGGCAACGCTCTCGTGGGCGTGTACACTGTACCAACCAACCGGAAAAAACGACCATTGGGCGGTTCTGACGATTGCGAACTGTTTGGGGTTACACCCACTGATTAGCATTACGTGGTAGTCACTCTGACAGCAGAAAATTCTTCGGATTGATTTATATTAAATTCTGGATCACGGACGTACGCGACTTGTACCAGGGTTAGGGATTAGTGTTTGACATTCAGTTATTTCCCCCGAAGTTGTTTCGGGAAGGACTATGAACTTGCTAAACACTACTGTCTTTCCGTGCCCCAATTTTTTTCACACCCCGTTCGAATGCTGAACCTTGGATTAAACATCTAGATATAATTACGAGGGTAGTTCAGGGTGGGTGCCCCACAGCATCGCGAACAGAATGGTCGTTCTGTTCGAAATGTTTGGCGGGGCTCGTTCAAGCGTTACACAATTCGCATTCGCATGACCCGACCATTTGGTCGGATTTTTGCCTTGGTCGATACAATGTTACACGCCCTCATGACATGGGTAATCCACTCTCTTTTGTGAGCGTCTCAGTGCGAGCTGGCTGGCAGATAATCTCTCGTGGTTTATGCGTGTAGCTCGCGCAGTTACCAGCGCCTGACTTCGTGATTCGTGCTCGTATTGTTTGATCCGGTTCGTTCTGTGGCCTCCTTTAAAACCTTCTCATCCCCGTTGCGGTGACCCGTGGCGGTGACCCGTTGCGGCAAACCGTTGCGTAATCTTTACAGATCTCCATCCCGCAACCGTTCGCCTGGCCTGGGCGATGCGTGTGCGCGTCGCCTGCGATGAATCCCATCGCGGACGAAATTCTACGCGATGCAAGGCCGTCGTCAGGTGAAGCCGAATCGAATCAATTCGAGGGAAGCTCTTTTCACCCTAATCCATTGGAGTCGAATCCACCAGCGACGGCGAACCCGCCGGCGATGAATCTATCCGAGACGAATTTACCCGAGAGAGGTTTATCCGAGCAAGTGTTGGCGGAGCATCCCCATGTAGAGCCTGTCCGCTCCCCCACTTCCCCCCGCGTGGCGGAGGCGGGTGGCGGAGAGGGTGCGGAGGAGATCGAGGCGCGGGAACCGATGTTGGCGAACGGAACGGACGCAGGGATTACCAATGGTGATAGCATGAGTGGCGGTAACAAAAGTGGCGATAATAAGTGTGGCGATAGTATGCGCGGCCCGACGGGCGGTACTACTAACATGGGGGGAGACATGGCGCCGCCGGATTTGCTCGAGGAGGAAGAGGGGATAGCGGATCCTCCGCTGAGCATCTACTCCATACTCACCTTCTCATGGGTAACCTTTCCCCGCTCCGCTCGGCAGTTCCGTCCCCCCCCCCCGACCACCCCCCCCACCCCTCGCCCTCCCCCGCTTCCCCAACCCCCCCCCCCCCCCCCCCCCCCCCCCCCCCCCCCCCCACACACATACCGCTTGCCCCCTCACGCTGAATTCTTTGATGCCTTGAGCGTTTCCTCCGATCCTCTTCCCCTCGCACTCCCCTCTGAGCCACGACCGCTCACACTTTCCCCCTGGTTATCTTCTCGGTCGATCGTCCCAGCGGCTTTCTCACCCCGTTCCGCATGCCCTCCTAGGTCCTTCCCTCCTCCCTACCTCCCCTCCTGCCCCTACTCCCTCCCTCCCCTCCTCCCCCTACTCCCTCCCTCCCCTCCCCCCTCCCCCTCCTCCCTCCTCCCCTCCTCCCTCTCCTCCCTCCCACCCCCTTCCTCCCTCCCTCTCCTCCTCCTCCTCCTCCTCCTCCTCCTCCTCCTCCTCCTCCTCCTCCTCCTCCTCCTCCTCCTCCTCCTCGTCCTCCTCTAAATTTGTCCATTATGTTATTTTTATTATATTTTTTCTACCTTTCCCCATCCCTGTACATCCGTTTTTCCTTCTTTCCCTCCGCTTCTACCCACTCCCCTCCTCCCCCGCGCCTTCCCCCTCCTTCCCTCCTCCCCGCCCCCAGCTCTCCCCCCTCATGGCGCAAGGCGTGCGCCAGGTGCTGGGCCCCAGCGACCTCTACCCCCTGCCGTCCGCCTTCTCCGCGCAGCACCTGGGGGCGAAGCTCAGCGCGCTCTGGGCCAAGCGCAATCCGCCCCCCGGGCAGCAGCAGAGGGGGGAAACGGGCGCGGGGAAAGGCAGGGGCGGGGGAGGGGGAGGGGGATGGGCGGGGCGGTACTGGGCGGTGATTATGTGGCCGTTCAGGTGGCGGCTGACGCTGGTGGCGGTGCTGATTGTGGCGGAGTCCGCCCAGCGCATCCTCTCCGCCTTCCTGCTGCGCCAACTGGTGAGAGGGGCGCCTGGGCTGGGGGCAGTGGGGGAAAGGGAGAAGGGTGGGGGGAGGAGGAGCTGGGAAGGAGCAGGCGGAGGGGGGCGGAGGGGAGGTGGGAAGGAAGGGGATTGGGGATGAGGATAGATGAGGGTGCCGAGAGAATGGGAATTGGGTGTGCCGTTGTGGTAGCCGATAGCTGTTTGGAAGGACGGTGAGAGGACGAGGGTAGACGAGGTGGGGTGAGGGTGAGTGAGGGGGTGCTGATGACGGTGCTTGGAGGAAGAGCTTTGGCGAGAGTGAGGGATGCGGGCAGGAAGTTAGTAGGCTGTGTAGTGTAGCAAGAAAGGGACTGGGTAGCCTGGTCGGTGGTAGCTTGAGTACTTTGAACATGCTTGCTTCGCCCTCTTTTGAGAATTCTCAAAAGTAAAATTGAAACAGATTGGGTAGCCTGGCCTGGATGGTGGTGTTTGAGTACTTTTAACGTGCTTCCTTCGCCCTCTCTGCCCTCTCTGCCTCGCTCCCCTCGCCTCTGCAGGTTCGATTCTTGCAAGATACACAGGACCTGGAAACAAGTGACCAGGCGTGGAGGGGGTACGTGCTGGCACTGCTGATGGGGCTGCTGCCTTTCCCCTCTCCCCCCTCCCCTTCCGCCTGCTCCCTTCATGTCCGACTCCCCAGGTTCGATTCTTACAAGATGCGCAGGACCCAGATACAAGCGACCAGGCGTGGAGGGGGTACGTGCTGGCACTGCTGATGGGGCTGCTGGCGCTGGGCTTCGCTCTGCTGCACCATCAGATCTGGAACCTCTCGCAGATCGTGGGCTGGAACCTGCGAGTGGCCTCTATGACGCTCAGTGAGTGCGCTCGCTTGCTTGTACCTGACCAACTGACCACCCACGCTGACTTGAACACTTGAATCGCCTCCTCTACCTCCTTCTCCCCCTCACCCTCCCCCTTCTCTACTTTCCCAATCCTTTCCCCTTCGTTCCTTCACCTCACCCGCGCCTCGTCAAAACCCCCTCCACTGCTCCGAGTCCCTGTTTCTTTCCGCTCTTTCCCCCTTCCAAACCTCCTCAACCCCCGTTTCCCACGCTCCTCTCCCCGCACTTCGCTCACCACGCCCCCATACCCCACTCTCCTCTTTCCTGTTCCGCATGTTCCTCTCGCCACCAGTCAACAGCAAGCTGTTATCACTCAACGGGGGTGCACTCACGTGCATCACCACGGGCCACTGCATCAAGCCCATGTCTAACGACGTGCTTCAAGTCAGGGCGCCTCAAACACTCTTCTTCGCCCCTCCCCTTCCTCCCTCCTCGCCAGTCAACAGCAACCTGCTATCACTCAACGGGAGTGCACTCACGCGCATCACCACGGGCCACTGCATCACGCTCATGTCTAACAAGACTCGCCTCTACCTCTTCTTCCACTTTCCCCCTTCACCCCAGTCAACAGCAAGCTGCTGTCTTTAAATGGAGGCGCACTGACGCGCATCACCACAGGCCACTGCATCACTCTCATGTCTAATGATGTGCGCCGCTTCGACGAGCTCCCCATGTTCGCGCAGTTCCTATGGGCAGTGAGTGCTGCCCCCTTCCCTCCTGCTGTGCTCTTGCTCTTTTTTCTTGATTTTCTTCCATGAGCTCCCCATGTTCGCGCAGTTCCTATGGGCGGTGAGTGTTCCTCTGCTGCCCCCTCCCATCCTATCCTACCGCTGCTGCTGCTTCTGCCACATTCACACCACTTTTCACTTTTTTTTTTATTATTATTATTGTTACCATCCCCCCAGGCCCCTCTGGAGCTGGTGGTGGTGACGACGCTCATAGTTCTCGAAGTGGGCCCCCAGCCTGCATTGCAGCCCATCCCATCCATACCTCATCTCCCATGCTCCCCTCCCCTTCCCCCATCCCATCCTATCCCCCCAGGCCCCTCTGGAGCTGGTGGTGGTGACGACGCTCATAGTTCTCGAAGTGGGGGCACAGCCTGCGTTTGCTGGCATTGCTGCCCTCCTCGCCCTCATTCCCCTGCAGGTGGGACGATGATGGGTGGGGGCAGAGGTCAGGGGGTTGGGGGATGATGAGGGTTCAGGGTTGTGGGGCTAGGGGTTGGGACTGGGGAGTTGGATTGTCGGGGTAGGTATGGGGGAGTGGGCATGCTTGATGCTCCTTGAGGCCTGTGATTTGCCGTTGTTGGTTGGGTTCCAACTTCCAGGTTGGGTTGGGTTGGGTTGGGTTGGGTTGGGTTGGGTTGGGTTGGATTGGGTTGGGTTGGGTTGGGTTCCCATCACCCTTTCTCGCCTCACCCTTCTCCCTCACGCTTCTTCTCTCAACCCTCTCCCCTCACCCCTCTCCCCTCTCCCCTCACCCCTCTTCCTTCTCCCCTCTCCCTCCCTCACCCCTCTCCCCCCTTGCCCCTTTCCCCCTGGCTGTGTTCGGTCCTTTCTTTGCCAAGCAGCGGCACAAGTTCGGTTGGGTTTGGTTCCAATTCACCTGTTTTTCTTTCATCCCTCTCCTCACACCCATCACGCCCCTTGCTCCCTCCGCCCAGGCCTTGTTCGGGCACTTTTTTGCCAAGCAACGGCGCAGGACAGTGGAGTTTACAGATGCGCGAGTCAAGATGACAGGCGAGGTGAGCGCTGTGTTGGGGGAGGGGGGATGGAAAAATGGGAGATATGGGACAGGTGTTGCCAGAGAAGCAACGGCGCAGGACAGTGGAATTCACAGATGCGCGGGTCAAGATGACATGCGAGGTGCGTGCTGTGATGTGCTGGGGATGTTGGGGTTGAGTGAGTGGGGACGACTGGGGAGTGAGACAGTTGCGTTCACAGATGCGCGGGTCAAGATGACAGGCGAGGTGCGTGCTGCTGTGTCTTTTGTACTGGAGGGGAGGGGAGATGAGACACGGAAACTGCTATGCATGTCCCTTGTAGGCGAAAAGGGCAGGGGGTGGGGAGGAGCGGAGTTGATGAGAGCAGAGGTGGTCGCAGCCAATCAACCACTCCACATCTTCACTCACATGGTCACGTGTTGTGTTGCCTTCTATTGGAGTTGTCAGGAGCCAAGTCTCTCATAAGCAGAAATTCAAAAGCTCCCCTCTCTCTCCCATCCTCCTCCCTTCTTGCTTCTGCATGCCTGCTCCTACACCCGTCTCTGCTCACCCTCCCTGCAGGTGCTGTCAGGCATTCTGGCAGTGAAGATGTTCGCATGGGAGGCGCCCTTCACGAGCACAACCTCAAGACCCGCCCTTTTCCCCCATTCGTCTCCTATCTTGCCCCTGCCGCGCCCACACCCGCACCCACGCTTGTTTCTGCTGCTCCTCCCTGCAGGTGCTGTCAGGCATTCTGGCAGTGAAGATGTTCGCATGGGAGGCGCCCTTCACGAGCTTCATTCAGAGGATCCGCAACAAAGAGCGCAGAAAGTAAGAGAGTGCAGGCAGGGAGAGGCAGTTAAGTAGCCGGTTTTATTGCTGTGCTGCATTTTTGTTTACAATAATTCATGGCGACAACAGAAACAGTTGTCCTCATCCTCCTATTATCCCCGTCCTCCTTCTCTTGACCCCCCCTCTTTTCCCCTCCTCACTTCCCCCTCACCCCACCCTTCCCCTTCTCCTCATCCGTCCCCTACACATCCTCTCCTCATTTCATCCCCCTCCTGTCGTGCTCACCCTTCCCCTCCCCCACCCTTCCCTTCCTCGTCCCTCGCACCCTTTTACCACCGATAACTCCTAGTCACCAATACCAAGCTTGCACTTTTGAGTCGACTCAAGAGCCAACTCTTTTACCACTGATCACTCCTGGTCGCCAATATCAAGCTTGCATCGTCCCGACTCCCACCCTCTCTCCCCCCTCCCTCCCTCCTCACCCCTTTCTCCTCCCCACCCTATTTCGCACCCTAACCAACTGATTCAACCCAAACATCCACGTATCCCCCTTCTTCTCCTCCCACCCTCCTCACACCCCACCCCTTGTCAAAATCCCAGCCTCCAGCTGCCATCATTCATCCATGCATTCAATGAGGCGTCCTACTTCGCTTCGGCTTTTGAGATGACTCAAACTTCGCTTCAGCCCCCTTCAGGCTCACCCAAACGCCCCCTCATCCCACCCCTTCCCACCTCCTACTCACCCCAGCATCGAGCTTTCATCATACATCGAGGCGTCCTACCAAAAACCCCCCTCGCCCTACTGCCCCCCACCCCACCCCTCCGCTCCCCTTTCCACCCAACCCAGCATCGAGCTGTCATCACATCATACATCTACGCTTTCAACAAGGCGTCCTACTTCGCCTCAACCCTTATCATGTGAATTCAACATGTGCCCGTCCCACCTCCTCTCTTCCCCACCCTCCCCCTCCACCCATGCCAGCATCGAGCTAGCGTCGTACATAAAGGCGTTCAACGAGGCCTCTTACTTCGCCTCAACCCTTATCATGTGTGCTCAACGTGTATCCGTCCCACCTCCTCTCTTCCCCACCCCTCCCAGCATCGAGCTAGCGTCGTACATAAAGGCGTTCAACGAGGCGTCTTACTTTGCCTCGGCGTCCATGGTGTCTCTCGTCATCTTCGCCACCTACACGCTGCAGGGCGGCCACCTGCAGCCCTCCACCGTCTTCTACGTCATCTCACTCGTGCAGGTGCGATCAGGTGCAGGTGAGGTGCAGGCAGGGAGTTGAGGTGCAGGTGAGGTGCAGGCAGGGAGGGAGGTGACATTTGAGTCGACTCAAAAGGCCACCTGCAGCCCTCCACCGTCTTCTACGTCATCTCACTCGTGCAGGTGCGATCAGGTGCAGGTGAGGTGCAGGCAGGGAGTTGAGGTGCAGGTGAGGTGCAGGCAGGGAGGGAGGTGACATTTGAGTCGACTCAAAAGGCCACCTGCAGCCCTCCACCGTCTTCTACGTCATCTCACTCGTGCAGGTGCGATCAGGTGCAGGTGAGGTGCAGGCAGGGAGTTGAGGTGCAGGTGAGGTGCAGGCAGGGAGGGAGGTGACATTTGAGTCGACTCAAAAGGCCACCTGCAGCCCTCCACCGTCTTCTACGTCATCTCACTCGTGCAGGTGCGATCAGGTGCAGGTGAGGTGCAGGCAGGGAGTTGAGGTGCAGGTGAGGTGCAGGCAGGGAGGGAGGTGACATTTGAGTCGACTCAAAAGGCCACCTGCAGCCCTCCACCGTCTTCTACGTCATCTCACTCGTGCAGGTGCGATCAGGTGCAGGTGAGGTGCAGGCAGGGAGTTGAGGTGCAGGTGAGGTGCAGGCAGGGAGGGAGGTGACATTTGAGTCGACTCAAAAGGCCACCTGCAGCCCTCCACCGTCTTCTACGTCATCTCACTCGTGCAGGTGCGATCAGGTGCAGGTGAGGTGCAGGCAGGGAGTTGAGGTGCAGGTGAGGTGCAGGCAGGGAGGGAGGTGACATTTGAGTCGACTCAAAAGGCCACCTGCAGCCCTCCACCGTCTTCTACGTCATCTCACTCGTGCAGGTGCGATCAGGTGCAGGTGAGGTGCAGGCAGGGAGTTGAGGTGCAGGTGAGGTGCAGGCAGGGAGGGAGGTGACATTTGAGTCGACTCAAAAGGCCACCTGCAGCCCTCCACCGTCTTCTACGTCATCTCACTCGTGCAGGTGAGGGGTGCAGGTGAGGGGTGCAGGTGAGGGGTGCAGGTGAGGGGTGCAGGTGAGGGGTGCAGGTGAGGGGCGCAGGTGAGGGGTGCAGGTGAGGGGTGCAGGTGAGGGGTGCAGGTGAGGGGTGCAGGTGACGGGTGCAGGTGAGGGGTGCAGGTGAGGGGTGCAGGTGAGGGGTGCAGGTGAGGGGTGCAGGTGAGGGGCGCAGGTGAGGGGCGCAGGTGAGGGGTGCAGGTGAGGGGTGCAGGTGAGGGGTGCAGGTGAGGGGTGCAGGTGAGGGGCGCAGGTGAGGGGTGCAGGTGAGGGGTGCAGGTGAGGGGTGCAGGTGAGGGGTGCAGGTGAGGGGTGCAGGTGAGGGGTGCAGGTGAGGGGTGCAGGTGAGGGGTGCAGGTGAGGGGCGCAGGTGAGGGGCGCAGGTGAGGGGTGCAGGTGAGGGGTGCAGGTGAGGGGTGCAGGTGAGGGGTGCAGGTGAGGGGTGCAGGTGAGGGGTGCAGCTGAGGGGTGCAGGTGAGGGGTGCAGGTGAGGGGTGCAGGTGAGGGGCGCAGGTGAGGGGCGCAGGTGAGGGGTGCAGGTGAGGGGTGCAGGTGAGGGGTGCAGGTGAGGGGTGCAGGTGAGGGGCGCAGGTGAGGGGTGCAGGTGAGGGGTGCAGGTGAGGGGTGCAGGTGAGGGGTGCAGGTGAGGGGTGCAGGTGAGGGGTGCAGGTGAGGGGTGCAGGTGAGGGGTGCAGGTGAGGGGCGCAGGTGAGGGGCGCAGGTGAGGGGTGCAGGTGAGGGGTGCAGGTGAGGGGTGCAGGTGAGGGGTGCAGGTGAGGGGTGCAGGTGAGGGGTGCAGCTGAGGGGTGCAGGTGAGGGGTGCAGGTGAGGGGTGCAGGTGAGGGGCGCAGGTGAGGGGCGCAGGTGAGGGGTGCAGGTGAGGGGTGCAGGTGAGGGGTGCAGGTGAGGGGTGCAGGTGAGGGGTGCAGGTGAGGGGTGCAGGTGAGGGGTGCAGGTGAGGGGTGCAGGTGAGGGGCGCAGGTGAGGGGCGCAGGTGAGGGGCGCAGGTGAGGGGCGCAGGTGAGGGGCGCAGGTGAGGGGTGCAGGTGAGGGGTGCAGGTGAGGGGTGCAGGTGAGGGGTGCAGGTGAGGGGTGCAGGTGAGGGGTGCAGGTGAGGGGTGCAGGTGAGGGGCGCAGGTGAGGGGCGCAGGTGAGGGGCGCAGGTGAGGGGCGCAGGTGAGGGGCGCAGGTGAGGGGTGCAGGTGAGGGGTGCAGGTGAGGGGTGCAGGTGAGGGGTGCAGGTGAGGGGTGCAGCTGAGGGGTGCAGGTGAGGGGTGCAGGTGAGGGGTGCAGGTGAGGGGCGCAGGTGAGGGGCGCAGGTGAGGGGTGCAGGTGAGGGGTGCAGGTGAGGGGTGCAGGTGAGGGGTGCAGGTGAGGGGTGCAGGTGGTATTTTTGAAGTTACTTTCTGGGTGAGCTGTTTTTCTGTCTCTCCACCCACACTTGTCTCCTGCTCGACTACTCCAGTCCAGCCTCCAGTCCAGCCTCCAGTCACTTCTGTGAAAGTGAAATCACGCGCGCGAACGTGCACACACACACACACACACACACACACACACACACACACACACATACACACCCCTGCTGTGTCTCCCCCCCCCTTCCATCCGCATCCCCATTTCCTTTCCCCCCCAGATTCCGCGCCTGTACATGTGTGTGTTCTTCCCAACGAGCATCGAGCGAGTGGCACGACATGCTGCCTGCTTCTCCTCACACGCGGTTCCCTGCCCTCCTCCCCAACCCCCCTTCCGGCCACACCCCATCTCCGTTCCCCCTTCCCCAGCTGCCGCGCCTGTACATGTGTGTGTTCTTCCCTACGGGTATAGAGCGAGTGGCAGAGGCGGCTGTCAGCTTCTCACGGTTAGAGGCATTCATGCGGGTGAGAGAGAAGGCAGGGGCTATGGAGGACGGTTTGGTTGGGACATCTCAAGACAAACTTATAAATGCTCAAATTCTGTGAGCTTTTCATGGCTCTAGCCATTCGTGCGGGTGAGAGCAGGGATGTGGAAATTGTGGGTGTGATGGGCATTGCATGGGTGCGACAAGGATGGGGATGGAAGCATGTGTACGCACCTTTGTGCCTCCCTTCCCCTGTCGTTCCGTCATCTTTCTCCCCTTTGGCCCTGATGACCCGTTTTCAATTCCCGCCTGGTCCCTCGTGTTCATCCTTCCATTTCTTCATCTCCCCCTCTGATTTGTCTGTATCAGCTATCAAACAGCACGAATAGGAGGGATGGAGCAGTGCCAGTGGCATCACCTAATGACAATAACACAGGCACAGGAGGGGGAGAGGGAGAAGAGGAGGCAGTAGGGAAGGTACTACTGCAGGAACAGGATCCGGGAAGAGAGGCAGCGTCAACACATGCCTCTATAGCATCTGCTCCTTCACTTCTTGCTTCTGCTTCTGTTCCTGCCTGCTGCTGCTGCTGCTGCTGCTGGCGGTGGTTCTGCTGGTGCTTCTGCTGTTGTTGGTGGTGCTGCTGGTGAGCGGGCAGAGCAGGTGGGAGGACGGCAGAACAGTGTGTGTGCAATGGTGAATGCGACGTTTGGGTGGTGCGTGGGCGCTGCAGAGAAGGAGAAGGCGACAGGGGGCAAGGGGCAGGAGAAGGATGGCAGCGGTGGCAGTGGTGGTGGTGGAGAGATGAATGGGGAGGTGAATGGGGCAGTGAATGGGGCAGTGAATGGGCATGGTAACTCAGATTCGAATGGGGAGATGAACGGTCATGGTAGTGGTGGTGGTGATGGTGGTGGTTGTGGTGGCAGCAATGCTGGTAACAGCAGTGGCAGCATCAAGGGTGAGGGGCAAAAGAGGAGGAAGTGGATGAGAAGGGCGAAGGGGGGAAGAGTGAGGGAGCGAGGGGAGGGGAGAGGAGGGGTGCGAGCAGGAGCAGGAGCAGGAGGAGGAGGAGGAAGGGGTGGTGGTGCCATTAGAATGTGTGAGCTTCAGTCTGGGGGAGGGAGAACTGCTGGGCGTCACAGGGAAGGTGAGACCTGGGGAAGGGAGATTCTCTGGAGGGGGGAGGGAGTGAGGCAGGAGAAGGGGGGGAGGAGGAGGGGGACGTTAACAATCGTGGGTGGGGACAGGATAGCGAACGGTAAAGAAAGGCGAATGCATCTCCTAATGGAACTTTGCCTTGCTGTTTCTTCGGTCGTTCTTTGCGTCTTGATTCTTCTGATTCTTCTGCATTCCGTCCCTCGGGCGTTCTCTGCTTTCTTCTCACACCGATTTTGACCTCTGTTCCCTGCCCCCTGCCCCCTGCCCCGTGCCCCCTTGCTTCCTGCCCCCTGCCCCTGGCCCCCCTGCCCCTCGGCCCTCCCCTCCCCCTCCCAATCCCCTATCGCAGGTGGGAGCAGGAAAATCCACGCTGCTGGCGGGCATTTTGGGAGACGCTGAGTTGATGGGGGGAGAGTTGGTGTGCCAAGCAGAGAATATCGCATATGCTGCTCAGAAGGTGGGTGCGATTGAGGGACCTTAGGGTTTCGCTTTCTTCTGATCCCTGACCGTCTCATATGCATCTGATTTTATTGGTTACTCGTCCGTGCAAGGCTCTGCTGCAGTTTTGTGCGGTTTGGTGGTGTTTCTATGGTTTATTGAGAACGCATTTTGACATTCTTTGTGCCTTTTTTTGTTTGGTTCCGGTGCTGCATGATCCCGTGTGGCATGGTATGGTGTGGGGTGGTGCGGTGTGGTGCGTTGCTGTGGGGTGTGCTGCCCCGACACGATGTGTGCATGCATCACATCTCAGCCGTTTATCATGGCTGGAACACTCAAGGACAACATCATCTTTGGCCGTCCATTCCAAGCAGATCTCTACAACCAGGTGACCCCCCACTCCCCTCTCACCTAGTTGACTCTCTTTCTTTCAAGCTTTTCTTGATTGGTTTCAAGGATTGACACAATATCCACATGTCTTTATCGCCGACATAACTGGTTTCCATTGTAATAACTTCTGAGGGCTGTTCCTTCTCATCCTTCCCTCTTCGTTCCTGGTCCCCCTCCCCCCCCTTCCCTCCCTCCCTCCTCTCCCCTCCCTCCCTCCATCCCGTCCCCTCCCTCCCTCCCTCCCTCCCTCCCCTCTCCCCTCCCTCCCTCCCTCCCCCCTCCCTCCCCTCCCTCCCTCCCTCCCTCCCTCCCTCCCTCCCTCCCTCCCTCCCCCTCCCTCCCTCCCTCCTCTCCCCTCCCTCCCTCCCTCCCGTCCCCTCCCTCCCTCCCTCCCTTTTTCCCTCCATCCCTCCCTCCCCGCACCCTCCCAGGTCCTGGAGGCATGCGCCCTGCGTGGGGACATTGTGTTTCGGGTCGTGACATTGCGTCCTGCGGCGGGACTTTGCCAACTGGCCGAAGGGCGACCTCACAGAGATCGACGAATGAGGAGGCGAACTTCTGAGCAGCGGGCAGAAGTTCGTCTGCCTTTCACACCCCCCACCCCTTCCATCCCCCTCCTCCCCCCACAGGTCCTGGACGCATGCGCCTTGCGTCGGGACATAGCCAACTGGCCGCGGGGCGACCTCACAGAAATCGGCGAACGAGGAGTGAACCTGAGCGGCGGGCAGAAGGCCTCCTTGCTCTTCAACCCCCCCACCTCTTCCATTCCTCCCCACAGGTGTTAGACGCATGCGCCTTGCGTCGAGACATAGCCAACTGGCCGCGAGGGGACCTCACGGAGATCGGCGAACGAGGCGTGAACCTGAGCGGCGGGCAGAAGGCGCGGGTGGGGCTGGCGCGGGCAGCATACGCCGTAGACGCTGCTCTATTGCTGCTGGATGACCCGCTCTCTGCGGTGGACCCGGCTGTGGGGCGGCACCTGTTTGAGCAGTGCATTCGGGGGGTGATGAGTGGAAGGCCCAGGATTGTTGTCACTCACCAGCTGCAGTACCTGCCCAGGTGAGGGGGAGGGGGTGGGTCGTGGGGGGGAAGGCCATTTTTTTGTGACTCTCCAGCTACAGTACCTGGCCAGGTGAGGGAGAGCGAGTGTGTGGGGTTTTGGGATGGGTGTAGGAGATAAGAGGTGGCGTGTTTGGCAGGAGGTGAGGGGTGGTGGAGGAATCATTTACCAGTATGCGTGCGTGCATGCGTGCGCGCGGGCCCCATTTTACTCTTCCCCCAACCGCACCTCTCTCTCCCTCTCTCCTTTTCCCCCTTCCTTTTCCCTTCTCCCCTCCCAGCTGCGACCGAGTGCTAGTACTGGATGGGGGAAAACCAGTGGCCCTGGGTCCCTATGCGGATCTGGCAAGTCAGGTTGACTTTCAGGGGCTGCTGGGAGGGGACGAAGGGGAGGGGGATGAGGGAGAGGGGGAGGTAGAGGGGTTGGGAGAGGAGGAAGATTTGCTAGCTGCTGGTGGCGCGGAAGGGGGAGACGGCAGGGAGAAGGGAGGAGTGGGGGAAGGTGGAGTGCGGTTGCAGCGTCAGTGCTTGTTCACGGTTGGGGAGGATGGAGATGAAGACGGCACTGGCGGTGATGCTACTGAAGGTGTTACTCTGAAGGGACTAAGTGGGAGTAAGAAGAAGAACGTCGTTTCTGGTGAAAGCAGGAGCTCGCCCGTCACTAGTGGTGGGGATATTATCCCCTCTGCAAATGCTGCAGCTTTAACCCAACCAGCAGCACCGGAATCAGCAGCAGCTGCAGCACCCGCACCAGCAGCAGCAGCAGGAGCAGCAGGAGCAGCAGAAAGCAGCCAGCACAGCGCTCACCCCGCATCCACCTGTGCTCTTTCCTCCTCTCAGCATGAGCTGACTTTTGAGTCGACTCAAAATGCAGCAGAAAGCAGCCAGCACAGCGCTCACCCCGCATCCACCTGTGCTCTTTCCTCCTCTCAGCATGAGCTGACTTTTGAGTCGACTCAAAATGCAGCAGAAAGCAGCCAGCACAGCGCTCACCCCGCATCCACCTGTGCTCTTTCCTCCTCTCAGCATGACCCAAGCTTCCAAGAGCGGCTGCTGCGGCGGCTTCGCAGCATGACCCAGCGAGACCGGTCGCTAGGGCGCAGTGGCAGCAGCAGGGGGGGAGGGGGAGGAGGGCCGAAGCTGTCCCGCAGCCGTAGCATCATGGGGAGCTTCGTGCACAGGCAGCCGAGAGAGGGGGACGGGGAGGAGGGGGATGGAGAGGGGGAGGAAGGAGGGGATGGGAGAGGGAAAGGGGGTGGTGAGGGGACTGAGGAAGATGACGTGGGACAAGGTGGGCTGGTGGGGATTGTTGACGAGGGTGTAGGGTGGGGAGTGTGTGTTTGAGGGTAGTGTGAGTGAGGGGAATGTGGGTGGGAGGAGTGTGGGTGGGGGGAGTGTGGGTGGGGGGAGTGTGGGTGGGGGGAGTGTGTAGGTAAACGTGTGGGGGAAAAAGGTTGGAGGGGGGGACCCGGGTGAAGCAAGAGTGAGCAAGTGAAAGTGCAGAGAGCATATTGCCTGCCATTTCACACAAGTCCACCTTTCGGTCTCATTGGAGCCCTTTTTTAGTTTTCTTAGAAGTGACTCTTTCACACCATTACTAGCAGTGCCGAAGAGACCCCAAGCATTCTCAACCATTGTTTAAACCCTCGTCACTCCTCCACTCCTCCCTCTCACCCATTTTATATTTCCCCCTCCCTCCCTCCCTCCCTCCCTCTCTTCCGCAGGGCTGGTGCAGAAGGAGCGGAAGGAGGAGGGCATGGTGAGCCTGCGAGTGTACCTGGGATATGCAAAGAGGGTGGGCTTGTGGCAGTCGCTGCTGCTCGTCCTCCTCCTCGCCCTTGGACAAACCCTTGCCTGTGCCGGCGACTGGTAAGTGCCTCACAGAGAGGTATTTCTCTCCCTCACTCCCCACTCGCCTCTCTCCACTCCACTCCCAGTTCCTCACGCGCACTCCTACTCCCCACTCCTACTCCCCACTCCTACTCCCCGCTCCCTACTCCCCGCTCCTCCCTTACTTTTTTGAAGCACCTAGAAAGACAACACTCCCCTCTCTCGAGTGGCCATCAAATGTACCCTTTCGAATGGTCCTTTCGTCACCATCTCCTTCCTTCCCCCAACATCCCATTTCCCACTCCCCATGCCCCACGCCCCATTACTCCATCTTCTCATCTCCTCCGTCCTCTCATCTCCTCCGTGTCCCCATCCCCCCGTCCCCCAATCCCACCTCTCGCTTCCAGGTTCCTGGCCTTCTGGTCCCAGAAAAAGGACCAATCCGGTCCATACCGCCCCATCTACACGGCGCTCGTCCTCACCGGAGTCGTCACCTCCTTCGTGCGCTCGGGCCTCTTCTTCCGGTGGTGTGTGCTCGCTGCCTCGCGCATCCACTCCGCCATGCTCGCCTGCATGCTCGGCTCACCGCTCGCCTTCTTCCACGCCAACCCCATCGGCCGGATTCTCAACCGCTTCTCGGCGGACCAGGGGATTCTGGATGATCTGCTGCCCTTCACGCTCTTCAACTACCTGCAGGTGTGTGGTTGAGGTAGGGGTTAGGGGGTTGCGGGTGCTGTGTGGGTGGTGGGGGTGTCTTGGGAGTGGTCTCATAGCCCGCGTGCTCAACCCGTTTCCTGCAGATTAGAGGATTCTGGACGCTCACCCACTCAGGCAGTGGGGAGGGGACCATAGTGGTGGTGGCGCTGGGCTGGGCGTGACTTTTGAGAATTATAAAAAATCGCTCAATAGGCGTGACCTGGCTGGATTCTCCATAATTTTTTTGTCAACCCACCAATACCATCCCCCCCGCCTCCTTCCCCCTTCTTCCCATCATCTCCTCCTCAAATCCCTCCCACTCACAGACGCTCAGCCTGGCAGTGGGCGTGATAGTGATGGTAGCGCTGGGAGTGCCGTGGATCCTCATCCCCATGGCGCTTCTCTTCCTGCTCTGCCTGCTCTGCCTGCTCTGCCTGCTCTCCCTGCTCTTCCTGCTCTTCTTGCTCTATTGACAGTGGTGCCCCATTTTTTCCCCCTCAACCCTTCCCTCTCTTCAGACGCTCAGCCTGGCGGTGGGCGCGATAGTGATGGTGGCACTGGGAGTGCCGTGGATCCTCATCCCCATGGCCTTTCTCTTCCTGCTCTTCCTCCGCCTGCGCTACGTCTTCCTCTGCACGTCCCGTGAGGCCAAGCGACTGGAGGCCATCACGCGCAGCCCTGTGTATGCGCACTACGCTGCCACCATCCAGGTGGGTGCCCCAGTCCCTTGTACGGTTCACACTTCACGGCTCACAGTTCCCAATCCCCGGACCAGACCTGGTCCCCTGCCCACAAACCCAAGTCCCCAGTCCTTGTTCCCCCAGGGTAGCAAAACCCTGGTTGCCTCCAATACCGCTTTCCTCTGCACGTCCCCGTGAGGCCAAGCGCCTAGAGGCCATCACGTGCAGCCCTGTGTACGCGCACTACGCCGCCACCATCCAGGTGGGTCAATCGCCCCTTGCACTACCAGCAGTCTCACCTCCACAGTCCACCGTCTACACCACAGTCTCCAGAGTCTCACCTCCAGCACCAGCGGTCACGCGCAGCCCTGTGTACGCACGCTATGCCGCCACCATCCAGGTGGGTCTGTTGCCCCTAGCCCGCACGCAACCCCTCCTGCCTGTTCTGAGAGATCTCACCAACCTCCCTTCCTCCCACTCCCTGCATTCCCCGCTCTGTACTGCCCACTCTCTCATCCCTATCCACTATCTTACTGCAGGGTCTGACAACGATCAGAGCGTTCGGAGCGCAGCAGCAGTCCGCCACCATATTCCACCGCCTCCTCAACGCCAACGGCCGCGCCTTCTACTGCTGGCTAGCAGCCTCCCGCTGGCTCGCCTTCCGTCCCCCTGTGGCGCACGCACAACACAATATACCTTGATAAATCTCAAGAGCCTTCCTCTCTCCCACCCCCTGCATTTCCATCCCTGTGCCCACCCACTGTCACATCCCTCCCATGCCGCAGGGCCTGACAACGATCAGAGCGTTCGGAGCGCAGCAGCAGTCCGCCACCATATTCCACCGCCTCCTCAACGCCAACGGCCGCGCCTTCTACTGCTGGCTAGCAGCCTCCCGCTGGCTCGCCTTCCGTCTCGACACAATCGTCTCAGCCGTCGTGTTCCTCGTCGCCACACTCGCCGTCGCGCTCAGAACCACCCTCCCGCCTGGCCTTGTGGCGCTGGCTCTCAGCTACACGCTGCAGATGTCTGGCATGCTGCAGTGGGCGGTCAGACAAGGAGCGGAGGTTGAGAACATGGTGAGATATGGCTGCTCTTTTCTCTTTCTGCCTGTCCTTCCCCTTCCCTCGGCTTCCCTGCGTTGTGTTGTGAAAATGAAGGCCACACGGTGAGTCGCCCCCTCGCCTCACTCTGCCGTCGTGTTTCTCGTCGCCACGCTCGCTGTCGCGCTCAGGACGACTCTGCCTCCTGGACTAGTGGCGCTGGCTCTCAGCTACACGCTGCAAATGTCGGGCATGCTGCAGTGGGCGGTCAGGCAAGGAGCAGAGGTTGAAAACATGGTGAGAAAAGCGGCTCTGTTCTGTTCCCTGTGCCGGTCCTTCCCCTTGCCTGCATCATTCACAGGCATGAGGCATTACTTGTTTACTATGATGCTTGCACAAGCCCGGTCACATCCCGTTGTTCTTACTTTCTCATAACGCATATCCCTCTTCTGGCCTGTCTTTCCCTTTCTCCGCAGTTCACGGGTGTTGAGCGAGCACTGGAGTACACACACTTACCACAGGAGGAGGGGTTGGAGATGGGAGGACAGGAAGAGGGGCAGGGAGGCAGTGGGAAGGGAGGTGGCAACAAGAGGAGGAGTCGTCTCAAAGGGGGGCTCTGCGGGAAAAATGAAAAGCAGAAGCGGTGGGAGGAGAAGGGCGAGCAGGGGAGAGGAGGAGGAGTGGAGGAGCAAGGGGAGGTGCCTCCTGGGTGGCCGAACGAGGGAGCAGTGAGGGTGCAGGGGTTGACAGTGCGGTATAGACCCACCTTGGATCCTGTGTTGCAGGACGTGAGCTTTCAACTACAGGGAGGGGAGAAGTGCGGCGTTGTGGGGCGCACCGGTGAGTGCTGCTGTACTTGTCTGCCCGCCTGCCTGCCTGCCTGCCGCTGCTAACCAGTGGTTACTTTTTATCAGTGGAATGGACCTAACGTTTTGTGACCTAACTCCTCTCTAGATCCCATGTCTCTCCCTCCTATCCTCCCCCTTTCTTACCCCATCGTCTCCGCACGCCTCGCCCTCATTCACCTCCACTCAATCCCCATCACACTGTCAGACGCGGGCAAGTCAACGCTCATGCTCGCGCTCTTTCGTCTCGTGCAGCCATCCGGTGGCTGTATCCTCATAGACCAACCATCTCTCCAGCACACTTACTCCACCGTCACCTTGCCCCATCCATTCCACCCCCACCATGTTACCAGGTGCCGGCAAGTCAACGCTCATGCTCGCGCTGTTCCGTCTCGTGCAACCGTCCGGTGGCTGTATCCTCATAGACGGTGTCGACACTGCCACCATCTCCCTCACGCGCCTTCGCAGAAATGTGCGGGTTGTATGGGCCCGTACTTGCTTTGCGGCTGCCTTTCTTTCTAGGCTTTGAAGTCGGCGCAAGTTTAACATTATTGTTCGACCTTTCGAGCTTCAACTACCAGTAACAGTTGCAACACCACTGCTTCGTTTTGCTTTCCTCGTTGGTTTGTTTGTTGTCTCTGTTTTCAGTGTGTTTCCTGCGTGCGGGCAAGTTTTCTTAGCTTCACTCCCTTCCCGTCCCCCTTCTCTTTCCATCCCTTCCTCTCTCGCTGCACATCATACAGGTTATGGCAATTCCTCAAGATCCTGTGCTGTTTGGCAGCTCACTCCGATTCAACCTCGATCCTTTCAAGTGCGTCCAGATCTGTTTTGCTAGCTAGCAGCAAGCTTCGGAATCCCCAGAAATAGTGTCAATTGCATTTAAATCTTTGCCGTTGGAGGTGGTTTTTGGTAATCCTCAATACCCGCTTTGGAGTGCGTCCTTATCATTTCCGTGCTCGAAATATTCACCATGCGTCCGACTCATCGTTTTTTTCCCACACTGATCACCCGTCTGCTAAAATCCTCATTTCCTTGTCGCACGCTCTCCTTACCTCTACCCTCCTTCTCAGTCAACACCCGGACGCAGCACTATGGGAGGCGCTAGACGCAGTGCAGCTGAGAGGCAAGGCGGGCGGGCTGCAGAGAGGGCTGGAGGCGAGCATGAGCGAGTTTGGGGAGAACTTTTCTGTGGGACAGCGGCAGCTCGTGTGCCTTGCACGGTGAGTGGCTGCTCGCTGTTTTGTCTTTATGTATATGCGTATGTGCATGCATGGATCCGCATTTGCCACCAGTCTGCCGCCCCCTCCTCTTTGCCCCCGCCTGGTGTCTGATTTTCCTTGTTGATCTGCAGGCATACCAGATGTTTCTTCTGAAACATCCCTCCCCACCCCCCAGTTTTCCCCTCGTTAGCCTCCCCTCACTTCCCTCCCAACAGCGCCGTGCTGCACCGCAGTCGCATCCTGCTGATGGACGAGGCGACAGCCAACGTGGACATGGCCACATACACGCTCATCCAAACCACCATCCCTCCTCCTTGCTCCCTCCCATTGGTCCCTCTTGGCCCTGTTCTGCAGGCATTCCAAATGTGTTTTGTTAAAAAAAAAAAAATGAAAAACAACCCCTTCTCCTCCTTCCTTCCTCCTCCCCCCTACTCCCTCCTCCTCCTTCCCCTCCCCGCAGTGCCGTGCTGCACCGCAGTTGCATCCTGCTGATGGACGAGGCGACGGCCAACGTGGGCATGGCCGCAGATGCACTCATCCCTGAAACAACCCTTCTTCCTCTGCTCCCGTCCACCCCACTCCCCTCCTCTCCCTCTCTTCCCACCCCTCAGTGCCGTGCTGCACCGCAGTCGCATTCTGCTGATGGACGAGGCGACAGCCAACGTGGACATGGCCACAGACGCGCTCATCCAAACCACCATTCGCCGCCAGTTCGCTGCCAGCACCGTCATCACCATTGCGCACCGCCTACACACCATCATCGACGCGGATAAGGTGGGTCGGAGGAAGGGGGAGGAAGTGTTCTCTACCGTGAATGTTGGCAATTGGGAAACACGCTCTGGTATGTGCTGGGTTCACTGGTGCCAGTTTGCTGCCAGCACCGTCATCACCATCGCGCACCACCAGCACACCATCATCGATGCCGATGAGGTGAGAGTCCTTTTCTTGCTTGCGGATAAGGTGGAATCTCTCTATTTCGCTAACAGCAGCTACCTGCACTGGTTACTGTGCTGCCTGGCACATCTAATCTGTAGAATTGCTCTTGCAACATGCAACCTGGAGAATCAACACATGCCTGTCCCCATGTTGCTTTTTGAATTCTCCTTCCTCTGGCTATTCTCCAGGTGTTGGTGCTAGAGCAGGGCCGCGTGGTGCAGTTTGGGTCACCGCAGCAGCTGGCAGCAGACCGAGTGGGTTCCTTCTCTCGCATGATCTCCAACACCGGCCGATCTGCTGAGGCTTCCCTGCGCTCTGCTCTTGCCCGAGATGGCTCGCTGCGAGAGGCTTCGCTAAGAGATGCTTCAGTAAAGGAAGTAGCAGTGGGAGATGTTTCGGGGGGAGAGGACGTGCCACGTGACAAGGAGGATGTGAACATTGATGTGATGCCTTTGGAGAGTGATGGTTTGCTGCATGATAGGGATTTGGCTGCGGAAGATTGGGGTTGCGATGAGGATGGCATAGCTGCTGGTAGTACCAAGGAAGATGCATGAATGTCAGACGTTACATTGTGTACAAAATTCTTTCTCTGTGCATCTTGCAAAAGAAGGATAGGAGCCTTGCAGACAGTACACCTGAACTGCCTCGCTGTTGAAAGTGCAAGAACAAATGAGACGACCGTATAAATGCTGTGTACAAGTATATACTGTCAAGCTGCTACAATTCGAAACCCCTCTGGTTAGAGTCCTCACTCCTATTCCACACTACCGTACCTTCTACCTATCCGTATATCAACCATCACACAAGGTGTGCTCTATGGTGAGTCTAAGAGAAACCGCCTCCCACGCCCCGCCACGCACGGCACGAAAAACGCTCGTCTCGCTGCCCCCGAATCGCACCCTTCCAATTCGCCGCGCTGTTCACAATCGCGTAATGCGTTCCAGGATTCGCGTCAATCTCCTGTAGCACATCCGCTACACTCCTGCTACCTATCCGTATATCAACCATCACACAAGGTGTGCTCTATGGTGAGTCTAAGAGAAACCGCCTCCCACGCCCCGCCACGCACGGCACGAAAAACGCTCGTCTCAGCTGCCCCCGAATCGCACCCTTCCAATTCGCCGCGCTGTTCACAATCGCGTAATGCGTTCCAGGATTCGCGTCAATCTCCTGTAGCACATCCGCTACACTCCTGCTAGCGTTTAGCGATGGCTTCCGTTGCGCGTTCATGACCCATCCCGTGATCCAGTACTTAGGCCCGTCGAAGCGCCAGCGCATGCGGCCTCTACCCGGGATCGAAAGCAGCGGCGGGCCGTCATAACCCACGGGACCGAAGTTGATGTACCGAGTGGTGGGGATGAAGACGCTTTCTGTGATAAGGCGGAATTTCACGTTGATGTTGTTGCCTCTCCTGCACGCACGCACGTGAGATCATGGCGCGTCGTTAGTACCGCTGCCTCTCACGGACGTGATTCATGCGTCCAACGCATGTCACACTGTGCGTCTCGCACGCTGTGACTCACATGCAGACTATTAAACAAGGGGAGGGCTTTCATAAATTTCAATAGCGTAGATATTGTTTCATAATGGCGGGCTTACTTGTAAACGGTGATGGTGAGAACACCATCGGCATCTCTCCTCCCGAAGACGAACCCAGGAATGCGCTGCTGCTTCAGCACTGCCCTCGTGACGCCTGCTCATCAGGGATGGCAAGGGCAGATGGGACGGGTGAGAGAGTTATTGAGGAGTGCGCGAGCGGTAGACATGGATTATCAGATACAGGAGTGTGCGGAAAAGAAAATCATTGAGGAGTGTGTGTGCGGTACGCATGGTTAGGAGACAACTGCTATCAGTGTGAGAAACGGTGCGAGTAGGATACGAAATTCTGAAATTAGTGCACAGGGACTCACTGACGGTTCGGCCAATGGAGCCGGAGAGGGGCCCGCTAGTGCACTTGACTTGCCACGAGTGCGAGCATGAGGCGAACAGGCCGAAGAGAAGAGCCACCAGGAGAGCACTCTTGGCACCTGAAAGGCACGGAACCGGAACAAGATAAAGCTAACGCTTTCATATGACTGCGTCTAACTACGAACATCTTTCGTCAAAGACCATCTGGAAGTGCGATTTTCGTAGTCATGCATTAGCTTGCTTGTGCAGTAAAGACTCAGTGGAAGTATTGGTGGGCTCGTCTCCTACCATGGTGCCGTTGTCCCATTGCTGATGAGATGTCTGTCACGATGCTCGCGGGTTTGCGCCGAGTGAGCACGCAGCCTGGTTAATGCCAGAACTTAGGTATTTCAGCTAGTACCACAACGGCTACGCGTCGATATATGGTGATCGTGGAGCTTTATCCTTGGAATGAAGGGATAGCGCGAGGAGAAAGGCAGCTGTGGAAGGGAGGGAAATGGGGCTGATGATGGTCCACTTCGCAATTGCCGACAGTGTGGGGGGGATTGAGTGACGGCCCTTTAATTCCGAATGTTGGAATTTGATGTGGCGGCGCGTCGGTTGATGAAAGGCGGGAAGAGAATGTTGCTTGCCCGACTGCTTGCCTATCAACGTCGCGGCCCGACATCTGTTTTCGTTGATTGCGCGTGAGTGCACGAATCATTGTTTTCGCAACATCACACACTGACCATCGGAGCGACAAAAATTTCTCATTAACTGAGATAAAGATACACCCATTTTGTTCAATAGCAAGCCAAGACAGATAACCGAAAGATTGATGATTGTAATCATTGTCGATAAAAACAGGGCCCGTGCTAGGTTTTGGGGCACCCTGAGCCCTCAGGGCACTTTTCTAGAATCTTAAAAAATGCCCTGATTTCTCAGGGCAAATCTTCAGAGCCTTCCTGATTGGTCAGGGCTTTTGCAGAAACTAATCCTGACCTGTCAGGGCAAAAATAATAGTTTTCAGGGTTCTGATTTTAGCACACAGAGACCAGACCAGACTCTGTTTAGCATAGCAGAGCAGCCGCAGCACTGCAGCGCACATATAGTTGGTATTTTACTAGGCAATTAACCACTGCACCACCTCTTAGCCCTCCTCCAGTGCTACTGAACGTCAGCGTGAGAAACCCAGCTAGAGCTAGCCAGGCAGAGGACGAGTTGCCTTGGCGGTGGGTGATGTTAAGTTGTAATGTGTTATTTATATGTAGGTAGGCTGTAGTGGGGTAGCCAATACAGGGTACAAACCCAACTAGGGTTAGCTACTTGTACCCAACTGTTTCTTTCAATCCATTCATTCTTGCCTAGTTCTGTTAACATGGTATTCAGAGCAGGAGGTCCCTAGGACCTACCGACCGTTTTTTTTTAAGGGCCCACCACCGCTCGCATGCGGTTACCACGCTACCCCGTGCCCTAGCCTCGTAGCGCCCTCGTGCGCCCTCGTTAGCGCCCTCGTGCGCCCTCGTTAGCGCCCTCGCGCGCCCTCGTTAGCGCCCTCGCGCGCCCTCGTTAGCGCCCTCGCGCGCCCCTCGTTAGCGCCCTCGCGCGCCCTCGCTAGCGCCCTCGAGCCCCCCTTGTTAGCGCCCTCGTGCGCCTCTCGTTAGCGCCCTCGCGCGCCCCTCGCAGCGTCGCCCGCCCGCCGAGCCGCCCGCTCGCAGCGTCGCCCGCCTACCGCGCTGCCCGTTTCGCAGCCCGCCCGCCGCGCTGCCCGCTCGCAGCGTCGCCCGCCCGCCCGCTGCCCGCTTGCAGCGTCGCCCGCCCGCCCGCTGCCCGCTTCGCAGCGTCGCCCGCCCGCCGCGCTGCCCGCTCGCAGCGTCGCCCGCCCGCCTCGCTGCCCGCTTGCAGCGTCGCCCGCCCGCCCGCTGCCCGCTTCGCAGCCCGCCCGCCGCGCTGCCCGCTCGCAGCGTCGCCCGCCCGCCTCGCTGCCCGCTTGCAGCGTCGCCCGCCCGCCCGCTGCCCGCTTGCAGCGTCGCCCGCCCGCCCGCTGCCCGCTTCGCAGCCGCCCGCCGCGCTGCCCGCTCGCCGCGTCGCCCGCCCGCCCCGCTGCCCGCTTCGCAGCCCGCCCGCCGCACTTCCCGCCTGCAGCACCGCGCTGCCCGCTTCGCAGCCCGCCCCCCGCACTGCCCGCTCGCCGCGTCGCCCGCCCGCCGCGCTTCCCGCCGAGCTACCTACCTGCAGCGCTGCGGCAGCTTCCTTTGCTCAGTCGCACTGTCGCTATGGCTTCCATCCGCGTGCTGTCGTTCGATGCTGAGGGCCGCCCTGTGAAGTTCGCCACTTGGCTGGATGACCTGCAGCTGTTCCTTCTGAGCGATAGCAAGGAGCATGTGTCGCTCTATGATTACGCGTCTGGTGCTGCACCTGCCCCTCCTGCCACAGCTGAGCTTAGTGTTCGTTCCCACTGGCAGACTCGTGACGCAGCTGCTCGCCTAGCCATTCGCAGTCACCTGCCGCTAGCTGAGCTCGAGCATTTTGGCGACTGCAAATCCGCTAAGGCCCTGTACGATGCTGTCGTTGCTCGCTACTCCTCGCCTGCCACAGCCGAGCTTAGCCGCCTCATGCTGCCGTACCTGTTCCCTGAGCTGTCCACCTTTGCTACAGTCGCCGATCTTATCACTCACCTTCGCACTAGTGATGCTCGCCTGCGTGCCGCCCTTCCCACTGAGTTCTGCGCTAAGAATCCCCCTCCACTGTACTGGACACTCCACTTCATAGTCACCCGTCTCCCTGACACCCTCAGCTCAGTTCGAGACCACTTCCTTGCTCGCTGTCCCACTGAGCTCACAGTCGCCCTCCTAGAGGAGCAGCTGCTAGCGGCCGAAAAGAGCATTGTCGCTGTCGGTGCTGCTCGTGGCGCTCCTCGCACCCCCATCTTTGAGGGGTGTTCTCCCTCTCCCCTCGCTCCCTCCTACGCTACTGCTGCTGCTGTTGACTTCCTTGGTGCTGAGTCTGCTGGCGCTGCTTCTGCTCCTGGTGGGAGGCGCCGCACCGGCAAGGGCAAGGGGGGCAAGGGTGGCGGGGGTGGCGCTGGGGGGGGAGGAGGTGGGGGAGGTGGGGGGGGAGGCGGTGCTGGAGGGAGCGGTGGCGGGAGCGCTGGTGGGAGTGGGGTCGGCGGTGGAGGCGGGGGCGGCGGAGGAAGCAGTGGCAGTAGTGGCGGCGGCGGCGGTGGCGGCGGTGGCGGTGGTGGCGGTGGTGGCGGTGGTGGCGGTGGCGGTCGGAGCGGTGGTAGTGGTGGCGGCGGAGGTCGGAGTGGAGGCACTGGCTCGGGCCAGAGCTCCCAGCAGCAGCAGCGTCCCCAGACGACCCAACAGCTTCGTGAGTGGCTTGCTCAGCGTGGGACGTCGGGGGGCAGTGGCCGCTGTTCCTATGTCATTCGCACAGGTGACCGCAAGGGACAGACGTGTGGGAGGTTCCACACCCCGTACCGCTGCTTCTCCCGCCTTGACGACGCTTGGCGTGAGGAGATGGGCGAGGATGTTGAGCGCCCCCGCTGGGCTGAGCTCATGAGGGCTGGTGTTGATATCTTTGCTCTTGACTATGATGCTATTATTGCTGCCATGTATGCATTGACTGTTAGTGCCGAGGGAGACTGTTACTTGTGTGTGCCGCCTGACCCAGGTATAGAGCCCGCTGCCCTGGGTACTAGTGAGTCTGCTCTCTCTGGTATGGTGCCCCCTGTACTTGCTCCCTCCAGTGCTGTCCCGGCTGTTTGCGAGTCTGCTCTCTCAGGTACAGCACCCACAGAGACTGCTCTCTCAGGTACCGCACCGGCTGAGGCCTGTCACACCTTCACCCTTGACTCAGGTGCTTCCCGCTGTTTCTTTCGTGACAGTACTGAGCTCACACCGCTTCCTGCACCGGTCCCAGTTGTTAAACTGTATTATGCTTGTAGGCTGTAGTGGGGTAGCCAATATGGGGTACAACCCCAACTAGGGTTTCATATTTGTACCCAAACTTCTGCTAGTTCATCATTCTTGCCTAGTGATTCTGAAATGGTATTCAGAGCAGGAGGTCCCTAGGACCTACCGACCGTTTTTTTTTAAGGGCCCACCACCGCTCGCATGCGGTTACCACGCTACCCCGTGCCCTAGCCTCGTAGCGCCCTCGTGCGCCCACGTTAGCGCCCTCGCGCGCCCCTCGTTAGCGCCCTCGCGCGCACCCTCGTTAGCGCCCTCGCGCGCCCCTTCGTTAGCGCCCTCGCGCGCCCCTTCGTTAGCGCCCTCGCGCGCCCCTTGCTAGCGCCCTCGCGCGCCCCTCACTAGCGCCCTCGCGCGCCCCTCGCCGAGCCGCCCGCTCGCAGCCCGCCCGCCCGCTCGCTGCCCGCTTCGCGGCCCGCTCACTACGCAGCCCGCCCGCCCGCTCGCTGCCCGCTTCGCGGCCCGCCCGCTTCGCAGCCCGCTCGCTCGCTGCCCGCTTCGCGGCCCGCCCGCTTCGCAGCCCGCTCGCTCGCTGCCCGCTTCGCGGCCCGCCCACTTCGCAGCCCGCCCGCCCGCTCGCTGCCCGCTTCGCGGCCCGCCCGCCTCGCAGCCCGCTCGCCCCGCTGCCCGCTTCGCGGCCCGCCCACTTCGCAGCCCGCCCGCCCGCTAGCTGCCCACTTCGCGGCCCGCCCGCATCGCAGCCCGCTCGCCCCGCTGCCCGCTTCGCAGCCCGCCCGCCCGCCCGCTGCCCGCTTCGCGGCCCGCCCGCCTCGCAGCGTCGCCCGCCCGCCGTGCTGCCCGCTTGCAGCGCCGCCTGCCCGCCGCGCTGCCCGCTTCCCGGCCCGTCCGCCGCGCTGCCCGCTCGCAGCGTCGCCCTCCCGTCGCGCTGACCGCTTGCAGCGCCGCCTGCCCGTAGCGCCAGCCTCGCCCGCTGCTCTCTATCCGTGCACAGTCGCCTTCCCCTGCTGCGGCAGCTTGCGTTACTCTGTCACACTGTCGCTATGGCTTCCATTCGCGTGCTGTCGTTCGATGCTGAGGGCCGCCCTGTGCGGTTCACCGCTTGGCTAGATGACCTGCAGCTGTTCCTCCTGAGCGATAGCAAGGAGCATGTGTCGCTCTATGATTACGCGTCTGGTGCTGCGCCTGCCCCTCCTGCCACAGCTGAGCTTAGTGTTCGTTCCCACTGGCAGACTCGTGACGCAGCTGCTCGCCTAGCCATTCGCAGTCACCTGCCGTTAGCTGAGCTAGAGCATTTTGGCGACTGCAAATCCGCTAAGGCCCTGTACGACGCTGTCGTCGCTCGCTACTCCTCGCCTGCCACAGCCGAGCTTAGCCGCCTCATGCTGCCGTACCTGTTCCCCGATCTGTCCACCTTTACTACAGTCGCCGATCTTATCACCCACCTTCGCACTAGTGATGCTCGCCTGCGTGCCGCCCTTCCCACCGAGTTCTGCGCTAAGAACCCCCCTCCACTGTACTGGACACTCCACTTCATAGTCACCCGTCTCCCTGACACCCTCCGCTCAGTTCGAGACCACTTCCTTGCTCGCTGTCCCACTGAGCTCACAGTCGCCCTCCTAGAGGAGCACCTGCTCGCGGCCGAAAAGAGCATTGTAGCTGTCGGTGCTGCTCGTGGCGCTCCTCGCACCCCCATCTTTGAGGGGTGTTCTCCCTCTCCCCTCGCTCCCTCCTACGCTGCTGCTGCTGCTGTTGACTTCCTTGGTGCTGAGTCTGTTGGCGCTGCTTCTACTCCTGGTGGGAGGCGCCGCACCGGCAAGGGCAAGGGGGGCAAAAGTGGTGGTGGTGGCACTGGGGGGGGAGGAGGTGGGGGAGGTGGGGGGGGAGGCGGTGCTGGAGGGAGCGGTGGCGGGAGCGCTGGTGGGAGTGGGGTCGGTGGTGGAGACGGGGGCGGCGGAGGAAGCAGTGGCAGTAGTGGCGGCGGCGGCGGTGGCGGCGGCGGTGGTGGCGGTGGTGGCGGTGGTGGCGGTGCCTGTCAGAAATAACTGAGCAGGAATGAATGAACTAGAACAGAGTTTGGTACAAGTAGGAAACCCTAACTTTGTGTACCCCCTAAGGTGTAACCCACTACAGCCTAGACAATATAAACATGCAATGTTTGACACACCCCCATAGGCGCAGTGGGAGACAGCCACAGGGTCACAAGACCAGTCAAAGCAAAGCAAAACAAGCTCAGGGTGGATCTCAAGGATTCCACACAAATTCCGAGCACAAGCAAGCGGTCACAAGACCAGTTCACATGCAGGTTTATAACAAAGCAAGAGATACAGTGATCACAACCTAGCAAACGTAAACAAGTAGGCATATATATATAGTGATCACAGTACAAGCAAGGTCAAGAGGTAAGTAAGTGAGGCCCAGTAGGTACAAGGCCTAGCAGAGTGCAAAAGCGCTGATGGTCACAAGGCTGAAGCGCCTTGGTGAACACATCAGCAGTGTTGGCCTCCGTGGCCACGTAACGCAGACAAAGCTGACCACGCTGCTGCAGCTCTCGAGCCAGGAAGTACCGCAGAGCGATGTGCTTCGTTCTGTGCTCCAGTCTGTGCTCCTCACACAAGGCAATGGCAGCCTTGTTGTCGACGTACAGCACTGGAGGAGAACGAGGCCGCTCTCCGAGGTCGGTCAGCAGGTAGGTCAGCCAGCGTAGCTCCTGAGCGGCCATGGCTGTGGCGTAGATCTCAGCCTCACAACTGGAGCTGAGAACAGAAGAAGAGCGAGTAGAACGCCAAGAAACTGTGCCAGAGCCAAGGCTGAAGGTGTAACCCTGGGACGACCGCTGAGTAGCCTGGTCGTCTGCCCAAGAAGCGTCTGAGTGCCCTGTGAGAACAACCCGGTCTCGCCCTCCAAGCACAAGCCCCATGCCCGACGTACTGCACAAGTAGCGCAACACCCTCTTAGCAGCATCCATGTGCTCCTTCCGGTGACGGCCAGGAGCGACATAGCGTGCTAGGATGCTAAGAGGGTATGCAAGGTCAGGTCGAGTGCAGGTCATCAGGTACATGAGGCAGCCCACAAGCTCTGGATACGGGCCACTCGGCTCTACGGACTCATCCGAAGGCAGAGCTGAGAGCGAGTGACCGGTAGGCAGAGGAGTGGACTGAGGCGAGGAGTACGTGAAGCGGAAGCGCTGGAGAACCTGCTGCACCATGTGTGACTGAGTCAGGGTGATGGTGCGCCGTGCTCTGTCCCGGGTGATCCGCAAGCCAAGATAGCTCGTCAGCTCACCCAGGTCTGTGCACGTGTGTCTCCTCTGCAGCTCCGACTTCACGTGAGCGAGTGCCGCGGTGTCAGCAGTGGCAAAGACCAAGTCGTCGACGTACACGAGGATGTAGAACGGCGGCAGCGAGGTGTCGGTGCGTAGAAACAGCGACGGGTCAGCAGTAGAGGGAGCGAACCCAAGAGCCGCAAGTGTCGTCCTCAGTGTGTCGTGCCACTCACGTGGCGCCTGGCGGAGACCGTAGACCGGCCGCTGAAGCCTCCACTGGGTGCCAGGAGGAACTGACCCAGTGAAGCCAGGGGGGCGACGCAGCCAGATCTCCTCGTGCAGGCTGCCCTGCAAGAAAGCAGTGCTGAAGTCAAGAGAGTGAAGCTCGTAGTCGCGGTGAGCGGCTATGTGCAGCAGCACCCGAAGAGTAGTCATCTTCGGGGTGGGGGAGAAGGTCTGAAAGAAGTCTACTCCCTCTCGCTGACTGAAGCCTCGAGCCACGTAGCGCGCCTTGAAAACAGGCGGAGAACCCGGCGGCCGCTTCACCCTGAAAATCCACATGCCACTGACAATGTTCGCCCCAGGAGGGGGAACCTCGTCTACGTAGGTGCCTGTGGACTTCCAGGAGGCCATCTCTGCGTCCATGGCTGTCTGCCACTGAGAGGAGTAGGGACCCGCCATCGCCTCAGCGTAAGAGCGTGGGGTCGGGATGTCTGGTGCATCCGGGTCTCCCTCAGGGGCAACTAGCAAGGACACGAGACGGGGCAAAGCAGCAGCAAGGCAGTGGAACTCCTCCTGTCTGTCCTCAAGGACGTCCGTGCCGAGGGCACACTCACCCCCGACGGACGGAGGACAGGCAGACGCAGACTCAGACCTAGCGACAAGGCTGGCAGCGTAGTCTAGGCGACAGCGAGCAGCAAAGTCAACCAACTCAGCGACCAGGGCAGACGCAGCAGAGGACTCAAAGGTCGGGTCAGTGACAACTGTAGCGAGGAGACGCGTAACAGTGGGACTGGCAGCACGACGGGAGTCAGACTCCGGGTCAGGAAGAGTAGGAAGAGAGGACGCAGGAGGAGACGGCAGCGGGACACGCTGCGGAGCAGTGGAGGGACGTAGAGTCATGTAGTGAGTGCCAGGGACAGGAGGAGGACGCTCACGTGGGACACGACGACCAGTGCGAGCAGTACGAACAGGCGACGCAGGACGAGACTCAGGCTCACGACGCTCTGTAAGACCTCCTGTGGGACCAGCGTAAGGGGAGGGAGCAGGGAGAGGCGAGACAGGCGGTAACTGTGACTGCGGCTGGACAGGCGGAGGACACGCTACGGAGGGAGGAGGACTAAGAGGAGGAGCCTGACCAAGAACCTGCTGAAGGAGCGGTACGAAGTACGGTCGCGGCCGCGCAGCGTCTCCAGAAACAGCAGGGACACCAGTGGCAGCCCCAACGCCCGAGTCCTCAGCACCAGCAGCAGCTCCAACGCCCGGGTCCTCAGCACCAGCAGGAGCTCCAACGCCCGAGTCCTCAGCACCAGCAGCAGCACCACCGGTCGGGTCCTCAGCACCAGCAGCAGCTCCAACGCCCGGGTCCTCAGCACCAGCAGCAGGGCCACTGGTCAGGTCCTCAGCACCAGCAGCAGCGCCACCGGTCGGGTCCTCAACACCAGCAGCAGCTCCAACGCCCGGGTCCTCAGCACCAGCAGCAGCTCCAGCGTCCGGGTCCTCAGCACCAGCAACAGCACCACCGCTCGGGTCCGCAGCACCAGGAGCACCACTACGAAGACTGCAGCGCCGCGTGTACCACTCGCGGATCACCTGAATGGGGGGGAGCTCCTGGGTAGGAGGGGAAGTACCGGGACGAGCTCCAGAAGCACCTCTCCGGAGGCGGCAGTACTCGAGGTACCTCTCCTGCAGCTGCTGGGAGGAGAGGGCTCCTCCAGGTGGAGTACCCCCAGACTCAGCACCCCCAGACTCAGCACCCCCAGACTCAGCACCCCCAGACTCAGCACGTCCAGACTCAGCACCCCCAGACTCCGCACCTCCAGGCTCCGCACCTCCAGGCTCAGCACCCCCAGGCTCCGCACCTCCAGGCTCAGCACCCCCAGGCTCCGCGCCTCCAGGCTCAGCACCCCCAGGCTCCGCACCTCCAGGCTCAGCACCCCCAGACGCAGGACGAGAGTCAACAGCTACCTCAACAGGCTCACCCGGGTCTACCTGGGACACACCTGAGGGAGCGGCACCCTGAGGGGGGAGGGGGTCTGGTACCTCAGCACCTGGAGCGAGGAAGAGAGGCGGGGGGGGGAGTGGGGCAGTGCGGTAGGGGAAGAGGCGGTAGAAGGGGACGGACTCGTCAAAAGTGACGTCCTGAGAGGCCAGAACCCGGCGCGAGGTGACGTGGTAAAACTGCCATCCAGGCGCGTCGGGAACAAAGCCAAGAAAGACACAGGGAACAGTGCGACGTGAGAGCTTGTCCGCAGACGTGTCGCGGACAAAGGCTCGAGATCCCCAGACCCGGAAACGCGACGCATCGCCAACCTCTCCCGTCCACCGTAGAGTCGGGGAAGTCTCCGGCAAGGAGACACGGGGCCAGAGGTTGAGCTGATGTGCTGCGTACCGGACCGCAAACGGCCACAGAAAGTGGGGAGCAGCCGCATGGGTCAGGGAGGTACGAGCGACCTCCATGACTAAGCCAATGCGGCGCTCAGCAACCCCATTCTGCTGTGGAGAGGCCGGAAGCGTGTACGACTGCTCAATGCCGTGCTCAGCACAGTAGGCTGCCAAGAGGTCGGAGGCGAACTCACCACCCCTGTCAGAGTGCAAGCGCAGGACAGGAAAGTCCGAGTGAAAGCGCTCGCCTAGCTGGAGACGGGCTCGGCTGATCCAGGGGATCAAAACACCAGGGACGTCACCCTTGGCGCGCAAGGGGAAGACCGTGGTGTAGCGCGAGTAGTCGTCAACAACTATCAGGAAGTACCTCTCCTGACCCTGACCACGGACGCGGGCTGGGCCCCACACGTCCATGTGGAGCGTCTGCAGGGGAGCGGTCGTCGGGGGAAAGGAGGAGGAGTGAGGAGCGGCGCGCTGCCGCCCCTCGACACAGGGAATGCAGTCAGGAGCAGGGGAGTCAGGAAGGGGAGGGAGCACCCTGGGAAGACCAGCAACAAGGTCCCGTTTGTGCATGGCCCGCAGGCGCTGCACAGACGGGTGACCAAGGCGGTGGTGCCAGAGGACGGTGTCGTTCGCCAGAGAGCGACACGAGCAGGGGGCGGACAGCTGACCTGACGCTGACGCAGACGCAGCTACCTGAGGGGACTCAGTGGTCAGTGTGTACAGGTCAGACCCCGGCTCTCGAGTGAAAGTAGCCAGGTGGCGGCCCGTCCGAGCACACGTGCAGTGAGTCACACGCTCGTAGGCAGGGGTGAACTGGTGAACACCCGAGTCCTGGAGCGCACTACCTGCCACCAAGTTCGTGGAGAACGAGGGGAGGTAGAGACCTGAGAGTGTGCCGGACGGAACCGCTGGACACGGAAGGGTGGTGGAGGAGGTCGCAAGGACCGGACCCCCAGAGGGGTCAGCAAGAGAGACAGCAACCGGCCGAGCTAGAGGCTCAAGGACAGTGCGGTCACGAAAGAAAGAGCGAGAAGCACCTGAGTCCAGTGTGAAGGTGTGCAGTGCTGCAGTCGACTCAGTACCAGGGGGCACAGACGCACAAGCACCTAGAGCAGCAGCTGCAGTAGTACCTGTGGAAGCAGACACACTAGTACCTAGAGCAGCAGCGGGGCTGGCCTGAATGCCCGGGTCGGGCGGAACACGCAAGTACTGAGCACCCTCTCCACTAATAGACATCGCATACATGGCAGTGAGAATAGCATCAAAGTCAAGTGCCCAAATATCAACACCCTTCCTGAGCAGATCAGCCCAGCGCGGCAGCTCACCCCCACCAGGAAACTGGGTGCGCCACGCATCGTTGAGGCGGGCGAAGCAGCGCTCCGTCTGGTGCGGCCCCCCACACATCTGGCCAGTGCGGTCACCTGTACGAATAACGTACTGGCAGGTGACGCTGCGCCGCGCATACCACTCACGGGCGGCCTGAAGGGTCGGGGAAGGCTGCTGACTCTGACCGCCCCCCGGGCCTCCACGACCACCACCCCCTCCGCCTCCGCCCCGGCCACCTCCACCCCTGCCGCTGCCACGACCACCTCCGCCTCCGCTGCCACCTCCGCCCCTGTCACCACTCCCAACACCGCTGTCACCTCCACCACTGCCGCCACTAGTCTCTCCAGTCGCACCTCCACCGCCACCACCTCCACCCCCGCCTCCTCCGCCACCACCCCCACTCCTGCCACTCCTGCCCCTGCGTCGTCCGCCTGAAGCAGACGCAGCCCCGACCTTCTCAGCACCAAGGAGGTCGACAGCAGCAGCAGAGGCGACAGAGGGGAGGAGGGGGGAAGGGGAGCACCCCTCGAAGAAGGGGCCGCGGGGGTCGCCACGAGAGGTGCCTACAGCGACGATACTAGCCTCGGCTGCAAGCAGTTCCTTCTCGAGGAGGGCTATGGTGAGCTCAGTGGGGGAGCGAGAGAGGAACTGGTCCCTGACAGGGCGCAGAGAGTCAGGGAGGCGGGTGACAACGTGGTAGAGAGTGATCCAGAGCGGGGGGGGGTTGCTAGCGAGGAACTCATCAGGCATGGCAGCGCGAAAGCGAGCCTCACTAGTCTTAAGGTGGGTGATGAGGTCTGCGACAGTGTGAAAGGAGGCTAGGTCGGGGAACAGGTAGGGGAGAGTGAGGCGGCCTAGTGTGGCAGAAGCGGGTGAGGAGTAGCGGGCCACTACAGCTGTGTAGAGGTCCTTAGCAGTCTTGCACTGGCCGAAGTGCTCGCGCTCATCTAGCGGCAGGGAGTTGCGAATAGCAAAGCGAGCGTGCGCGTCACGGGTCTGCCACTGTGAGCGCTCAGCTGGGGGGGCAGTAGCGAGTGGGGCGGTCGCATGGCCGAGAGCGTGGTCGTACAGTGTAATATCTTCCTTGGCAGTGAGCTGTAGGAAAAGGTGCAGATCATCTAGCCAGGTTTCGAATTTGACCGGACGGCCCTCGGCGTCGAAAGCTAGAACAGGAGGACTAGCCATAGCGACAGCGGCAGTAGTAGAAGCAGTAAAGTCACTGAAAAGGCGTGCGCAGGGTCAGCGGGGCCGGTGGGGCCTACGGACTGTAGTGGCGCACAAGCAGTAGTAGCAGAAAGTGTAGTAGTAGGAATGCAGTGGTGCACAGGCGCAGCAGGCGGCAGCGAGAGCCGGCGTAGTAGGGGCGGGCTCAGCAGCGGTGATTCGCGGGCGACGGCGGGCGCAGCAGCGGCGGTGCGCGGGCGGCGGCGGGCTCAGCAGCGGTGGTGCGCGGGCGGCAGCGGGCGCAGCAGCGGCGGTGCGCGGGCGGCGGCGGGCTCAGCAGAGGCGGTGCGCGGGCGGCTGCGGGCTCAGCAGCGGCGGTGCGCGGGCGGCTGCGGGCTCAGCAGAGGCGGTGCGCGGGCGGCTGCGGGCTCGGCAGCGGCGGGCCGGGAGCAGTGCGGGCAGCGTGCGGGCCGGCGGCGGTCAGCGCACGAGCCGCGCAGGCTCAGCGCGGGCTGCGCGGGCTGCTCGCGGGCTGCGTAAGCGGGTCGCGGGCGGCTCGCGGGGGTTCGCGGGCAGGTCGCGGGCTGCTCGCGGGCAGTTCGCGGGCTGTGCGCGGGCTGCGCGGGCTGGTCGCGGGCTGCGCAGGCGGTTCGCGGGCTGTGCGTGGGCGGTTCGCGGGCTGTGAGCGCGGCGCGCTGTGCGGTTCGCGGGCGGCGTGACGGGGCCGATCGGGGCGCTAAGGGGCGACGCGACGGGGGCCGTGAGAGGCCGCTAAAAAAAATTCGAAGGGGCCGCAGGGCCGCTAGATCGTGCTAGATCGACGGGGCCATCGGGGCCGAAAAGAAGCGAAGGTAAGCAGGTAGGTAAGTCGGTGGGCCCTAAGAACAGTCCTAGCGAAGGACCTGCTCTGAAACCATGTCAGAAATAACTGAGCAGGAATGAATGAACTAGAACAGAGTTTGGTACAAGTAGGAAACCCTAACTTTGTGTACCCCCTAAGGTGTAACCCACTACAGCCTAGACAATATAAACATGCAATGTTTGACAGTGCCGGTCGGAGCGGTGGTAGTGGTGGCGGCGGAGGTCGGAGTGGAGGCACTGGCTCGGGCCAGAGCTCCCAGCAGCAGCAGCGTCCCCAGACGACCCAGCAGCTTCGTGAGTGGCTTGCTCAGCGTGGGACGTCGGGGGCCAGTGCCCGCTGTTCTTATGTCATTCGCACAGGTGACCGCAAGGGACAGACGTGTGGGAGGTTCCACACCCCGTACCGCTGCTTCTCCCGCCTTGACGACGCTTGGCGTGAGGAGATGGGTGCGGATGTTGAGCGCCCCCGCTGGGCTGAGCTCATGAGGGCTGGTGTTGATGTCTTTGCTCTTGACTATGATGCTATTATTGCTGCCATGTATGCATTGACTGTTAGTGCCGAGGGAGACTGTTACTTGTGTGTGCCGCCTGACCCAGGTATAGAGCCCGCTGCCCTGGGTACTAGTGAGTCTGCTCTCTCTGGTATGGTGCCCCCTGTACTTGCTCCCCCCAGTGCTGTCCCGGCTGGTTTCGAGTCTGCTCTCTCAGGTACAGCACCCACACAGACTCCTCTCTCAGGTACCGCACCGGCTGAGGCCTGTCACACCTTCACCCTTGACTCAGGTGCTTCCCGTTGCTTCTTTCGTGACAGTACTGAGCTCACACCGCTTCCTGCACCGGTCCCAGTCTCCTTGGCTGACCCCTCTGGGGGCCCAGTCCTTGCCCAGTCCACCACTGTCCTCCCTTGTCCGGCGGTTCCGTCTGGCTCGTTGTCGGGTTTCCACCTCCCCTCGTTCTCGACGAACCTGGTGAGCAACGCTGTCCTCCAGGATCAGTGGGTTGACACCTTTACCCCTGGCGGACAGCGTGTGGCGATCTGCACGTGCTCCAGGACTGGCCGTCACCTGGCTACGTTCACCCGTCGGCCGGGGTCGAGTCTCTACACACTGACCACTGCGTCTCCCCAGGTAGCTGCTGTCGGTCAGGTGTCTGCGTCAGGTCTGGTGGCCCACGCCTGTGAGTGTCGTTCCCTGTCGCACCAGACTCTTCTCTGGCACCACCGCCTGGGTCACCCCTCCTTGCCACGCCTTCGTGGCATGCACCGTCGCCTCCTTGTGTCCGGTCTTCCCAGGTCCCTCCCTCCCCTCCCTGCCTCGCCTGCGCCGCCTTGCCTTCCTTGCGTCGAGGGGCGGCAGCGCGCCGCTCCTCACTCCTCCTCGTTCCCCCCGACAGAGGCTCCTCTGGAGACCCTCCACCTGGACGTGTGGGGCCCAGCCCGCGTTCGTGGTCAGGGCGGTGAGCGGTACTTTTTGCTGGTTGTCGACGACTACTCGCGTTACACCACGGTCTTCCCCTTGCGCACCAAGGGTGAGGTCCCTGCTGTTCTGATCCCTTGGATCCGCACGGTTCGTCTCCAGCTCCGCCGCCGTTTCCGGACGGATCTTCCTGTCCTGCGTCTGCACTCTGACAGAGGTGGTGAGTTTTCCTCCGATCTCTTGAGGACCTTCTGTCAGGCGGAGGGCATCGAGCAGACCTTCACGCTTCCGGACTCCCCACAGCAGAATGGGGTTGCTGAGCGCCGCATTGGCCTGGTCATGGAGGTCGCTCGTACCTCCTTGGTCCACGCGGCGGCTCCCCATTTTCTGTGGCCGTTTGCTGTCCGGTACGCCGCGCATCAGCTCAACCTCTGGCCCCGTGTCTCCTTGCCGGAGACCTCGCCCACACTGCGTTGGACGGGGGAGGTTGGCGATGCGTCGCGCTTCCGGGTGTGGGGTGCTCGTGCCCTTGTCCGCGATACGTCCGCGGACAAGCTCTCCTCCCGCACGCTTCCCTGTGTCTTCCTTGGCTTTGTCCCTGACGCGCCTGGCTGGCAGTTTTACCACCCCACCTCGCGCCGGGTCTTCGCCTCTCAGGATGTCACCTTTGACGAGTCGGTCCCTTTTTACCGTCTCTTCCCCTACCGCACTGCCCCCCTCCCTCCCCCGCCGCTTTTCCTTGCTCCTGGTCCCCCTCCGGTAGACCCCCTTCCCCCTCAGGGTCCTGCTCCTTCAGGTGTCTCTCAGGTAGACCCTCCTCCCGTCGCTGAGCCTGTCGAGGTCACAGGTGACTCAGGTGCTGCTGCGGGTGGTGCTGCTGGGAGTGCTGAGCCTGGGGGTGCTGAGCCTGGGGGTGCTGGGCCTGGGGGTGCTGGGGCTGCAGGTGCTGGGACTGAGGGTGCTGGAGCTGAGGGTACGGTGCCTGAGAGTATGGAGCCTGGGGGTGCTGCGCCTGGGGGTGCTGAGCCTGCGGGTGCGGGGCCTGGGAGTGCTGGGACTGCGGGTGCTGGAGCTGAGGGTACTGTGCCTGAGAGTTTGCCGCCTGGGGGTGCTGCGACTGGGGGTGCTGAGCCTGCGGGTACTGAGCCTGCGGGTACTGAGCCTGGGGGTGCTGCTACTGAGCCTACGGAGCCTCGGGTTACTGCGTCTGGGGGTGCTCCGGTTCGGGGTGCTGAGCAGTCTCTCACACCGCAGCAGCTTCGCGACTGGTACGTCCGACGCTTTCGCCGTCCTAGTGGCTCGGCTGGAGTTTGGGGTGCTGGAGCTGCTCGTCCTGGGGGTGCTCGTACTGGGGGTACTGGAGCTGCCGGGACTGGCTGTTCTGGGAGCACTGTGACTGGAGCTGCTGGAGCTGAGGACTCTGGCGCTGGCGGTGCTAGCGGAGTTGGAGCTGCCGACTCTGGGGGTGGCGCTGCTGCTGGTGCTGCGGACCCACCTGGTGGAGCTGCTGCTGGTGCTGAGGAGTCGGACGGTGGAGCTGCTGCTGGAGCTGGGGACCCGGCCGGTGGAGCTGCTGCTGGTGCTGTGGACCCGGACGCTGGAGCTCCTACTGGTGCTGAGGACCCGGCCGCTGGAGTCCCGTCTACTTCTGGAGACACTGCGCGGCCGCGACCGTACTTCGTACCGCTCCTTCAGCAGGTTCTTGGGCAGGCTCCTCCTCCTTGTCCTCCTCCCTCCGTAGAGTGTCCTCCGCCTGTCCAGCCGCAGTCACAGTTACCGCCTGCCTCGCCTCTCCCTGCTCCCTCTCCTTATACTGGTCCCACAGGAGGTCTTACAGAGCGTCGTGAGCCTGAGTCTCGTCCTGCGTCGCCTGTTCGTCCTGCTCGCACTGGTAGTCGTGTCCGTCGTGAGCGTCCTCCTCCTGTCCCAGGCACTCACTACATGACTCTGCGTCCCTCTACTGCTCCTCGGCGTGTCCCTCTACCGTCTCCTCCTGCGTCCTCTTTGCCTGCCGTTCCGGACCCTGAGTCTGACCGGTATCGCGCTGAGCACCCTACAGTCACGCGTCTCCTTGCTACTGTTGTCACTGACCCCACCTTTGAGTCCTCGGCTGCGTCTGCTCTGGTCGCTGAGTTGGTTGACTTTGCTGCTGCCTGTCGTCTAGACTACGCTGCTAGCCTTGTCGCTGAGTCAGAGTCTGCGTCTGTCTGTCCTCCGTCCGTCGGGGGTGAGTGTGCTCTTGGCACGGACGTCCTTGAGGACAGGCAGGAGGACTTTGACTCTCTTGCGGCTGCTGTACCTCATCTCGTGGCCTGGTTGCTTGCCCCTGAGGGAGACCCGGATGCAGTAGACATCCCCACTCCGCGCACTTACGCAGAGGCGATCTCGGGTCCCTACTCCTCTCAGTGGCAGACAGCCATGGACGCAGAGATGGCATCCTGGAAGTCCACAGGCACCTACGTCGACGAGGTTCCCCCTCCTGGGGCGAACATCGTCGATGGCATGTGGATTTTCAGGGTGAAGCGGCCGCCAGGTTCTCCGCCTGTCTTCAAGGCTCGTTACGTTGCTAGAGGCTTCAGTCAGCGTCAGGGGGTCGATTTCTTCCAGACCTTCTCCCCCACCCCGAAGATGACCACTCTTCGGGTTCTGCTGCACGTTGCTGCTCAGCGTGACTACGAGCTTCACTCTCTTGACTTCAGCACAGCGTTCCTACAGGGCAGCCTACACGAGGAGATCTGGCTGCGCCGCCCACCTGGCTTTACTGGGTCGTTTCCCCCTGGTACCCAGTGGAGTCTCCGCCGGCCAGTCTACGGTCTCCGCCAGGCGCCACGTGAGTGGCACGACACACTGAGGACTACTCTTGCGGCTCTTGGGTTCGCGCCGTCTACTGCTGACCCGTCGCTGTTTCTGCGCACAGACACGTCGCTGCCGCCGTTCTACATCCTCGTGTACGTCGACGACTTGGTCTTTGCTACTGCTGACACTGAGGCACTCGCTCGTGTGAAGTCGGAGCTGCAGAAGAGACACACCTGCACTGACCTGGGTGAACTGCGTAGCTACCTTGGCTTGCAGATCACCCGGGACAGAGCTCGCCGCACCATCACCCTGACTCAGTCACATATGGTGCAGCAGGTCCTTCAGCGCTTCGGCTTCCAGTTCTCCTCACCACAGGCCACACCTCTGGCTACCAGCCACTCGCTCTCAGCTCCACCTTCGGACGAGTCCGTAGAGCCGAGTGGCCCGTACCCAGAGCTTGTAGGCTGCCTCATGTACCTGATGACTTGCACGCGACCTGACCTCGCGTACCCTCTTAGCATCCTTGCTCGTTACGTTGCGCCTGGGAGACACAGGCGAGAGCACTGGGAGGCTGCTAAGAGGGTGCTGCGTTACCTGTGCAGTACATCAGGCATGGGGCTGGTGCTTGGAGGACGCGACAGAGTTGTCCTCACTGGTCACTCGGACGCCTCTTGGGTGGACGACCTGGCTACGCAGCGGTCGTCACAGGGTTACACCTTCAGCCTTGGCTCAGGTTCTGTCTCGTGGCGGTCCACCCGCTCTTCCTCTGTTCTCGGCTCTAGTTGTGAGGCTGAGATCTACGCCACAGCCATGGCTGCACAGGAGTTATGCTGGCTCACCTACCTGCTGACTGACTTGGGAGAGCGGCCTAGTTCTCCTCCAGTTCTGTACGGTGACAACAAGGCGGCTCTTGCCTTGTGTCAGGAGCACAGACTGGAGCACAGGACGAAGCACATTGCTCTTCGCTACTTTCTTGCTCGAGAGCTTCAGCAGCGCGGTCAGCTTCGGCTTGTGTACGTGGACTCGAAGGCCAACACTGCTGATATCTTCACCAAGGCGCTCCCGCCTAGTGATCATCAGCGGCACTGTACTTCTTTAGGCCTTGTGTCCACGTTTCCTCACTTGCTCACTGCTTGACATTCTTTGTACTGTACTTTATATATATCTTGTTGCTTGTTTGCTAGGTTTTGATCACTGTGTTGCTTGTCTTGTACTATATCTAGCACTGCATGTGAACTGGCCTTGTGGCCTTTACTTGTGCTCGGAGTGTGGTGACGTTGTGATCCACCCTGGGCTTTGCTTTGCTTTGCTGGACTGGTCTTGTGACCCTTTGTTCTCCCCCACTTTGCCTATGGGGGTGTGTTAAACTGTATTATGCTTGTAGGCTGTAGTGGGGTAGCCAATATGGGGTACAACCCCAACTAGGGTTTCATATTTGTACCCAAACTTCTGCTAGTTCATCATTCTTGCCTAGTTATTCTGAAACCAGTCTCCTTGGCTGACCCCTCTGGGGGCCCAGTCCTTGCCCAGTCCACCACTGTGCTCCCTTGTCCGGCGGTTCCGTCTGGCTCGTTGTCTGGTTTCCACCTCCCCTCGTTCTCGACGAACCTGGTGAGCAACGCTGTCATCCAGGATCAGTGGGTTGACACCTTTACCCCTGGAGGACAGCGTGTGGCGATCTGCACGTGCTCCAGGACCGGCCGTCACCTGGCTACGTTTACCCGTCGGCCGGGGTCGAGTCTCTACACACTGACCACTGCGTCTCCTCAGGTTGCTGCTGTCGGTCAGGTGTCCGCGTCAGGTCTGGTGGCCCACGCCTGTGAGTGTCGTTCCCTGTCGCACCAGACTCTTCTCTGGCACCACCGCCTGGGTCACCCCTCCTTGCCACGCCTCCGTGGCATGCACCGTCGCTGCCTTGTGTCTGGTCTTCCCAGGTCCCTCCCTCCCCTCCCTGCCTCGCCTGCGCCGCCTTGCCTTCCTTGCGTCGAGGGGCGGCAGCGCGCCGCTCCTCACTCCTCCTCGTTCCCCCCGACAGAGGCTCCTCTGCAGACCCTCCACCTGGACGTGTGGGGCCCAGCCCGCGTTCGTGGCCAGGGCGGTGAGCGGTACTTTTTGCTGGTTGTCGACGACTACTCGCGTTACACCACGGTCTTCCCCTTGCGCACCAAGGGTGAGGTCCCTGCTGTTCTGATCCCTTGGATCCGCACAGTTCGTCTCCAGCTCCGCCGCCGTTTCCGGACGGATCTTCCTGTCCTGCGTCTGCACTCTGACAGAGGTGGTGAGTTCTCCTCCGATCTCTTGAGGACCTTCTGTCAGGCGGAGGGCATCGAGCAGACCTTCACGCTTCCGGACTCCCCACAGCAGAATGGGGTTGCTGAGCGCCGCATTGGCCTGGTCATGGAGGTCGCTCGTACCTCCTTGGTCCACGCGGCGGCTCCCCATTTTCTGTGGCCGTTTGCTGTCCGGTACGCCGCGCATCAGCTCAACCTCTGGCCCCGTGTCTCCTTGCCGGAGACCTCGCCCACACTGCGTTGGACGGGGGAGGTTGGCGATGCGTCGCGCTTCCGGGTGTGGGGTGCTCGTGCCCTTGTCCGCGATACGTCCGCGGACAAGCTCTCCTCCCGCACGCTTCCCTGTGTCTTCCTTGGCTTTGTCCCTGACGCGCCGGGCTGGCAGTTTTACCACCCCACCTCGCGCCGGGTCTTCGCCTCTCAGGACGTCACCTTTGACGAGTCGGTCCCCTTTTACCGTCTCTTCCCCTACCGCACTGCCCCCCTCCCTCCCCTCCCGCTTTTCCTTGCTCCTGGTCCCCCTCCGGTAGACCCCCTTCCCCCTCAGGGTCCTGCTCCTTCAGGTGTCTCTCAGGTAGACCCTCCTCCCGTCGCTGAGCCTGTCGAGGTCACAGGTGACTCAGGTGCTGCTGCAGGTGGTGCTGCTGGGAGTGCTGAGCCTGGGGGTGCTGAGCCTGCGGGTGCTGGGCCTGGGAGTGCTGGGACTGCGGGTGCTGGAGCTGAGGGTACTGTGCCTGGGAGTTCGGCGCCTGGGGGTGCTGAGCCTGGGGGTGCTACGACTGGGGGTGCTGAGCCTGCGTGTACGGAGTCTGGGGGTGCCGAGCCTGGGGGTACTGCGCCTGAGGGTACTGAGCCTGGGGGTGCTGCTACTGAGCCTACGGAGCCTGGGGTTGCTGCGTCTGGGGGTGCTCTTCCTGGCGGTACTGGAGCTGCTGGAGCTGACGACGCTGGAGCTGACGGTTCTGGACACGGTGGTCCTGCTGGTTCTGGAGGTGCTGGCGAGGGGAGGTCTGACGCTGCTGGGGCCTCTGGTGCTGACGTCGCCGACTCGGGGGGTGCTGCGGCGGAGGGTACTGGTTCAGGTGCTTCTGGTGCTCCGGGTGCTGGAGGTGCTGGCGGAGCTCCGCCGTCGCGCCTGTTCTTCGCTCCTCCGTCGCCGTCGGCTTTGCCGCCGCCTGACACGGTGCTTCGCCAGGTTCTTTCCCTCCCGTCTTCCACTGGCCTTCCCCTTCAGCCTGGCTCCCCCCTCCCTGCTCCTGTGCCTTATACTGCACAGCCGGACTCGCTTACGGAGCGTCGTGAGCCTGCGTCTCGTCCTGCCTCGCCGGTTCGCGCTGCTCGCACTGCTCGCACTGGTCCCACTAGCCGTCGTGTCGCGCGTCCGCGTCCTCCTCCTGTTCCTGGCACGCACATTATGGCACTTCGTCCTTCCACTGGTCCACAGCGTGTCCCCCTACCGTCTCCTCCTGCGTCTTCTCTTCCTGACGTTCCCGACCCTGCGTCTGACAGTGTTCGTGCTGCCCACCCTACTGTCACGCGTCTTCTCGCCACTGTTGTCACTGACCCGTCGTTTGAGTCTGCTGCTGCGTCTGCCCTGGTCGCTGAGCTTGTCGACTTTGCTGCTGCCTGTCGCCTCGACTACGCCGCCAGTCTTGTTGCCGGGTCTGAGTCTGTCTGTCCTCCGTCCGTCGGGGGTGAGTGTGCTCTTGGCACGGACGTCCTTGAGGACAGGCAGGAGGACTTTGACTCTCTCGCGGCTGCTGTACCTCATCTCGTGGCCTGGTTGCTTGCCCCTGAGGGAGACCCGGATGCACTAGACATCCCCACTCCGCGCACTTACGCAGAGGCGATCTCGGGTCCCTACTCCTCTCAGTGGCAGACAGCCATGGACGCAGAGATGGCATCCTGGAAGTCCACAGGCACCTACGTCGACGAGGTTCCCCCTCTTGGGGCGAACATCGTCGATGGCATGTGGATTTTCAGGGTGAAGCGGCCGCCAGGTTCTCCGCCTGTCTTCAAGGCTCGTTACGTTGCTAGAGGCTTCAGTCAGCGTCAGGGGGTCGACTTCTTCCAGACCTTCTCCCCCACCCCGAAGATGACCACTCTTCGGGTTCTGCTGCACGTTGCTACTCAGCGTGACTACGAGCTTCACTCTCTTGACTTCAGCACAGCGTTCCTACAGGGCAGCCTACACGAGGAGATCTGGCTGCGCCGCCCACCTGGCTTTACTGGGTCGTTTCCCCCTGGTACCCAGTGGAGTCTCCGCCGGCCAGTCTACGGTCTCCGCCAGGCGCCACGTGAGTGGCACGACACACTGAGGACTACTCTTGCGGCTCTTGGGTTCGCGCCGTCTACTGCTGACCCGTCGCTGTTTCTGCGCACAGACACGTCGCTGCCGCCGTTCTACATTCTCGTGTACGTCGACGACTTGGTCTTTGCTACTGCTGACACTGAGGCACTCGCTCGTGTGAAGTCGGAGCTGCAGAAGAGACACACCTGCACTGACCTGGGTGAACTGCGTAGCTACCTTGGCTTGCAGATCACCCGGGATTGAGCTCGCCGCACCATCACCCTGACTCAGTCACACATGGTGCAGCAGGTCCTTCAGCGCTTCGGCTTCCAGTTCTCCTCACCACAGGCCACACCTCTGGCTACCAGCCACTCGCTCTCAGCTCCACCTTCGGACGAGTCCGTAGAGCCGAGTGGCCCGTACCCAGAGCTTGTAGGCTGCCTCATGTACCTGATGACTTGCACGCGACCTGACCTCGCGTACCCACTTAGCATCCTTGCTCGCTACGTTGCACCTGGGAGACACAGGCGAGAGCACTGGGAGGCTGCTAAGAGGGTGCTGCGTTACTTGTGCAGTACATCAGGCATGGGGCTGGTGCTTGGAGGACGCGACAGAGTTGTCCTCACTGGTCACTCGGACGCTTCTTGGGTGGACGACCTGGCTACGCAGCGGTCGTCACAGGGTTACACCTTCAGCCTTGGCTCTGGTTCTGTCTCGTGGCGGTCCACCCGCTCTTCTTCTGTTCTCGGCTCTAGTTGTGAGGCTGAGATCTACGCCACAGCCATGGCTGCACAGGAGTTACGCTGGCTCACCTACCTGCTGACTGACTTGGGAGAGCGGCCTAGTTCTCCTCCAGTTCTGTACGGTGACAACAAGGCGGCTCTTGCCTTGTGTCAGGAGCACAGACTGGAGCACAGGACGAAGCACATTGCTCTTCGCTACTTTCTTGCTCGAGAGCTTCAGCAGCGCGGTCAGCTTCGGCTTGTGTACGTGGACTCGAAGGCCAACACTGCTGATATCTTCACCAAGGCGCTCCCGCCTAGTGATCATCAGTGGCACTGTACTTCTTTAGGCCTTGTGTCCACGTTTCCTCACTTGCTCACTGCTTGACATTCTTTGTACTGTACTTTATATTTGTCTTGCTGCTTGTCCTGTTCTATATCTAGCACTACATGTGAACTGGCCTTGTGGCCTTTGTTTGTGCTCGGAGTGTGGTGACGTTGTGATCCACCCTGGGCTTGTTTTTGCTTTGCTGGACTGGTCTTGTGACCCTTTGCTCTCCCCCACTTTGCCTATGGGGGTGTGTTAAGTTGTAATGTGTTATTTATATGTAGGTAGGCTGTAGTGGGGTAGCCAATACAGGGTACAAACCCAACTAGGGTTAGCTACTTGTACCCAACTGTTTCTTTCAATCCATTCATTCTTGCCTAGTTCTGTTAACAGGTGGTGGGGTTGGCTTGGCTGGTGTAGCGGGGGATCGGAAATGTCAAGGGGAAGAGATCGTGCGAAGGCGGGAAACATACACGGGGAAAAATTCAACGGAGACAAAATCCTCGGGGAAAAAATTCCCCCCGAAACGGAACACCCCCCCATACACCCCCCCCCCCCCCCCCCCCCCCCAAAAAATCCGCGTCAGGGCAGGCCTCGACATTCATCCTGACGCTACAGGGGAGAACAGATCGGCCATCCTGAAACTCCTAGTCATTTCACATAAAAACATCCTGTGACCTCAGGGTTAAAATTATGACTATTCTGAAATTGCAGGGTAAATACAGAAGTGCATCCTGAATTCAAGGTAATCAGGATGTTTTGCCCTGATAACGTGGGCCCTGGATAAAAACACTTGTAAAAACCACTAAATTATTACCATCATATTACTCACTCAGTAAAATCATCCGTCATTTCCACACTTGGTGTGGGAGGTGCGAGCGTGATTGATTCTGCATTTTCTGTTGTGTCAATAATGCCATCATGTGCTCTGTTTGCAAGTACACCACTATTTGTTCTGTCAGTCATATACAGTCAATAAATATGCAACTACTTGTCAAGATAGTAGCTAGAGGTGAGGAGCCATGCTAGGGTGAAGAGGAGAAAGTGTCGAGAGAGTTTAGGCAAGGAAAGAGGGGTTTCACTATAGCACACAAGGTACATATAGCAAAGCAACAAAGAAGGTGCACCACCAACTCTTAATAATAATAACTACAGTACCTACAGCACGCAGGGTATATATTAAACATATTGTTTGACACACCCCCTTAGCCTGCGTGCGGTAGAAACTGGTGCAGCCAGCACCCCCTGAACGAGCAAACCAAGCGCTGTGGAAGAAGGCAGAGAAGTGAGGAAGGTGAGAGGAGAGGAGAGAAGAGGAGAGGAGAGGAGAGGAGAGGAGAGAAGAGGAGAGGAGAGGAGAGGAGAGGAGAGGAGGTGGGGGGCCAGGACCGGCGGACCCGCTTACGAACCTCCTTTTACAAAGGGGAGGTGAGAGAGGGAAGGGAGAGGAGGTGGGCTAGGCGGGCTTGAGCGCGAAAGCTCATAGCGATCCCCCCCCGTTAAGAACCCCCAAGTCCCGATGAGGAGAGGAGGTGGGCTAGGCGGGCATGAGCGCGCACGCTCAATGCGATCCCCCCCCGTTAAGAACCCCCTAGTCCTCACCCCCCTCGTCACTCAACCCCGTCAACCTCACACCTTCCGCACCTGTCTTCTCCCGCCACCCCCTCACCCTTCTGCACTTCTCTCCCCCCCCCCTTCTCTACGGCGACAATCCCTGCAGTAAGAGAGAGGGGAGGGACGGGCTGCAGGCAGCTCACACACGCCACCCACACATCTCCCCCTCCTCCCTTACCCTCTCACATCCCCCCTTACCCTCTCTCCCCCCCCCCCCCCTACAGCAACAGTTGCTGCAGGGAGAGAGGAAGAGGGAGGGGAGGGAGGAGTGGCAGGCTCCTCACACCCGCCCCCCCCCCACAACCCCTTCCCCCTCCCTCCCCCCTCCCCACGACGGAAGCCGCGGAAGGGAGGGCGGGGGGGGTGGGGCGGCGGTAGCTGCTGCTGGCGCTGGCGGCTGGCCGCGGCGCTGGCCTCCGCGCTGGCGGATTGCGGGGTGACGGGGGCGACGAAACGGGGGCCGCGTGGCGACGAAATGGGAGCCGCGTGGCGACGAAACGGCGAGGCAGCGGGCGACGGGCAGGGCGTCCGCGGGGCAGCCGACGGGGCGTCCGCGAGGCAGCCGACGTGGCACGTTCGGGGGGATGGGCAGGGCGCGCGCGACGGGCGAACGGGGAGAAAAAAAAAAAAAATAGCGCATTTCGCGCTGTAGTACGGGCGGGCCCATGATTCTTAAAAAAAAGAGAAGGTTCCGGGAAAGAACCAGCTCTGTACCATGTCAAGATAGTAGCTAGAGGTGAGGAGCCATGCTAGGGTGAAGAGGAGAAAGTGTCGAGAGAGTTTAGGCAAGGAAAGAGGGGTTTCACTATAGCACACAAGGTACATATAGCAAAGCAACAAAGAAGGTGCACCACCAACTCTTAATAATAATAACTACAGTACCTACAGCACGCAGGGTATATATTAAACATATTGTTTGACACTACTTGCTACCTAACAAAAAATACTCAGCTATTTGCGCACCTCTAGCACACTAGCTATCTGCATCTAACATAACTAGGATTGTCCCATCCCATATCAGGGGCATAGAAGCCTGCTAAATGTGTTTAGCACCCTCATCTATGGTACAAGGCTACTGGGCTGCTTCAGCAGCACAGTGATTCCATCAGCAATGAAGCTCCACTTTTATGAACCAACACCATCACCACCACCTCCACCACATGCCTTCTCAGTCAATGTCTGAGCACCACTGTTCTGTCACGTTCCTTGATGCCAACCGTCCACAATGGTTCCTGCGAGCATGCTTCATTTCTCTCTGCTGAACAGCCGTTTACGGCCTCCAAGGAGGTCGTTTTGCAGCTACCTTGGAAGTCCTGGTAGGCCCTTTCCCCGAGCTAGCAGAGACAAGACGACCCCCTTTGCTCTCTTGCTGCCGTGCTGTGCTGCTCCTTGAAGATTCTTGTCGGACAAGCCTAGCTCGCGGTGCATCCGCTGCCTTGACCTCTCCGTTAACCACTTTCCCACCTGCTCGTATGCTGCATGGCCTGGGAATCCGCGAGGGGAGTTCACTCGCATTGCCAGATGCCATTCGCCTCACAGGTTGCTGGACAGCAGAGGACTCGCGTGTGCTTGATTTCATGTCATCACCACCCATCGCCTTCACACTGGATGACTTTAACGCACTGTTGCTGCAGTCGGCGTTCACACCATTGAACGCTTCGCCGAAGCTGCTGCTGTCGCTGCTGCTCGAGGTACTTGAAGTGCTGCCGATGCTGCTGAACAACGTCAGGGTGCTAATCGGCGAGCACTGCGGAGTGCTCTTGTTTTCGTTACAGACGGCGGTGCTGCTGCCAGCAGGGGTGTCGTCGGTGCTGGCACTGCTTTGCTCGCGCTCCTTGACTTCGCACATGGAGTCACGCGCGTCAGTGCCGTTTGCAGCTGCGCATCGAGTCGTGGAGGCCACCGGTGCTTTCGTCTGGGACTGCTTTACAGCACTGCGGGACTTCCAGAGGCTCAGCGCTGCAGCGAAGGTTGGGTATTCTGCCGACGAGGGGACGCAGGAAAACACACTGGTGACTGCCATTGACAGCTGGCGAAGTTGGAGTAAGAGGAGGAACTTGAATGCTTTGCAAAGTTCGGGTGCTTGCGACTTGGTAGCTAGGATACTCTGAATGTGAGAACTTGAACTTGCTGAGGCTAGAAGAACAAGAGAACTCTGAATGTGGAGAGAAGCGGGAGTGTGGATTTGTAGATGAGGCGTAGTGGGAGAGAGGGGTGGTGGGGGGGGTCGTGGAGGGGAGAATGAAGAGACGGGCAGAACCAGCTCTGCCTCGCGCTGGTGCCGAGCCGAGTGGCTCCGATGATTTCTGAGGTTTGTGGTGACATGCTGCCCAGCCTGAAAATTTGGCTCATTCAAAATCTCCGGAACCAATCTACAAGCAGAACGGGTTTCCCGGTGGAGGTTCGGGAACGAGCTGCCACACGAGAACTTCATCCTCCGCTGCCCGTAGTGAGGGTGTCCTGTCTGCCCCCCCTGCGGTAACGCGGCTCCCCACGACAACCGTGAGGCATTCGCGGTGCGCTGGTGAAGGGCTCTTCGCAATTCGCGAATGGGGAAGACAGGCACTAGCGAGAAAAAAAAAACATCACATTTCGCCGGTTTCTAGAAACGGCGGCCAAATCCCGAGGTCCTGCCAAATCCCGAGGTCCTACCCATGAGTCACCTAGCCGCTGCGCGAAAACGTCGGTGCAAGAGAGCCACTGTCAGTCGAACATTGAAGCCATAAAGCTGCGAAACAATCGGAGGGATGAAATTGATGGGGATGCTGGCGGGTTATTGGACTAATAAAGATGAGGGAAAACACTCATGTAAAAATTCGTAATACAAATACTTGCAGTTCAATAACACAGACGGGGTGGATGAAGAAGTTCCATGCCAAAAGAGTAATTTGATAGATAAACATGCTTGATAGATTACATCTGCAACATTTCTATCAGGTACAATATGACCTTATGTTCTAATTACTATTAGATAAATAAACAGAAATATTACCGGGATAGGAACAAGGAATGGTTGCTCCTCATCCCAAAAACGGCAACTGCAGCACATGCAGCTGCTGCCACAATCAGCACCCCACTTGCGTACGCAGCTGTAGAGTCCCATGACCCAACACCCCACATGCTTTTATCCATAGAGTCACATGGCTGGCTTCGTGCACAGAAGCCACATTCTTCACTATGGCACCTCCGAATAGTCCCGCTTGCACCTTCACCTTCCCTTCCCCCTCCGCCATCATTACATGCGGTAATATCATGAGACTTAGCTCCAGATACATGCTGCTGCTGATGAGTGCGTGATGTGGAGGGATTAGGCGGCGGATGGGAAGAAGCAGGAGTGGATGGATGGGTAGCCATGGCAGTGGCAGGGAGGGCGTTGCTGGTGGAGGTGGATGTGGGTGCGGTTGAGCTGGGGAGGTGCTTGGAAGGGGTTGGTGCGTGTGAGGCGTCTGTGGTGTCTATGTATAGTCGTACGGGTGGCCGAGCCTGAAACGGATGAGATGAAGGAGGGGCGATGAGGAGAAAGGAGAGTCAGTCGGACATGGAGAGGAGACGGGAAACACGATGAATGGGTGAGAAAGGCAATACGGGAGGATGACCGAGAGGAGGAAGACAGAGAGAACGAGAGGGTCGAGGAAGAGAATATGTCGAGAAGTCCTAATCGTGAAGCAAGAACACAGCAAGGGCACATCATGTCATTCCATATCCAACTGTACCATATCTTACCGTACCGTGCCATCTGAGACCCTACTATACCACACTGTACCTGGGAGCGATGGCCAGCAGCTGCTGCAGAAGCAGCGAGGGCAACACGCAGGTCATCATCTGACTCCAGCACCACCAGATCACCATCCTCGTCCATGTACTGCCATGGGGGAGGAGGGGGGGGGAATGGGGTGGGTGGAACAGGTGCGAGTGGCGTTCAGCCTTTGGTAAGGGGCACAAGTCGAGAACAGCATCATCTGACGCCAGCACCACCAGATCCCCATCCTCGTCCATGTACTGCCATGGGGGAGGAGGGGGGGGGAATGGGGTGGGTGCAAGGTGGGGGTTCAGGTCTTGAAGAGAGGGCAGCGAGGGCAACACGCAGGTCATCATCTGTTATCAGGACCACCCAGGTCCCCATCCTCGTCTATGAATTGCCATTGCATGGTGGGCATACAAGAAGTAAAAAAATGCTACGGGAAACAGCCTGGAGTAGGGAGAGAATACTTTTGGTGTGTGTGGCAAGCTCGTGAGCAGGTAGCAATGGGAAGCAGAAGAGCAGAGAGCACATACGAGGACGGTGGGAGGGTGGGTGGGATCATAGTCCCATGCCAGTCGTGCTGCCACCGCACTCATCAGATCCGACAGCGACTCACAGGCTGCCACGTATACATGCATGGATAAGGGAGAGGGGGGTGAGGCGGGTTGAGGAGGGGGATGAGGGAAGATACGCATAAGACATGTGCTGGAAAAATGCTAAGGATGCATCATCTAAAGCTCGAACATACACCATCTCAGAGGACATGTAGTCTCAAGTCGCGTGAAACGCAGCAGCATTGTGCAGCTGGTCAGGGGCCAGGAGGTTGTGACATCAGTCACGCAACGTGGTGTGACCGATCGCATGGCATGGGTCAACATAACCAATGCACACGCACTGCATTTGAATCGGTGCACGTGCCCTCAGTGGTCAACGGAACCAAGCCAACATGCACCGAGATGCACGGTCACCCACCCCACGCCCATGCAGTCACAGCATATGAACTGGAGCATGAACAGCCACGTGGCCGCAGTGGTCGCAGTGGTCTGTGAGCTTGAACGGCAGCAAACAGCACATGCGCATCCCCCATGGCCTTCCAGCCAGCACAGGCAACAACAAACACCCCATGCCCAGCCACCCAGCACGTTCATCCACTCACCGCACATGAAGCGGTGCACGTGCCCACGGTGGTCCGTCAGCTTGAACGGCAGGAGAGCCGCGGACGAGCACACAGACGCACATGAGGGCGTGCTGCAGCTGCTGCTGCCCGTCGCAGGAGTTACCATTCCACGCGCAGTGGCAGTGGCAGGTCCAGCCGTGGCTGCTGAGGGTGCTGCTGCTGCTGCTGATGCAGCTGCTGATGAGAAAGGAGGGCCACGGAAGGGCGAGGAAGGTCCGGCTTCATTGGTGTTGATGTTGTTGTTGTTGTTGTTGTTGTTGTTATTGTTGTTGTTGTTGTTGCAGGGGGAAGAGGTGTTGGGACGGGGCACGTGCAGCAAGGGCAGCTGCTTTTGGAACCTTCTTGGGCTGTCAAGCACAAGCTGCTGTTGCTGCTCCCAGTGCTGCTGCTGGTGGTGCTGCTGCTGGTGGTGCTGCTGCTGGTGGTGCTGCTGCTGCTGCTGCTGCTGGTGGTGGTGGTGCTGCTGCTGCTGCTGCTTCTGCTGCTCCCAGTGGTGCTGTGACTGCAGCAGCTGTTGCTGCTGCACCTGCTGCTGCTGCTGCTGCTGCTGCTGCTGCCACATCTGCTGCTGTTGCCCCCCTCCATTCTGCATGGGCATCACGTGATGCGAGCCTGGCTGTCCCATGCCATGACCGCTGTTCATAGTCATCCCATTCGCATTATTCATTGCCATGTGCATAGCCTGCGGTGGTGCATACCCATTGCCATACCCAGCAGCACCAGCAGACCCACCAGCAGCAGACGCACCAGCTGCACCAGCACCCGTACCAGAAAACCCACCAGCACCAGCAGAAGCCATTCGCTTCCCTCCATAAAACCCTCCAGATCGATGAATCGTAGCAGAACCAGCTGCAGCAGCAGCAGCAGCAGCAGCACCAGCAGCACCAGCAGCACCAGCGGCACCGGCAGCAGCAGCAGCGGCAGCACCAGCAGGACCAGCAGCAGAGCGAGGGAAGTGAGGAGGGAAGCCACCAGCTATTGAGAGTTCCTCCCCTCCCCCCTCATACCCGTCCTCTGCATCCCCTCCCTCCCCCACTGTCCCTGCCTCTGTGTATATGTCACTCCATGAATCGAAGGTAGAGCGCGAAGCAGCACCAGTGACACCACCAGCAGCAGCAGCAGCAGAAGCAGCAGCAGCAGCAGCATCAAGTGCTGCATGATGCATATCAGAGGGATTCTGCCTCCTGTGCCCTCGACTACCCTCGGCCTCCTCCCTCCCCAAACCCTCTCTTCTCCCAACGCCCCTCCCAGCACCCCCCTCGCCCATAGACTTCCCTTGGCCGGATTTCCTGCTGCTACTGCTGACGCACTCACCCTTCCCCCTTCCCTCATCTGCACCTTCCTCCTCCCCCTCCCCCTCACTCTCCTCCCCTGACTCTCTTCCCCCTCCTCCTCACTCTCCCCTTCCTCTCCCTCGTCCTCCCCTTCCGCCCCTTCTAGAGCCGAGCCCCATACGTGCTGCATTGCCCCTTCCACTGCCTCCTTCGCGCTTGCAGGCAGTTGCTGCGCCTGCTGCTGCAGCGGAGGAGAGGGGAGAGGGGAGAGGGGAGAGGGGAGAGGGGAAAGGGGAGAGAATGATGGGGAGAGGGGAAATGGTGAGTAGGTTTCAACACACAAAAAGTGGACATTCTGGGAAATAAGATGTAAAAAAAAAAAAATTTGTAACTACCAGAGCATACAATTTCATGGACTAACACATGGACTAAAAGACTAGGCCATAACATGGACTAAAAAATTAGGCCATAACATGGACTAAAAGATTAGGCTACCTTTGAGGCATGTTAAAACAAGACGAGAGGAGATTAGGAAAGGGAGGAGCGGTGCGGTATGGGCGAAACGGTATGGGAGAGGTACCTGTAGGTGACGGCAGTGCTGGCCCGTGAAGAGAGCAGATAGGATGGGTGTCACACCCACACATGCCACACAGTTGCCGTCTGTAGAGGCAGTAACGTGGGGAAGAGTTAAGGGAAGGGAAGGGAAGGGAAGGGAAGGGAAGGGAAGGGAAGGGAAGGGAAAGGACAGGTTGAGGCGTTTCAAAGCGGTGGTGAGATGTGAAAAGAGCAGCGAGGATGGGCGTGACACCCACACATGCCACACAGTTGCCATCTGGCGGGGCAGTAGCGTGGGGAACGGGAAAGGAAGGGGAGGGAAGGGTAAGGGAAGGATAAGGAAGAGAGGTGAAGAGAGCAGAGAGGATGTGAGTGACCCCACACATGCCACACCATTTGCCGTCTGGCGGGGCAAATGCAGGGGGAAAAGGAGGGGAGAGAGGGCGGGAGAAGGGGAGAGAAGATGCGGGGATGGGGAGAGAGGGGGAGTTCTGAAGGGATTCAAGACAATGTTGGAAGGTGAAGAGAGAGGATCGGCGTCATATGCGTGTGCACACACACCCATAGCGCACGCATGCCCATGCGCATGTCCCAAACCCATGGCCATGCCTATGCCCATGCCCCATGCCCCATGCCCCATGCCCCATGCCCCATGCCCCATGCCCCATGCCCCATGCCCCATGCCCCATGCCCCATGCCCCATGCCCCATGCCCCATGCCCCATGCCCCATGCCCCATGCCCCATGCCCCATGCCCCATGCCCCATGCCCCATGCCCCATGCCCCATGCCCCATGCCCCATGCCCCATGCGCATGCCCATGCCCATGCCCCATGCCCCATGCCCCATGCGCATGCCTATGGCCATGCCCGTCCCCTCTAATGTGTCCACCCCTGCTCACCAGCGCCTGTGACGGGCAGGTGTGAGAAGCCTCCCCAGTCCATGCGACGCAGCGCGTGCAGCAGACACGAGCCGAGCGGGACTGTCACAGGGGCGTGTGTCATGGCCTGGGGAAGGTGGGAGGGGTGGGGGGAGGAGGAGGTAGACGCAGGAGAGGCGCGAGGGGGCCGTGGGAGACGAGAGATGGTAAGTTGAGAGGCGGTGAGCAGAGCAGGGCAGAAGAGAGAGAGAGGAGAGGAGAGGAGAGGAGAGGAGAGGAGAGGAGAGGAGAGGAGAGGAGAGGAGAGGAGAGGAGAGGAGAGGAGAGGAGAGGAGAGGAGAGGAGAGGAGAGGAGAGGAGAGGAGAGGAGAGGAGAGGAGAGGAGAGCAGAGGAGAAGAGAGCAGAGGAGAAGAGAGCAGAGGAGAGAGAGCAGAGGAGAAGAGAGCAGAGGAGAAGAGAGCAGAGGAGAAGAGAGCGGAGAGAGAGCAGAGGAGAAGAGAGCAGAGGAGAAGAGAGCAGAGGAGAAGAGAGCAGAGGAGAAGAGAGCAGAGGAGAAGAGAGCAGAGGAGAAGAAGAGAGGAGAGAGAGGAGAAGAGAGGAGAGGAGAAGAGAGCAGAGGAGAAGAGAGCAGAGGAGAAGAGAGCAGAGGAGAAGAGAGCAGAGGAGAAGAGAGCAGAGGAGAAGAGAGCAGAGGAGAAGAGAGCAGAGGAGAAGAGAGCAGAGGAGAAGAGAGCAGAGGAGAAGAGAGCAGAGGAGAAGAGAGCAGAGGAGAAGAGAGGATGGCAGCACAGAGTAGCACAGAGGGGAGAAGCCTGTGGAGCAGCAAAGCAACCACCTGACGGGGTCACCAGTGGGGGATAGGTAACATATGGTCGCTCACGCTCACCTGCTCCACGAGCACTGCACTGGGGTCCAAACCAGCAGCGATGACGCGCAAGAGAATGTCCCGCGAGCTGGCAGAAGGGAAGGATGGGACAGAGGGGGCAGAGGGGGCAGAGGGGGCAGAGGGGGCAGAGGGGGCAGAGGGGGCAGAGGGGGCAGAATGGGCAGAGGGGGCAAACACGGGAGGAGAGGATGACGTTAGCGAGGCGGGGAAGACACGGGGAAGCGTTATGAGACGAGGGTAGCGAGCTGCAGTGCGGCAGTGCAGAGTAGTGACGATTCGCGGGTTAGCGAGGCGTAGCGTGAGAAAGGGCTGCAGGTGGTTTCAGTTGACTTAAAAATGTGAAAAGGGACAAGGCGAGGTGCAGCGAAAGGGAGGCAGCGAAACTTGGGAAAACGAAAAGTGGTCGGGAGATGCGCGAAGAGTGAGGAGGATACGAGGGATGGTGGAGGGTAGTCGAGAGAAGGAAGCGCCAGGAAGAAGGAAGGAAAATATCCCAGAATACGGGATTATCCCTCAAGAAGGAGAAAATGGCAACCACAAGAACTATGGGAATTATGGGAGTTTTTTCAGCTACGACTCACGTCAATATCCCGCACACTTCCTTCACCACCACCGCTCCACGCTCCCTCCCCCTCCCCGCTGCTGCCGCTGCTGCTGCTGCTGCCACTGCTGCTGCCGCCATCGCCCTTGCCGCCGCCGGAGCTGCTACTGCCGCTGCTTCCCCTGCTCCCGCGCCCCGACGCGCACTCTCCGCCGTGCGCCCGCGCGCGTTGCTGCTCTTGCGCCTCCGCGTGCGCCTGCGCCTGCGCCTGCTCTTGCGCGTGCGCGGGGTCACATTGGTGGTCGTAGTCCGATACAAGCACGGCCGTCACGCCGTGCGCGCGCATCGCCTTCGCGGCCGCCGCCACCGTGTCCGTTGTCCGCACCGCCGCGGGCCTGGCGCGCGCGCGCGCGGCGGGGAGAGGTGTTGGGGGAGAGGGGTGGGGGGAAAGAGTTAGGGGCAGGGGCGGGGACTGGGGGGGGGGGCGGGTGGGTGTACCTTCCAGAAAAGGGAGAGGGGAAGGTGAGAAAGAGAGAGCGAGAAAGAGCGAGAGAGAGGGAGCGGGAAAGAGCGAGAGAGCGGGAGCGGGAAAGAGCGAGAGAGCGGGAGCGCGTGCGCGGACCTTGTGTTTGGCGCCAAGAGCGCTTCCATGGCGGGACGCGTGACGTTGTCGCACAGCGCACGGAGAACGGCTGCACGCAGCACGGGCGACGGGAGGGAGAGTCGGTAGATGAGGAGAACGAGAGACACGATGACGGTTAGATAGACAAGATGGCGCCGTCTCACAGCGCACGGAGAACGGCTGGATGCAGTACGGGCGACGGGAGGCAGGGAGGGAGGGGGAGAAGAGCGAGAAGGAGAGCAAATAGACGGACGGATACACGGAGGAAAACGGGTTAGAGAAAAAAGGAAACGAGTGAGGGGAATGAGGGAAGGGTCTGAACGTGTGTGCAGTACGGTTGAGGAAGCAAATGACTGCAAAAACGGGGACCGGAAAGAGACGGAGCAGAAACGGAGAAGAAACGGAGAAGAAACGGAGAAGAAACGGAGAAAGAAACGGAGAAGAAACGGAAGAAGAAACGGAGAAGAAACGGAGAAGAAACGAAGAAGAAACGGAGAAGAAACGAGAAGAAGAAGCCTCGCCAGCGCCACGCACCAGCAGCCGTGCCGTCGCCCCTTCCCGTCCGCTCCGCCTCTTTCAGTGCTTCCGCCACATCTGCGCCCTTTCCCCGCACTTCCTCCGCGCGCAGCAGCGCTTCCGCCAGGCAGCTGCGCACGGGCAGCATCGCCACCACCTCCCCGCCGTCCACCACGGGCAGGTGCCGAAATTTTCCTGCGGGCAGCCGAGAAATGCAGCAATTGGAACGCGAATCGGGGTTAGAAACGGGCAGAAAGCGAGATGTCGTTGACAAGCGAGAATCAACAGACCATGGCGCGCGGAGAAAAACAGATGGGAGGAGCGCGGGGGAAAGGAGGAATGGGGGGAGAGGGAAGATGGGGGGTTAGAGGGGGGATGGGGGGGAGGGGGAGTCTGGGTAAAGGAGCGAAGGTGGGCGGCTGCGGAGGCGGAAACTACAGAAAGAGTGCGGATGAGGGGGGAGGCTGATGGAACGGCAGCACGAATTCCGCCTAGGCGGAAACAGGTAGCTAGTGCACCCATGGCATCCCGCGCCGTTGCGCCTGCGCTTTGCGCGATTGCGGCGGTGCGCCATTGCGGCTTGCGGCTTGCCCCTTGCCCCTTGCGTCATTGCGGCTTGCGCCTTGCCCCTTGCGCCATTGCGACTTGCGCCTTGCCCCTTGCGCCTACCGTTGACCATTTTCTTCAGCGCGGCAGCAGCGGGCGCGTGTAGCGACACGAACAGCGGATCGCGCGTCATGACCGCGTGGCACGGCGTGGATTGCGGGGAGCGCCCCTCCCCCACGCACCGCTCCGCCACGTCGCGGTCCGTCAGTATCCCGCACAGCATGCCGCTCTTGGCGTCCGTCAGCAGACACGCGTCCACGTGGCGGGCTGCCATTCGCCGACTCGCTTCCGCCACTGTGCAGGCGTCCGCGAGGATGAGCGCGCGGACAAGCGCAAGGTCGCGGACAAACTGGCGCGCGGGGCTGAGAGGGGGACGAATCGGGGGAAAGAGGGAGGGAAAGGGTGGGGAAAGAGGGGGAAGGGGGGGAGGGGGAGGAGGCGGGGGGGAATAAGGGAAAGGAAAGAGGGTGGATGAAGATCAACGGACGAGAGGAATCCATGCGAACGCGAAACGAGAACCAGGGAGCAAGCGTTTCAACAAGATCTCAAACGGCCGTTCGAGAGAAAGAAAGGGGCGCGCGGGTGTGAAAGAAACAAGGGGAGTGATAGAGAGGCACGCGAAACGCTGACAACTGCGCAGGTAGACGCCCTGCATGGTTGCGGAGAGATGGGGCGGGCTCCGCATTCACTGATATCGCGCGGAAGTGAGGAGCGGAAAGACGGACGGCCAAGTCGGATTCACGGGGAGGAAGGGAGGCAGGGGGGGGGGGGGGGGGGGGGTGGGGGTGGCGGGGGGAGGGGGAGAGGTTGCATGGAGAGCGGAGTGTGGGCGGAACGCCACGCGCTATGAGATTGCTGTCTAGAGGGACAGACCCTCATTCCCGTCTCATCGATGCTGTGTGCTGGTCCTGACTGAATGTGTTAGTGATGACGACGAGATATCACGTGTGCGGATAGCGAGGAAAGGAGCTATGATATATGGGCTGTGAAGTATGGACTATGAGCTAATAAGCTAATAAGCTAATAAGCTAATGAGCTAATGCGCTAATGCACTAATGCACTACGAGCACACTGTGTCCCGCACCCGATCTTCGCGCAGCTGTCCGCTAGCGCCGCTACTCTTGCAAGGAAGATTCGCCGCATCCGCGAACCCCTGCCTCTCGTCCCGCTTTTACCTTTCCTGCTCCGTGCCCTCGTGTTGCCTCTCGTGCTCCTTCGACGACTGCTCATGCCGCCCGCCAGAATCCACACCGCCATTTACACCAGAATCAACAACGTCGGTAGTGATATTTTTAGTATTAGAAGCTAGATCGCGGAGGCTGTCGGCGGGCCATTGCGCATCTGCCGCCGCACTCGACGGCGACGACGGTGGGGTCAGTTCAAGCGCGGTGCTGCTACCAAAACCGCCGCTCCCCGGGGCTCTTCTCTCCGCCGCTCCTCCCGCACCCGCGCCGCTGCCGCCGGCTTCGCCGCGATTCGCGGCAGAGCCGTCCGTCCAGCCGTACGCGGCGTGGTGCATCGCGACGGCATCGTGAACGATGCTCGACGACGCGGGGAGGCGAAACGGCGTCTTGTACGGAGAGGCGGAGAAGTTGGCACCGCGCGGACTATAAGTAGCGCGGGGAGAGCCAGCAGTCGTAGGTGGCAAGGGCGTGCTTTCTGCTAAGGCGTCGGACACAGATAGCGCGTGGCACGGCGGCATCTTCGCATGAATTCGACGATTTGTTGGGAACCCTTGGATCTTTCACTTTGTTTGTGCTTTGGACGATACTGTATCGATTGTGCTTGTTTGTGGATGATAAGCTAGGGTGGAGCACTGGCTTCTAGTGACACCCCATCGCCAGACGACTTGCTTTCTTGCCGACTGCGCTGCACCGCCTCTCACGAATCACAACAGCAAAGCCGCACTATTTCTCGGCACGAATCTACAGTGTTCTCTGTTCTCGCACATGCGCTCCCCCGCGAGCACCCAATACTGTACCCCTTGCGCGCACCTGAAGACCTGGCCGCCGAACCCGAACCAGTCTTGTCAGTACTGTACAGCACTTAGTGCAACCAGGCCAAGCCAGAGCGCGCTCAACCGAACCCCTTAGGCTGGTTCGACAGAGATTTGATTCAGGTTCGGCTGAGCCAGAGCAAGGTAGAGTCAAGCCCAGCGGCGGTTTCACAAGGGCCGAGCCTCCAGCTAACACCCAACAAGCGGATGTTGAAGGGCAGAAGGGGGAAAAAAGGGGAGGGGAGGGGGAAGGCAAGCTGGTCCCCCCCACCACCAGGAGAACGAACGTGCAGCTGATCAGCGCGATTCGAGGAATTCACCCACATGGACAAGTCAGCAAAGTCACGGCCTCTGATGGGCTGAAGCCAGCGTGCAGCATTGCTGGCCCCAATGCCACGAGGGGGTAGAATGTTGGGTTCTGCCAGCGCATGCTTGCGCTTTCACACGTGGAGACTACTAAGAGGAGGCACTTTCCCATAGATCAGATCGGGGTGGAGCCGCTGCGACAAGCGGCGTCTGCTGTTCTGAAGGGAGAAGTCTCGGACTGCTCTGTGTTCAGTACACCTGAGACAAGAGATACACATGAATTCTCGTTATGGTGGCATTCTCAGCGGTCAGTTTGGCTAAAAATCTGGCATCATGGTACTACTTGATTAGTTGAACTAGTTTCTAGTATGTTATTACTAAATGATATGTATTCAAGAAACTCAAAATGAGAAACGCAGGGCTGCAAATTGTTGGCAATCTATTGTCTGATTATGTGTTTCTGCTGTGTTCTGCAATAACTGGTATCATAGCCGCAAGAGTAAGACAGGCAGTTTATTATCTATCCTAACAAAGCGCACCAAGCTGAGCACCTCTGTGCTAGCTACAACTGGTTGGTCAGCTGACTATACACGCCGGCACGAACACTACGTAGGTAATACTCGTACAATTAAATGGGAGCAACGCGACATGCAGACGGTAACCGGACCGACAGAACACAGTTCTCTTGTCGTGAAATCACAGGTTGGAGCGGCAGCAAAGAGCGAGAAGAGAAGAGGAACTTAATAATCATACATCAGTCAAATCTAACCGATTTGCAGCAGCACTTTCCAAAGCCTGTCACCCCTTCTGGGGCCCACGGCATATGTGCAACAGTTCCTCGTCTCTCCTCAGACCATATCTCCTCCCTTGCGTCTCCCAGGTGCATCCAGAACAAGCACCCGTTGGCTTGCTGAAGCTGAAGCTCCTAAGGCCGGTACGCCCTCCGCAGCCACACCCGACTGGACTTGCAACATCAAATCAAATCAAATCAGCCCCAGAAGCTTCTGGTGGGCGTGGGGAGCGTGACGCTCTTAGTGGCGGGGACCTTGGGCGGCTGCTGGGCCTCGGAGGCGGGTGTGGGTTGCAGGAAGCGGAAGTGCGGGTCGCGACGAAGCTCGGGCGGCAGAGGCACCTCGTCCAGGTTGATCTCTCCCATGGATGCTACCAGGTCCGTGATGGCGAAGGGTACACTGCACAGGGGTACAAGGAGAGAGGATGGTTTGGGTGGGGTGGGGTGAGTGGAAACGATGCCCCCTGGGTTGATCTCTCCCATGGATGCTACCAGGTCCGTGATGGCGAAGGGTACACTGCACAGGGGTAGAAGGAGAGAGGATGGTTTTGGGTGGGGTGGGGTGAGTGGAAACGATGCCCCCTGGGTTGATCTCTCCCATGGATGCTACCAGGTCCGTGATGGCGAAGGGTACACTGCACAGGGGTACAAGGAGAGAGGATGGTTTTGGGTGGGGTGGGGTGAGTGGAAACGATGCCCCCTGGGTTGATCTCTCCCATGGATGCTACCAGGTCCGTGATGGCGAAGGGTACACTGCACAGGGGTACAAGGAGAGAGGATGGTTTTGGGTGGGGTGGGGTGAGTGGAAACGATGCCCCCTGGGTTGATCTCTCCCATGGATGCTACCAGGTCCGTGATGGCGAAGGGTACACTGCACAGGGGTACAAGGAGAGAGGATGGTTTTGGGTGGGGTGGGGTGAGTGGAAACGATGCCCCTGGGTTGATCTCTCCCATGGATGCTACCAGGTCCGTGATGGCGAAGGGTACACTGCACAGGGGTACAAGGAGAGAGGATGGTTTTGGGTGGGGTGGGGTGAGTGGAAACGATGCCCCCTGGGTTGATTTCACCCATGGATGCTACCAGGTCCATGATGGCGAAGGGCACACTGGGGAGGGATGCAGGGGGGATATGGTTGTGTAAGAAATGAGAATTCTCAGAGGCAGCAGAGGCACCTTTGTCCAGGTTGATCTCCCCCATGGATGCTACTAAGTCCGTGATGGCGAAGGGTACACTGGGGAGGGGAGAGGATGGGGCCCAGAGGGGGCATGTTGGTATCAATATTGAGAGTTGTGAAAGCCAGCAGGGGCACCTCGTCCAGGTTGATCTCTCCCATAGATGCTACTAAGTTTGCGATGGAGAAGGGCACACTGGGGTAGCAGAGGCAGCAGAGGCTCGTCGTCCAGGTTGATCTCCCCCATGGATGCTACCAGGTCCGTGATGGCGAAGGGCACACTGCACAGGGGCACAGGGGCACAGGAGTACAGAGAGGGAGGATAATTTTGGGTGGGGTGGGGTGAGTGGGATTGATGTCGCCTGGGTTGATCTTCCCCATGGATGGTACCAGGTCTGTGATGGTGAAGGGCACACTGGGGAGGGGACGGGTACAGGGAAGGGGATGCTTGGGTCACTTTTGGGATTTTCCAAAGGCAACAGCGACACCTTGTCCAGGTCAATCCACACACTCCCGTGCATGCCCACCCATGCTCCATTGACACCCCACTCCCTGACCCCACCCTCCCACCCCCCCCACTCCCCATGCTCTCCCACCCCTCTTACCTCTCGTCATCCTTGAGCATTTCAGCATCGTCATCATCCGCCAGGTCGCTGAGCTCCCCTCCCCACCTTCCCAAAACCCACTCCCATGCAACCCCCTCACCCCACCCTTCACCCCTCTCACCTCTCTCATCCTTGAGCATTTCAGCATCGTCATCCGCCAGGTCACTGAGCTCGTAGTTCACATCGGGGACAATGCACATGCACAAGCGCACACAGCAAGCTCACAACCCACTGCACCCTTCCGCACCTCTCATCATCCTTGAGCATCTCAGCGTCGTCATCATCCGCCAGGTCGCTGAGCTCGTAGTTCACATCCGGATCGAACCCGAGGGTGCCGTACTTCTCGTCCTGGTACCAGAGGCAGATCTTGCCCAGCTGCTTGCCGTTCAGGTCCGGACACAGCTTGCGTACGTCGTCCACCGTCGCCCTGTGCTTATTCTTCATCGTCTGGAGGGAGGGAGGAAGAGCAGGGGCGCAAAGAAAGAGGGGGACAGAGAAGGAGGGGGGAGAGGAGAGGTAGGGCGCTTGAGCCGCCTCAAAAGTTACCGCATGTCGTCCACTGTCGGCCTGTGCCTGTTCTTCCTCATCTGGGGAAGGTGGGAGTGGGGAGAGGGGGAAAAAATTGACAAGGACAGAGGATGAGACGGAGCCCTTTGAGTCGACTCAAAACTCGTCTCACTTTGTTCTCGAAAATTCTCGAAAACAACCTGCAACTCGACTCATGCAGTTCACTGTCGGCCTGTGCTTGTTCTGCATCATTTGGCCCAGTGTGCAGCAGGGTTAGCAGTGTGTAGTGCTCTTGAGGAACACTTGGACAGTATCACAAGAAGATGCAAAGGAAAGGAAGTACAGGGGGAATGCCATGCCAGCAGGGAAAGGAAGACAAACCAGTCTTACCAGCAGCAGCGCGGCCTGCCGGACATGGCACAGGCTGTCCTTGAGGCCAGGCAGCTCCCCCTGAGCGCGCTTGGCGTGGCTCATCTCCAGGTCTGTGAGCCAGCGGTCCAGCTTGCCCATGCCCTCCTCTATCGTCTCCCCGTTGCTGAAGTTGCACGGACACCACTGGCTGCGCACCATCAGGCTGCGGTGGGAGGAAGAGGGGGGGGGGCGGGCGAGAGGCGGTGGGAGGAAGGGGGGGGAGAGAGGAGGTGGTAGGGAAAGGAGGTGGTGAGAGAATCAAGGACCCCGTTGTTTGAGTTGCACGGACACCACTGGCTGCACACCATGAGGCTGCGGTGGGAAAGCAGCGAGGGCAGAAGAGGGGGATGTGGGAGGGGCAGCAGGGGGAAGTAAGGGACTGAAGGGACCTCATGCGCCATTCCATGCCAAATGCCATCCCCGTGTTCTCCACGTCACATTCTCACGCCCCAAAAATGAGACCGTGGAGTGGGGCACCCTTCTTCTTAGGCTGAGATGAGACCTTGGGACGGTGGAACATCTGGTGTTGGAGAGAGAAATAGATTAAACCTGGCGTTGGACACCTTGCTGCAGCGCAGCCACCAGATGCCCCTCGTTCTCCTCTGAGAGTTGAGGGTGCACTTCCAGTTTTCCCCCGTCACCTCCCTCACCTGTTGAACACCCGAGATCCACGTAAGACAGCAGCTGCCTCAGCACGTGCTGAATCAGAAACACCGGCACGTGGTTATCCTCCAGTGCAGCCACCATGTGACCCACCATGGCCCCCTTGTTCGAGGCATTTATCAAGAACCTCCATACAACGCCTGTCACAGCCCATCCCCGACACACACACAGCCCCTTTCCCCCTCAACCACCTACCCACCTCCCCCACACAACCCCCTGTCCCCCGCCCCAATCCCATCCCATTCTGCACCTGTTGAACACCCGTAGATCAACGTAGGACAGCAGCTGCCGCAGCACGTGCTGAATGAGGAACACGGGCACGTGGTTATCCTCCAGTGCAGCCACCATGTGACCCACAGTCTCCAGCACGTTTCCCCAGTAGTCCAGCATCTGCCGCCGCATGCTACCCGCAGAGCGCGGCAGGGACGATCGGTCGCCCCCTGAAGAGCCGCCGCGGGAGCGGGGGGAGCGAGGGGTTGGCGTGGCTGACGCCTTGCGGGGGGTCTGGTTGGGAGGGAGAAGGTGTGGGGGAGGGGAGAAAGGGTGGGGGAGGGAGAAAGGGTGGGAGGGGGAGAAAGGGTGGGGGAGGGAGAAAGG